>JAOTON010001418.1:0-270000 GCA_034440635.1 Lepas anatifera | reverse complement strand
ACAATTATGAAAAAAGGCAGCACCCACCGCCACATATATCAGCAACCAATAAATCAATTTCCTTCCGCTGCCTAGCCTTCTTTTTTTACAGAACATCAAGCATGCGCCGAAAATGTTTCAGCTGCACCGCTTATGAATCGTAAAAGAGATGAAAATATTGGATCGAAGAAACTGAACTTCTCTGGATATTAAAAAAAACGCAATATTTCCTTAAAAATTGTCTTGAAACTATGTTTCGAGAAAATTAAAAAAATTCAATTGTTACAACTTAATTCAAAACGGCAGATATAGGCTTTTTAGGATACACAACCATCGAAGGTTCCAAATGTGTCAGAAATCGTCACTATTCTACTCCGTGTATGTAAAATTCACTGTAGGAAAAAAATATGCGCCCTGCGGGTGCATTTCGCAAAGACGCAGTTTTATAGCCCAGGGATTTCTGGAATTTGCTTGCATTGTATCTTTTACTTAATATTTTTTAAGAAACCTTAATCGATATCAAACGTGCATGAATGGCAATAAAATAGATCAAGAAATGTTTTATGTGGTTGATTGGTCATTGTTTCAGTTTTATGAACCAAACTCGCTCATTTCTCAGGGTAAAGGTGCCACTTCAAAAACATGTGCAATCCAAGGTGAGGTATCCGCCGACGGGGCGCTTGTGTCGCACCTGGAGGCCGAGAGGGCGCTGGCGTAACACCGCACTGCAGTGAGGGCACTACGGTCGTGCCTCACTGCTATTGGTGCGGGTGCGTCGACGCAAACGTCGGGGGAGCGGGCAGGGACGAATCTCAGAAAGGCGATGATCCGATCTGATGGTAGTTTTCGATGGTCTCCAAACTTTGGTATAAGAAGTAAAAATCCGAGCATCGGCGGATCTGGGCGGGCAATGGGGCCAATGCCACTACATACATACATAGGGTAGAAACTTGGAAAACCATGCGAATTTGAAAAAAATGTCATCACTTTTCATTTATAAGATCACACTTTTCACCCTCACTTGCCCCCTCCCGTCAAGAGCATTATCCACTCAGGAATAGACGTCACGCCCCACCCCGCCGCACTCGCTAGAATCGCGGGTCAAATATCCCCTTCCTCTAAAAGCTCGAGTCCTGGATCCACCTACAACCGGCGGAGCAATATGTTTGAAGATGTGAGGCACCCCACAAACCCTCACCCTATAACTTGAATAACGGCCAAAACGCAGTGTTTACAACATTATATTATCAACAGTATATGTGTGTTCATAACGATAGTTTTGCACTTATCGGCGTGCCAGCAACGATCAGCAACCCGGTCCTGAGACCGGCCCTGTCGCCCCTTTATGAACCCATGTGAGCTTTTCCCCGTCCCTTTTACTCACCATACGTCGAAGACAGGAGCATATAATTTAATCATTACATTTTTCTGATTACGTCACCTGTTTACGGTTGAACACCCAAATTAATTCGCCTGTAAATCACCGTGGTATTTCTTGTTTCGAACCGATATATATATATTAAAAAACTTAACTCAGAGACAAGACGAACTCGGGAAACATCTGTCTTTTGAATGTTTGTTCAAGCTGCCCTGCGTCGTCTGCGAGGGTAGCAGCTTTTGACTCATTTTAACTGGTTTATACCTGCTCTCTATCACTTCCTCACTTTATTTGATTATGGCTCACGACAGACCTGTATGGCAGAGCATGTCATGGATAGGAAATGATAAGGGATATACTGTCTAACCAGATCCATGGAATGATGGAATCAGAATGACCCTGGTTGCTTTCGAATTCGGCTATGTGTATGAGTCGTCCTTTCTTTCGTCGAATCAATAGAAGTATTCACTTTTTTCGTTTGTGAATAGGACTTAGGTAGATTAGTAATCGTGGTTTTCAAATGGATTTGTTTCGAATTTTCCCGACAACTTCGGGTATGGAATGAATGGTATGATTATATGTGAATTTTCTTGGCAATGACTAACTCTACCGCACGGAACGCTACACACAGTCAAGCGATAAAAAGCTGCTTGCAAAACACACGTAAGAGGAGGAGGCTCAATTTGACAAGGTCTTCATCGTGACGTCTTTGTTAGATCCTAAGCAGTTACCGCCCGTCAAGATGGATTACATAGAGGTCAGTTCCCAAATGTCCATGCCAGCAACGCAGTCGCTCCACTCTTCACATGTGTCCTGGCGCTGCCCTGGATGCTGGTAAAATGAATAGCAAAAGCTGCTGCATGATACATGTACCCGCAAAAACCACTGCGTCGTCGGCTCCGTGCCTTCCTGCCACAAAAATACACATATTTTTCCGGAAAAGAGTTCATTTGCAGAACCGACAATCTGCTAAGTAACAGCACCGAATTCCACAAGAATAGCCAATGTACTTTTGCCGATTTCTTGCGCTTAACCTCTATGACGCAACGCGGCTCGGTGCTCTGATTCTATCGCAATCGGAGGATTCGAGTCAAATTCCCGACGACCCATTCAGACTTTCGCAAAGTTTCGCTCTGCTGGCCACCAACGTCACCAGCTGGCGCAGCACCCGTGAAGAGACGCTCACGCTTTCCAGGGTCGATACTATCCTCCTGGAGACGAACCTCCCCGCCACCTTCCACTCTGGAGAGCAAGCGCCGGCGTCCACTTCAACTTTGATGTAGGCCTGAGGACGTCACGCCCTCGAATCTGTCCGGAACACCGCAAAGGAGGCACACCTAGTGTCACTCTCACCACGAATTACGAATAAGTGTGGTTAGATGATTCTCCATGAAGGTCGGAGTCTTACGAGGAGATGGTGGTGCCCCGAGCACGTTTCAAAACGGCGATGGACGTCAACTGAAGGCAGCGGCCGGTCAGATCTGCTCAAGCAGCCGAGCCGAGCTCTCCGCCCCGCGCGCAGCCTTACAGGTAATCCGAAATTCGGCAGAAGTCACCTGTGTTGAGTCCATGGTTGCATGCGCCGGCCCTCTGGCTATGCTGTACCTGCTGGCGAGTGGCTCTGCCGCTCACGCCTTCGTCTGGAGGTGGAACTCAAGCTGCTGCTGCTGCTGCCGACTATAGACCAGAAGAAAAGCTTCATACAATAAATCCCTGGACACTGCAGCCATTCCAGGAATGAACGAGCCGACATCCTGCCACGGATGTGTTTAGCCTGCCTCAGGAGCATGCGTGCGTCGATGAAGAGACCCTAGCCAAGGCTGTTTTGCACACTGCCATCTGGGATGAGACGATCAATGCAGTCAGAAGCTAGATGTTGTTTACCTCTCCAGCAAACTATTCCCGATGAAAAAGTCTGAAATAAAAGCAAAGAAATTCCTTTTATAAACAGCATCATACAAACCTCAAATAGTTTTCACCAGCTTCAGCCAAATATACAATTTACTTAGCCAGAGAAGATTATATTTTTTGGCTCTTAATCTCAAACATATACTGCAAGCAAAATATACCGATTTCTTAAGGAAAAGAGGTACCACAATCATTGAAAAAACACTTGCTGGTTTCTATTATTAAGTCCCAAGGCCCCACTAGAAGTATCCTCCAGTATCAACAGCTATCAATTAAAGCAAAATGGTTCAAACATAAAAATACATAAAAATTACTGTTTGACTAATATATGCAGCAGAATAACTAATTGATGTGGCAGGCATTCTGGTAAACCATAGAAGCATGGGTGCACAACATAAAATGAAGAATCCAACTCACCCACGTGAACAGAAATTGTGGGTCTGTACCAGATATACAAGATCTAAAGGTTTAAAAATCAAGTTGGTTTCTCAAAATCAACAACTGAAAGAACAGAACACAATGTTCACCTATTTACTCGATGAAGTACCTAGAAGATGAATGTACCTAAATTCATGCTGGAAGCAGTACACAGGTTTTTATTGTGAATCAAAACATAATGTAACTCACAACTTCCAGTTAGCTTCTTGTTAAATAACTTATTCAATAAGTGGCTTATTCAAAATCTTACCTTGCTTGAATGCAAATACTGGGATTTTAGTCTGTAACTTGATTGTGTAGAATTTCACTCAATACTCTGTGAGCAGCTAGCTAACCTGCTCTACCCCTTTATTTACAGGAACATTCCGCATTATATAAATCTGATATGACCTGAAAAGTGAAAATATCATAACATTAGCACATTCATGAGTACTTCTAGATATTCACAGTGGAAATAGATATTTTGTTTAAGATACAAGTACATTTCAGAAAATAATTGGCACATCTGACACAGTCTGACACAGTGAACCGAAAAAGGACAATTATATTTCTGACATCTGAAATAATATATTGACATTCAGATCTGGCAATGTTTGACAACAGGCATAGGCAACAACAAAAAAGCCTGACCTTCATTAGAATGTTATTTTATTTCATACTCTATATGAAGACACATGGACAGAAACTATAATAGCTATAATTAGGTATGAATACTATAAGAAGCCAGTAATAATACAAAAATAAATAATATGCTGAGTTATGTACGCAACCACGAGAATTTCCTTTTTCACTTACCATTATTATTATCCACTGTGCCCTGCAAATTCCTTCTTTACCGTGGGTAGTGTCCCTTCAATGTTTGAAATACGAGCGCCATTCTCGCCGAGGTTTTTAAAGCTCATCGCCATCTCGGCTAGCTAATTCGGAGCGATAGGCTTCTTTTGATGACGTCCACATGCCCGGAGGGTACCGTTATTTAACTTCCACGTTGTGTGGTGTTGGGGGAAGGAAGGAAGGTGGGGGCTTACCTAATTGTTTTTGGAGAACTACCTAGGTATGTAAAACATTTATTGTCAGTTCCTTCATCCAGTGTATCAACTCGCATCATTCTTCATAAACAGCCAAAAACAGTGTTTAGTCACATGGTAACTGCAAAAGTCAGCTGGCTGTACAACACCTTGTCCATGAAATATTTTCCAACAATCATATCTTGCGCTCTGAGCAAGCGACCTTTCACAAAGTACAGATCCAGAGATCTTAGACATTCGCCATAGTCCTGATACTGGAGGTCAGCGATGTTGCGGGTCCAGAGCCTTTGTACAGCTTCTAGTCTCTTAATGTCCTGCACATAACCGGTGTTCCATATAGTTGATGTGTACTCAATGATGGGTCCAATATGGGTCTTTGATATGTTCAGGATGAAATCAGGTGCTCTACAGACTGTCAATTTCAGGAAGCTGTTGAGATACCACGGGCCTTTCTAGCAGTGGACCTAGCATGTTCATGAAACTTTAGAGTGCTGCCAATTGTAACTCCTAGATTGACCTGTAAAGAGGAGCATGGGATCAGATGCCCTTCCAGTCAGTAGTCTGGGCTATCATCCATGAGGTACCTCCGCTGAAACAGCAACACTGCACACTTCCTGAGGTTCATGTGCAGACCCCATGAATCCGCTGTCAAGTGTAGTTGATTTATGTATTCCTGGAGCTTTAAGGTGCACGTCTGGATTGGCTCCTCAGAGTCAAGACACAGAGATTTGGAGGTTGTCAGCAAAGATCTTGTATTTGCAAGAGAGCTTAATCGCAACATGGTTTATGTAAACCAGAAACATGACTGGCCCCATTACAGATCCTTGTGGTACACCACTCAAAATTTCCCTCTCCTTGCTGAATGCATTTTTAACAATAACTTGCATTGATCTGCCAGTGAGGTAGTCTTTAAGCCAATTGAGTATGTAACCTTGGATGCCTATGCATCCTAGCTTATCAATAAGGTCAGCGTGGCAGACAACATTGAAAGCATTGGAAAAATAAAAGAGAATGAGCTCAACCATGTGGCCGGCATTAAGTCCCAGGTTTATGTCGTTATAGGTTAGAAGGAGCTGGTCCTCAGTCGAATGACCAGGTCTGAAACCAAACTGGTGCTTGCTAAGTATGCTATTTGCTTGTAAGAAACCATACAGTTCACGGAGCACCAGCCTCTCTAGGTATATACCGGGCACTGAAATAACACACATGGCCCCAAACACAGCAATCGTCCCACCAGATAAGTGTTGTGTCCCCCGCAAAATCAAAGAGCCCTGAACCACCGAGAATCTAGTGTGCAGAGCACACCCCCTGCACTGCAATTTTTTTCACCCGGAAATCGTGTATTTGTGCACATTTTAGCCGAAGCAATCTTCATTCAACACAGAACTGCCCACGTCTGAGGCACCACAGGTAGAAGGGACACTTCTTAACACATAGTGATGGCACTAGCTCATAAGTGGCTTGGTGTTGACAAAAACCATAAAATTTTGCCCCTGTTTTGGTTTAAAGGGAATGTGGTACCTTGTTCCAATCCTGGAATTTAGTATAATTAGGCATACTTTTAGTAAAAAATAATGAAACCAATCATGATTTCTCTGAAAAATGTACAATAAGCTCAATATTTGGTTTTTAAAAATACTCCTCTAGAAAAAGAAATAAATATCAGCCTGTGGATGATGTCACGATCTGGCAACCACTACCTTACTTGAAACGCTTCAAGGGCTTCGATTGGCTGATGCTCATCGTGATGTCAGCATATGTCGTCACACCAGTAGCTCACAACAATGGCCGGCGGCGACGGGGGCTGAGGGGGCTGGTGTCTGGTAGGTTTTAGTTTTTTCTACGGAAATATCGAGTTCCAAGACAAATGAAATATGGAGTACCGGGTTTTCCGACCTGCTTTACAACTTGGCTATCTCAGTTAAAATCACTTTGTGAAGGTGCCACATTCCCTTTAACTCCGTGGTGGAAAAGGTAGGGCGTTGGGCATGAACTTAACATTTTTTGTCAATTAGGTGGAAAATCAGTAAGGGATAACATTAAAGTATTTTGGACATTACTCGAACAAGTAATAAAAAAACTAATATATCAGCATATGATATATAATTCCTCATCTAATTACACGGGTCAGGTAGGAAATTATATAAAATGCATATCATTAGAACCCAAAGCAGGCGGTCTAATGCAGCTAAAATAAATGCTCTATCACATCCGTTACTGAGTTATTCCGTAAAACCATTTCCATGTATTTCCAATGGAGAGGTCATGCTGTCTGACCTTAGGTCATCGATATCAAAAATACCGGAACATATGTTAGAGAACTCGGTGGGGCAATTATGTGATATGAGTTTCAATGATAATTCACCCTGCGACATCTATCAAACTTTTAGGTCGGGTCCGACCTACGTACCTACCAGATACTAACCTTAAAATTTTACAGAGTTGTAAAAATGATGAGGAAAAGGTATACAATCGCGGGCTACGCGCCCGTTTTACGTCTCCGAACAGGGGGGTACGCCCGTCATCGGTGTTAAAGAGCGTCATTATCTAAACAAAAGCGACACCTATGACACTCCCAGCTGAATACGAGTAAAGAAAGCAAGACCTAAGCCAGGGATCATGTTATGTCGACTCATTCCTGGCTAGTCACAATCGGCGTAAGCAGAGAAAGCGGACGGTTACGTTTCAGCAGAAGTGTTATCTCTGGCCGGCAGTGTTTATACGTCGGAAGCAAGCTTCCCTGGGTTTGACAAGGAGGAATATGTCAGGGACGGCGTGTGAATCCAGCTCTGACGGAGCAGACAGGCCAGCCAGGCCTCTTCAGCCGGCCACTCGCAGTGTCAGCCGCCAGCAATATCACAAACAACACAGCTGGCGTCGTGAAGTGCTAAGACGGGATTGAGCGCTCTTAAGGACGTGGGTCCGAATTCCACCCACTTTAAGCATACATCTCATATCGCCATTTCCTTAGTGACATAGCCCGGCCACACCATAAATCAACCATCACCGATGAGTCCTTAAAATGCGGCATCTGCCATTAAAAATGAGACGACATTATAATTACCGTTGCAATCCCCAAATAGATCAACAGTCCATTTGTCCCACCTTCACTGCTATCATTTGGACTTTTTGCACGTCGAGCCCTGCCGCCATCCGCGTGCCTCACATTTCGACCGTTTTCTCACCGGGCATCGACGCGAGGGCGAAGCACGCACGGCAGTCGTCAAGTGCGGTATGCCGAAGCGGGTATAAATATAGTATTTCTCGTCCTGTCGGTATCCACGCCACACGTACCGGGCGGGAACTGCATCATCCACCACGGCACGTGGAGGGCAAACACATCACAGACCTGGGCCGAGTCAAAAACAACTTCCCATTTCAAAAAGAAATGGCAGGACACTACCACCAGTTGCTAGGATACCAATAACTAACTCGGGTAGATATACCTCAGATCTTCCTATACACAGATCCTTGACTACCCCACAGCTCCGGAGGAGAACCAGAGAAGACTGCTGGGCCGTGCGGTGTACAGATCGGTGTTTCACCGCTCCAGTCTGAACTCCACCGGGGTGGACTGGGGCCGCTCACACACTCACCCCGCCGGCACCGCCACACTCAGTTCCTCCGGCACGCGCTTACACAGAAGGAACCGTACCAACCGCCCGTCACACGTGTCGGAGCACGGGAAAAGGGGTGAACTGTTTTTTCAACAAAAATCTTCGAATTCTCAGGTCTTGATATCAGATCTTTTGGGGTAAAAATATCGTACAGAGTTAACTCAATACCACAGATCGAAGTTGTCAAAGCCACGTTTTTTACGGCCTTTGTTTGGGAAAGCCCAAATGGAAGGACGGTTCAGTAATATCATCAGTTTTCCGCGGGAATAACCACTAGCCTTTACCGACGTCCGTAAATAAACACTAGATACGACGAAATTACAGACCCCTAAATATCGTCGGATGAAACGGCTCAATCCTATCTCTGTCAGACCAGTTGACTATTTTCGCATAACTCGTCATGCTACTGTGTAGAGAACAAGGCATCTTCAACGTCTTTTCAGTGAGACATGACACTTTTCCGTTGAGCTACAAAACGTTTTCCACACTTTCTAATATACCTGAATATCATGTTCTATCTGCCGGAAGCGTGCCACCGCTCGCCCTCGCTTCACCCGTTAACCACCCGTTGGGGACCCGTCGGCGACGGTGTGACTCTCTACCAGTGCGCTCTGTACACAGCCGTGCCAACAGAGGCGCCTCAGCAAAGCCCTCACCCACTCCACAGCCCAGAAACAGATACGTCCAAAAGGCAGCGGTGCTACAGGGCTCTCTGAATTTGTCGCTATCGGCTGACTAAGCTGGTGTTCATTGAGCACCACAAACCTGTCAATTTGTCGATATTAAATAAATGGGATTTTTGGCTGTATTGAATATGATATCTGAGTCGAATATCCAGATGTAAATGTATAAAAAAATTCTCCCAAAACGCCACATCAATTTATGAGCATTCCTGTTTGACGTATCAGAAAAGCTTGCAATGTTTATGGTGCGGGTAGAAGCAACGTTATGACGTTAGTAGGTACGAGTGACCGGTATGACGTCAGAGCCCTGCATGACGTCAGCTAAATAAGTTATTTATATTAAATTTCCAATTATTAATTTCTAATTTCCCAATTGTAAATTTTTATAATTATAATAAAATTTCAGTTAAATAAAGGAAGAAAATGGAAAAAATCTGGTTTCTTTAGATTGAGTTATTATATGAGCTTGTGCATTATAGGACTCTGTATGGTGTGCACCCTCAAAGTTGACGAAGGCTGATTTTGGGCCAAATCCTACATTTTTCTGTGTGATTCTACATGCTATTGCTAAGATTCAATTAGAAATAATTAACAACTCAGTGTGCTTTTAAAACTGAATATTGTATATTGCTCATGTTTGTTAACAACTGATCCTGATGGGTCTAGTGTGGATATGAAAATGTATATGACCACAATCTGAATTTTTTGAAATTCTAAAAAAAAATTTTTGTACAAAATAGGCCAGAAGATCAGGAAACCATATTTCAATTGTGGGTTTACCTTTATTGTTTTCTAATAAAAGTATACCGTATTTTGTACTATTTATAATTTTATAAAAATGTTTGGGATCTACCTAAGTATGGCATGTAATTTCGAAGCTGGCTGCTAGGGTACTTTGTGCAGCATGTCAATGTTATTCAGTGCTACCATTGTCAATTGGAAGGGCTCTGGATTTAGACCAATCAAACTGCTGCAATGAGGTGAAAAGGGATTCCTTCATGGTTTGAATCAGGGGTTGTGAGCCCTTTGTTTTCACATTTAAATTGTTTTGTATTATACATGGTTCCGTGTGAAAATTTAATGCAGAGGTCTTTGGGTGAATTGAAATATGTCAAAAGTGGTTTCTCTGCACTATCTCCAAAATGGTTGTCTCAGCTTAAAACCTATGATAGAAGTGGAACATTGTTTGTAAATAGCTAGAGGATGTAGTTAACTGAATGGTGAATATAGGCTGATGATATCTGGCATACAAGCTTATTTTATGTTCGTAAATATATTGCCTGCAAAGTCATCTCTACGTACACGTAAGGCCCAGGGGCAGGTGCTGTGAAGTGAAACATTTGAAATGCACCAGAAAGTTCTTCAGAATCTTGGTGTGAAAATATTTACGGATCCATGAAATGTACTGTGCCAGAAGCAGGACTGTTTCTCTCCCCCTTCTCCCCCTCCCTCTCTCACTCTGACCCACTCACTCACCATTGGGTTTCAGCTGAACTATAAGTCGTGGAGAGCACGCCAAAACCCTGGTTTTATCTTCGTTACTCTTAGAACTCGCCTTTTCAGGAGAAGCAGTATTTTCATAAGCATGCTACTTTTTGAGCGCGCAAATATCTACCCTCCTAAGTCCAGTCTCCAATGGATCTCACCACCATCCGCGTCGGCTTAGGCTCACAGCGGGGCCATACATGAGTGTTTGAGTTCGATGCCGGATCTGAATGTTCGTTGTTTTTCGCAAACAATACGTGTTGGAACGACCCAAACATAAAAATTGAGGAAAGTGGATTTGCTCTATCACTGAGGGATATTAGTGCAATTTACATGGTGTAGTTAAATACCTTTTTTTGTTCACTTTTTGATCGCTCAACTGCCGAAAACCAAGTTCTGAACAATGTATACGACGCATAGAGTATTGCAAGTGTGCAATAGCTTGGTCTCTCTCCGTGAAATGGGTCGTCATCTTCCTAATATCCCCTTTTCTTGCAGTAATGGCGTCAGCTGTGTCACTTGTCAGTCCAGTCTGCCACCCAGTGGCGCTGAAGGTGTTGGTGGCATCAGAGCTGGGCAGCTGTCCGGTGACGCTACACACACCGGAGCAGGCCGACCCCGCCCTCTGGCGGTGCTCGCTGGGGGACTGCCGGTGGTGCGACTCTCCAGTGGTGTGGTGCTGTTCTCGCCATCTGCTGCGGTGCGGAGCCTGCTGGCCGCCTGTCCTGACCCCGAGCTGGACGTGTGGCTCCGCTGGGATGGCTCCGTCCTACAGCCGTTGACCTTGCGCCGGCTGCAGGCTGCATTCGGCGAGCGCCGAGACGCGGCGGCGGCGACGGCGCTGTCGGCGGCTCTGCAGAAACTCTCCGACGCCGGTCCGCTGCCGGCCCAGGCCGAGGCGGTCGTCTGGGCGACGCTGCACCCGCTGCTGACGCTGGACGGCGGCAAGCACGTGAATGTGCCGGCCCCGCTGCAGGAGAGGCTGACGCAGGCCGCCGCCTCCGCACCTTGCCGAACTGCCCTAAAGCGACTGTACGGTGAGAAGGGAGTAGAGGCGGGGAAGGCAGCCGTGATGGCCTCATCAGTACCTGTCATCGGTGTAGAATCGTCTGGTGCTGGACCTGAGGCAACACCGGCGTCGCAAACCAGCGCTGAGAAGGAAGAAGAGGATGTAGCTCTGTCCCAAGGCGAGGTTGACTCAGCCGTGAAAGCGTTCTTGGCAGGCCCCACGCACAAGCCGCCTCCAGCTGTAACGCCCGTCCTTCCAAAGAAGGGGTGAGCGTAACGTGCTGATCACCTCGGCGTTGCCCTACGTCAACAACGTGCCGCACCTGGGTAACATCATCGGCTGCGTGCTCTCCGCCGACGTGTTCGCCCGCTTCTGCCGACTGCGCGGCTACAACACGCTCTACGTCTGCGGCACCGACGAGTACGGCACCGCGACCGAGACTAAGGCACTGCAGGTCAGAGTCCTACCGCTAACGGGAGAGTTCTGTTGTGGGTGTCGGCGATGGCCGGGGTGGAGGGAGGTGTTGTTTCTGGTGTCATTGCTGGTTGGAGGATGTCGTTTGTTGTTCATGTTGTTCAATAGTGGTTGGAAGATTAATCCTATTGGGTTTTGGTGTTATACTTTGATAGGAAGATTAAGCTGTGTTTCTCAATGGGGTGTAAGGAAAGAGCTACTCGGTATTGTGCTGTATCGATTTTTTTTTTTATTTTTGCTAAGGCTAGTGCTCGACTAGGTATGTGTGCAATTATTAGGAAGGATGAGTTATTTGCAAAGTGTCGGGCTGGGAAATTTTCACCAGTTATGTGCAGTCCATTCATATAGTATCACTTACAGTAAAATCAAAGAAATATACAATGTTATAAGTAGAGCATTTATTACTGCTCAAAGCCTAGCCTGAGTATAATACCCGACCGGTTTCGAGGAGCATCCCGCCCCCGTTTTCAAGGGAGATGAAAATTACACTACGAAATGAACCTAACTAAGCGAAAACACGAAGACAGTACACTTTGAAACGGGAATGATCAATGTTCATTTCAAAGTGTACTGTCTTCGTGTTTTCGCTTACTTAGGTTCATTTCATAGTGTAATTTTCATCTCCCTTGAAAACGGGGAGGGATGCTCCCGAAACCGGTCGGGTATTATACTCAGGCTAGGCTTTGTGCAGTAATATATGTTCTACTTATCTTATTAATGACCAAAGCCATGAACAGTAACAATATACAATGTTATTGTTCAGTTTTACTTGCTTTTTTCTGACGTAGTCAATTCCTCAGGACATGGATATGTATTGTAAGTTCGTTGATGCAGATGCTGATGTATACAGTTGACCTTTACTATAATTCATGGATAAGATTGTGTGTAATATGTAACTGCCCTATCGCTGTTTAAGAACCATCACCGCTGATTGCAGGAGGGCCTAACGCCAGAGCAGATCTGCGACAAGTACAACAAACTTCACACGGAGGTGTACGACTGGTTCGGCATCAGCTTCGACCACTTCGGGCGCACCACCACCGCGGCGCAGACCGAGGTGGCTCAGGATATCTTCAGAGCCGTCCACGACAACGGCTTCACATTAGAGGATGCCATGGAACAGCTCTTCTGCGAGAAGTGCAACCGCTTCCTCGCAGACCGTTTTGTGGAGGGAATATGTCCGCTCTGTGCGTATGAAGACGCGCGTGGCGACCAGTGCGACAAGTGCGGCAAGCTCATCAACGCCGTCGAGCTGAAACAGCCGCGGTGCAAGCTGTGCACGGCGCCGCCGGAGGTGCGCAGCAGTCGGCATGTGTTTCTCGACCTGCCGAAAATCGAGGCGCCGCTGCGCGCCTGGTTCAAGAAATCGTCACCGCAGTGGACGGCGAACGCGCGGGTGATCGGCAACTCGTGGCTGCGGGACGGCCTGAAGCCGCGCTGCATCACTCGCGACCTGCGCTGGGGCACGCCTGTGCCGCTGCCCGGCTACGAGGACAAGGTGTTCTACGTGTGGTTCGACGCCCCGATCGGTTACCTGAGCATCACGAAGAGCTACACAGAAGAATGGAAACAGTGGTGGATAGCGCGGGATCAGGTGCAGTACTACCAGTTCATGGCCAAGGACAACGTGCCGTTCCACGCGGTGGTGTTCCCCGCGTGCCAGCTGGCCACCGGCCGACCGTACACCATGGTCTCCCACCTGATGGCCACCGAGTACCTCAACTACGAGGACGGCAAGTTCTCAAAATCACGAGGTGTGGGCGTGTTTGGTAATGACGCCCGCGACACGGGTATCCCGGCCGATATATGGCGCTTTTACCTGCTGTACGTGCGCCCCGAACATCAGGACGCTGCTTTCTCGTGGGCCGACCTTACCACCAAGAACAACTCGGAGCTGCTCAACAACCTTGGCAACTTCGTTAACCGGTCGCTGTCCTTCTGCCAGCGCTGCTTCAGCGGCATTGTTCCGGAGCTACGGCTGGAGGAGCAGGAGGGGCAGCTGGTAGCCCAGATCTCGCGGGAGCTGCGGGGCTACCTCGCCCTACTAGAAGCGGCCACGCTTCGCGACGCCATCCGTCACATCCTCAACATCTCGCGCCGCGGCAACCAGTACATGCAGTCCAGCCAGCCGTGGGTACTGGTGAAGGGCGGCGAGGCGGAGAAGAGCCGGGCCGGCACCGTCATCTCCCTCTGCGTCAACATCACCTGCCTGCTGTCGGTGATGCTGCAGCCCTACATGCCGCACACTTCGGCGACGATACAGCGCCAGTTGGCTGCCCCCGCCGACGTCAACGTGCTGAGTGGAGAGTTCGTGTGCGCACTGTCGGCGGGCCACCGGATAGGCACGCCGGCGCCCCTGTTTGAGAAGATCGGTATAGAGCGGGCGGATGAGCTGAGGAAGAAGTACCAGGGGCAGCAGCAGACGGCGACGCCGGGCGGCGGCGGCGACCGGGCCAGTCTCGAGCAGGCGGTGGCGAACCAGGGCGACGTGGTCCGTAAGCTGAAGGCATCGAAAGCGCCGAAGGAGAAGATCGCGGCAGAAGTGAAAATCCTGTTGGATTTGAAGAAGCGGCTGGCTGAGGCTCCTGTGCCTAAGTCGGCTGCGGATGGCGCGCTGAATGGTGGTGCGGCAGTGGACGCGGCGCAGCTGGAACAGGAGGTGACCAAACAAGGCGACGTGGTGCGGAAGCTGAAGGCCTCCAAAGCGCCGAAGGAGGAGATCTCAGCTCAGGTGGCGATTTTGCTGGACCTGAAGAGTCGGTTGGCGTCGGCGGCGCAGCCGGTGGCGCCACCTGCACCAAGTGGGGTCGACCCGGCCGAGGTGGAGCGCCTCACTGCGGAGGTGGCCAGACAAGCTGACCACGTGCGACGGCTGAAAACGTCGGGAGCTGCCAAGGACCAGGTCACGGCCCAGGTGAACATACTGCTGGACTTGAAGAAACAGCTGGCCGTCGCGGACCCCAGTCAGGCGGCGCCACCGTCAGGGAAGAAGGGCAAGAAGAAATAGGCTCCTCACCAATGTGATTATTTAGGGATATTTATGGGATGGAGGCTGGGTTTTTATTTTGGTGACCGAAAGGGTTCCCGTGTGTTCGACTGGCAACTCTGCGACAGTGCGAGTCTTGGTTGTGACACCAGGGTGAGATAATTGCAAATTGAGTGCATCCTTGCGTGACCCTTTCGGTATACGAATTTTGGTATCATTGTTGCCTATTTTTCACCCGTGGGAATAGATCACAAACAAAATGTGTTGAGTTTCCTTTCTTATGGAATCGTGAATTAGAAAGAACGGTTATTTGTGTTACCCACACCCCAGCTGCTTAGGCTACTTGACGCTGCCTACTCGCACTTTGTTCGGAATTCCGTTTACAATATTTCTCCGTGTTCGGCGAAGCCATTGAGATCTGGACCCGGGTTGGCTGCAAAATGACTGAAGATGCTGAAGTACCCAAAAACTTAATACACACGCGCTGGAACTGGGAGATTCGCTTTAGGAAGTGGACGTTAAGACTGCCAAGTCAAAGTGTCCTGAAATCGCGAACTAATGGTTTTCAGTTTACTTTGCGGTGGTGCTATTCATAAATGGGCGTGATCAAGAGGCGTCTCATATGGTAAAAGACGTCTCTGATGTAATAAGTCCCGTGTAGTGGAAAATACTGGCCCACTCAATTATTGCAAATGCCTGTTTTACATGACTTCCGCTTCTGACATAATGGTAACGCTAACGTGACGTTCAATACTGCTCGTGCTAAATATTGAATGCTCTTGTCGAACAATGAATGAACCAACATTTTTGAACATTTACGTCAGTTTGGAAGCGGCACTGCAGGCACGCCCATTACGGCAATGGCAGCCCATGTCTCTTGTTCTGCTCGGAATGTTGAATAGGACTTGTCGAATTGACGGCGGCCGGGCTGGGGGCAGCCAGATTCACCGGCGCTCGTCAGTGGGCTCTGAAACATTCACGTGCTCTGTGCGTCAGGCGCAGCCGGCGCCTCCACCATTCAGGCGCTGCTCGTGACTGCTGGATCCCGCAGCAAAGTGAAATTAATGGATGTGCATAGAAGGCACACCAGTTAGTTTCACCGTGGCAATGCTCCGGCGTTGTCTACGTACTAGGACGTGAAATCATAGCCGCAAAGTTGTTCCTGGAGATGGCACGGCAGTTCTTACATGTGTATTAGCAGGATTGTATCCAATCAATAATTGTATGTGTTTGTAATTATACTAACTATAGAATTATTATGAGGTAGCAATTACAATAACTTTTCTTTGCTTCACAATAAGGTTAGTGCAGACAAAAGGGAATACGTTCACTTGTTACTTCACGTTTGCATTCCTTGCCGGCAGAAATTATGACGCAAGCATTAATTTAAACTACGGGCATCGTTTGCAATCACATGTTTTTGAAGTATTTCATGAATCCGGCCATACCTGAAAAGACTCCAAAGCGTTTGTTTTTGTTTCGACAAGGCGTATCAGTACACCTTAGTGCGGGGGGTGGGCAGTTTTAGCGGATGTCCAAAAAGATCCCGTCTACGCTGTCAGCTCCGGCCTCCGGGGAGTTCCGGGGCGATCTGAGCCGGGTGGCAGTGTTGCTGCCACCCTGACTGGCAGTAGAGCCACCTACTCCGGCGGCGGCGCCGTGAGCAAACTTGGCGACAGGGGAACGGCTCCCTGCGTGGGTGTGCCGGCCCCTTACGACACCCCATGGCCCATTCCGCGAATCTTAAAGTCCCTTTGACAGTACCGCAATATATTCGTGCAGGTCCGTCTCATATAGGACAATTTATGGTTTTCCAGGGTCTCAACACGAAGAATGATGGTCCAAATCCCACGATTCATGCGGGGCTTTCGAGGACTAATGACGGCCTGGAGATAGGCGTAACTCACGTCTTTTAATGGCCAATTCATGCAAAGCAGAGGAGCCTGCTCAAGCTCGGAGTGAATCGGGTCCTGCAGATAGGCACTTTGATCGAAATGATCCGGCCGAATCCCTGATTTATCGAGCTGTTTCTCGGCCCAATTTAATCGTCCGGCTTGTTTTATATTTATTTTATGGAGCATCATGTTTGACTTCATCAATGGCTCCTAATGTAAGTGCTCAGACAGGTACATGGTGCATCTTCTTACGATTAGTGGGACACAAATACGTGTAGGAATTCATCACGTATTTCGAACCAAAACCAAGCATATTGACATTAAACGGTTGAAGTTAGGTATACAAGCGCTGATCATGTGCCGAATTCTTGAAAGTGAACGACACATCTAATAAATTATGAATAGATGTATATTTGCTCTGTCTGGTTTTAAAACAAAGGTGGGGTTATTGACGAATGCGTACGACACTTTGTGTAGCACCAAAGCGGTCTGAGGTCGATCAAGGTAGCACTGTTCAGCTATACACCAAGTCGGGATATTGGTGTTGATACAGTTCCGATCCCAAGCAAGTGCATTGGGGCGGCATGTGCTTCCAAGTGTGGAACGTGCTTCCATATGACGCCATGTATAAACAGCTAATGAGTAAAAGCAGTCAAGGTTTCTATCTACATAAGCTGGTAATTTGGAGTTCCGTATAATAGGATGGCAAGCCTCTCAGAAATCTTTTGTGCAGGTCTGTTCCTGTATTTTTTCTAGAAATTGCTAAATAACGACACACAGATAACTTATGTATTTCATTATTTTCATTTATTCCGGTACATTCTTTTATAAAATAAGTCGTAAAACATCTAAAAAAATCCAAGAAATCTGGTATGTTGCTATTCAAATAAGGTACATGATTTAACTAATTTATGCAAACACCCGAGAAGAGTTAGTTTTTGTGTTTGTTTGCTTTTTTGTCTGGAGACTGCTCTAGCTTGGTTCATCGTCGTAGTTTGTACTGCACTAATAACGGTTGTGTTTGTAGACGAGCTAACGGGTATTAGCACTCAGGGCTACTGTACGGACTTGATTCCCTAGTTTTTAACCTGAGCGACGGGTTAAACTTCATCAGCGGGCCACGCATTACCCAAGAGGTAGTGCATTCACAGGCGTGAAATTCGAGAAAATATGCGGCATGTGGAGCTGCGGCCCTTTTCCTTTTCGGTCCAGTGCCTTGTCTGTTAGTTGTTTTTCGGTGCTCCGCTGTAGGTATCACTTCCGCTCCAGCCCTCCATCTCTGTCACTGTCGCCCTGTCTCCCACCAATCACTCTCGCCGGTGGCCGTTCAAACTAGCGTTAACCGAACGCTGCGGGGCACCCACCGTCTGGCTGCGTTCTCCTGGGATCAATGTAGGTGCTACACTCATCCCCCGGTCCCCCGCTCCCCCCGGCCCGGACGAGCGATCCCGATCGACGGCTCACTGCTCCATTTGGGACCGCGCTCAGCCGTCCGGCAGAGGGTGAGGGAGCACTAGTTGTAGAGCGTGTCGGGCATGATGCTGCCGCTCCCGACAGTTTGCAGCGGGGTCGCGTTTGGGAGCTTGCCTTATGACGGATTCAAACAAGGCGACGTGACGATGCTTCAGTCAGAGTGAGAGGACCGAGCAACGGAAATAAGTGTGCTGGAATTTTACCAGACGCCGGTCCTGACTGAAGGGATAGATGAACTGTTTTGTTGAATTTTGTCTGCTAGCTATATGTCGAAAAAGGCGCCTGTGTAACAAAAGTTCCCGAAAATACTGGAGCACACACAGATGAACAGCGCTCATGGCTTCTATCCTTCCTAGAAATATAAAACAGCGCCGGTGTTTCTAATGAGTGTAAGCTGAAGACGTGTTAACCCATCACCGCCTGGGGGTCGATTGGACCAGTAGGGGTCCGATCGGACCTTCTCAGTCTTTCGCGAATGATTTCGAGCTGAAGCAATTGAGACGTGCGTTGCTTTGCAGACCTCTAGGGCGATCAATTTGACAACCTATGACCAAAACTTGATGTCAGGTCAGGTCAACGAGTTATGCCGTCGTTTCAAAACCCATGAAAGGCGATTCCGTTCTTCTAAAATGAGACTGACAAAATCAGGGTGTGCTAGATAAAGTTTTAAACATGATTCGAAAGCTCTTGAAACAGAAAATCTGCACGCTGTTATCAATGTTAAAGTAAGGTTATTACCAAGGTCACCATAGGTCATAAAAGGTCACGGTTTTCGAAATTGTTTGTGTTTATAACTTTTGAACGAAACAAGATGTGGTCTTCAATGTGGTATCATAGTAATCAGTATGACCCCAGCATTCGAGTAATAGGCAACACGATTTTAAAAGGCCATTATTTAACTGTCATGACCTTAGGTCAAGTTCATAATGAGATCTTACAAGGTCCATGCTGTATATCATTTGAATCCTTGGGTCAAAACAAACACATTGGTGTCTTACAACCGCGACACTCCCTATTTCCAGACTGCAGTTCCGCAGACAACGTCTGCATGATAACTCAGGGCCAATGTCCGGTTCATTGAACCTTTGGTGGCCCGGTAGCACTGCATTCATCTCCCCGCCTCCGATTTTATGTGCAGTAAACTAAGACTGCTGGCCGGGTGGGTAATATCGTCTCTAGGATTGCAAGTTTTGCACTATTTTTGAAATTTAAGGCCCTTTGAATTTTTATATGGTATGGTTCAATTTAGGCATCCTTGTTAAATTTAACCCTCGCCCCAGCGGGCGTGTTTGAACACCCCCTTCGGGGTTTTCCGGCGGCACCAATAAACGACGTTGCGAAGGGCCGCCGTACATGGCACACCTTATCCTTGATAAGTTCAGAAACTTTTCCCAAAATATTAAGGTTGGGTCATCTCAGGTTAGGTCACCAGTGCAGGTCAAGTGACCTCACCCCCAAAAAAGTTTGATATAGCATAAGTAATAGCAGGGATAACATTCCCAACTGGAACTCATACCACATAATGGGAACCCAAGTGCTACAAAATGCATTCCGGGATTTTTCATATCAATGACCTAGGGTCAGATACGGATCATGACCTCCATTGGAAATTCATAGGGAACGTGGGAATTGGGAAATACATGGCGCTACTTGTATAGATACAGCTTAGAATATCTTTATACTCCCCAGATCGTAGTGTCCTAGGCTCCTTTTAGGTTCATGTTGCAAGTTTGCACCTGTATCCTCTGAGAGGTCATCTGGAGCTAATTAACCAGGTTTTCAGACTTGGGTCAATATCTGTGCAGGAAATGATGATGAAGCTTTAATTTTGATGCCATTACGTTTGGATTACTATTTTGAGTTGATTGGTATGCATATTGACTAGGCTAGGTCAGATCGTGACCTTGACCTGAGCTTAGGTGAGGTCATTAATTATATTTTGACCTAGTATAGTTATATCATACATCATTCCATTTGTCGTAACGAGAGCAGGCCAATGGTGCCTAAAAAAATATTCTCACTCAACTTTGTCAAACGCTAAGAGCCAAGAAACTCTTCTCCAACATGCCACCTTCTTTGACCCGTCATGACCTCAATATTGACCTGAGTCAAAAAGTGAGTAATGTAGTTTCTTCGTTAATTCTTATGATATATCCACCATCGTTCGTGTTTTTCGCCATCCCGCATAGAAGCCGAGTTCGAGGGGGTTGTTTGAGCACTCCCCTCCACCACCAGGGTGAAGGTGACTCGGAGGCCCGCCGGGGCCGGTGTTAATAAAGCTCAGACTACGATTTTGATTTGTGGTAGATTGTAAGAAACAAGCTTGAAGAAAATTTCGCTGATTTGTTCTTCGGCAAAAGAAACGAATTAAAAGTCATTTGGGTATATATTCTGAATCGCCTCGATAAAATAGAGCGTTCTAACTACTTGAAAGCAGAGCTGCTCATAGCTCTAGGAAATTACAATAAATAAGTTTTGACAGCGCTTGAAATTTTTTTATCGGTTGAGGCAAGACCCTATTGTTCCCGCAAATGTGCTTGTATGAATGTGTCTTTATTTAGCTCTCAGAAATGTTGGTTTATGCTTCTTTGTTTACTCCTTCATCTGTTACTTACTGATATTCTCCTTGTTTCAGACCCGTTTCAGGCAGTCTAAATGTAAATTATCCACATGAGCTTATTGAGGGTAAAGCTGAGGCTGATTGTTATTGGTCACCGAGCTCCTTGAGCACTCTAATGACGGTGGCAGACCGATTGCATGCCCAGCACTGAGCCCTGGACGAAGTAGGTGGTCTGAAAGATTGTTTTTCTGTATTTATTTCGTTCATAACGCATTTATAGCCATTGTCTCGTTTTCTCGATCAAAGGTACTTTCGTTTCATCATTACGTTACAACTATTGCACATGTTAATGTGTTAGACGTGCAATTTGTGTTTCACGTCGTTTTGGCACATCGTTTGATTATTGGTCACTGACAAGCTCGTGTGTTCTTGTCGCAGTTTTCACGTACACTCACTGGGCGAACAATAGATATCCAAATCCTCATTTATTCTGTTGTTTGCTGGAACAGTGAAAATTCCCCAGGTAGCAATGGTTGCTGATGCATTTCAGCCCAATATCAGCCAGCATATATTGCTCCTCGATAACTCCATTGTATTGTAGTGTACTAACAACAGCCTGAGGTCGCAACTGATGAGTACCTATCCCTAGAGGTAGCTCTGGAAACACTGACTAACTGATCCTAACGAAGTGTAGTTGTCATTTCCATACTTCACTTCTATTAACATGGCAGAAAGACAGGACACAGAAGATGTTTTCCTTCCTAAGAGGTCGGCAAGGACTCAGAGACTCACTGAAGCTGGTGAAGAATATCAACGGGAGACGAAGCTGAAAGTATTCAGACAGCTTCTTCGTGAGTTGCAAAGAGATGGTGAGCTATTATTGAAGGAGACCCTGACAAGTTCTCCTGAACTGGATCATCAGACTGTTTCTTCTAAGTTAAGCAACTGGAGACATCAGCATGTTGTGTTACACCAAACTAATGCGGACCTGCAACCACTGATGGCAGTGGAAGGATACAGGGAGCACATGTCAAGCTACAAAGAGAAGCTATCAGAATTAGCCAGTCTCAAAGAAAGGCTCGAACTGCATGTTGAAGAAACAGGCACAGCACCCAAACGAAAGCCATCAAAGGCCGGCTCAGAACGCTCTTCGGTTAAGAGCCGCAGCTCTAGCAGTTCCGTTAGGAGCAAGCTTTATCTAATGAAACTCGAAGAAGAGCAGAACGCGGCTGAGATAAAAGCAAAAATGGCGAGCCTAGAGGAAAAGCAACGGATACAGAGACAATATCAGGAACTAGAGAAACAAAGACTGGAGCTGAAGTGGAAGGAGGAAAGACACCAATTGGAAACAGAGATCATTTCATTTCATCTCATTTCATTTATTCATCATATTGCCCACGGAACAAGGCCCATTTACAGGCAAAGTCACATAGAAAATCGGACGTCAAAATAGGCTAAGGAAGTGTTACACACATAAGATCCACATAAGCAGGAAGTTAAAAAAAAAGCTTCCGTAAAAATTAAGAAGTAAAAGCATGTCAAAACTTGTAAAGATAAAACACGTCAGGCTAAAAACGTTGCGCTAAAAATATAAAAATATAAGTATACCTAAGACATAAAAACTAAAAACTGGGAAAAACACAAGACTAGAACCGACAGGTGCAATCTTAACTATAATGTGGCTATATATGAGATGACCTTTGCTCGAAATGAGCTGAAGGTGTCATGAAATATGTCTGCTTGTGGTCGGATGTTCAGGAATGTGTTCATGACTCTAGGCAATCTAACAAACAATCCTTCCTTCACGGTATTCACTCTTGCGTATGGCACATTAAACAACGCTAATTGCCTCGTTGCTCTCACGGGCACATACAATGAGAAACGGCGTACTAAAAAAGATGAGTCGATCCTACCTTTAAGAACATTGCGCATGAACATCAAATCATGCTGACTTCTTCGCGATGACAATGACATGACCTTAAAATGATTCATGAGGTCGCTGTACAATAGTGATCTAGATTGGTTCCGACAGTTTGCGTTCAACCATAGAAGGAATTTGTGTTGCACCCTGTCGACTCTAGTCAAGTGAACAGCAGCTGCTCCGCCCCAAATAACACTACAATACTCGAGGACCGAACGAACATGTGCATAGTAAGATACGAGAACAGCTGATAGGCTGAGATTTCCTCCTTCACCGGATTTTTGGAATGATCTTATTAAAAAACCAAGAGTTCTGTTGGCCTTTTTCACCATGTTTTCAATTTGAGGACCAAACGTGAGTTTTGTGTCTAAAATGACGCCCAAATCCCGGATTTTTTCAACACGTTCCAACTCTACATTTTCGACAGAATGCGTTGCCAGAACCGGTTTTGTTTTCAACGTCATGCAGAAGTATTTGCACTTGTCCGGATTTAGATTCAATCGCCAACGTTTGGACCATCGACACACTCGATCAATATCGAACTGAAGCAAGGCTGTATCAGTCTCGCACTTGACCTGACGATAGATTTTCAAGTCGTCAGCGAACATGAGACAATGGGAGGAGGAAATCTCATCCGGAAGATCATTTACGTACATCGCGAATAAAAGAGGCGACAGAAATCCACCTTCCGGTGTGCCCGATATAACCCGGCCCCACTCCGAGCACTTTCCGTTATATACAATCTGTTTGGTAGCCAAGCGAGTTAGAGAATCAGAATTACAGAAGCCAAAAGCAAGGCCATACATCATGTTGAAAGGGAGATCGATTCATCTATGCTATGCACAGCTACGGAGCAGGTTGGAAGACAAGAATCAACCAGACCAGACCTATCAGCTCATTGCGCATCAGCTTCAGCTGGAAACATACAACGGCCCGCATCGAGTGAACATGCAGGACAAGCTGTGCAGGATCCACAGCCAGCGGTGGCGGCTGTTCTCAGCAACAGTAATTCGGTATATTGTGTGCCACCAGTTCATGGAGCGCAGCCAACAGCTTCATCGTTTCCACTCTCATACCAGAGTGCAGCGCCGATCCCACCGCCTCAAGTGCGGGGGCCTGATGTGGTGGATATCCTGGTGGAGCACTCTCGAAGGAACCAGCTACCCCCTATCGAACCAGGCACCTTCAGAGGAGACGCTGCTACCTTCCCCCTCTGGATGAAAGCCTTTGAGACCTATATAGAAGCCAGGTGCATATCGCCAAGTGAGCGACTGCATTACTTGGGACATTATACTGCCGGCGAGGCTAAGAGTGCCATTGTCGGGTACCTGCAAATGGCGACTGATGACGCCTACCTCCAAGCGAAGAAAAGGCTTATCGACAGATATGGAAATGAATTTGTCAGGGCAAATGAGCTGAAGAAAAGGCTCTACAAATGGCCAGAGGTGAAAGCAGGAGATAGCAAGGCCCTCACAGAGCTGGGAGATTTCCTAGAGCACTGCTTAGTGGTTGCTTCTAGCAACGTGTCTGAGCATGGGATGTTTGGCGGCGCCGAGGAGGTCGACCGCATTCTTGGAAAGTTGCCGGGGCGCATCACAGACAGCTGGAGGCGAGTGGTCGACAGATGGATATATGAACCAACAGTGGGAGCACCTCCACAGTATCCGCCATTCTCAGAATTTGTCGCCTTCATAGTAAAGGAAGCAAGGGTAGTGTCAGGTCCTGTACGTGCAACTGAAACCGGCATGAGAGGATCGGGCACTGGAGGAGCGCGCTATGGGCGGATGAAAACCGACAAAAACGCCAGAGTCTTCTTTGCGTCTGCTCCCAGCCACTCAAGACATCGAAATGACGGCCGACCCCAGCAACGGTATCATTGTCCAGCCTGTCAGACGGATCACAACGCGACCGAGTGTGCTCGGTTCGCGAATATGAGCCTCAAAGAGAGGCAGGACCTGGTGCACCAGGAAAGTCTCTGCCGAGGGTGTCTAAAGCGAGGACACAAATGGATGGAGTGCAAGAAGAAACAAAGATGCTACAAGTGTAAACGACTGCACCCAACCATGCTTCATGACGACTCTTTGACTCCACAGATCCGTCAGAAGACAGAAGAGTCCAGTCAAACGACGACCTCACTGCATGTAACCTCCAGTGAACCAACAGGACTGAAGCCGAAATGTACTCACTCGATGCTCGTTCCAGTACATCTGAAGCATAAGAACTGCCCAGAGATGAAGGAAACTGTATATGCGCTACTGGATCCACAGTCCGACGCGTGCTTCGTGAAGGAGTCTGTTCTCCAGAGCGCCGGCTTAAACGGTGAGAGTATCAACCTGGAAGTAAATACGATGAATGGAAAGGCAGTGACCAAGAGTGAAGTCATGCATGGTTTGATCGTGGAGGATTTCAAAGGAGAAGTTGAGATTGAACTTCCGTCAACCTACTCCAAAGGAGACATCCCAGCGGACCGGGATCTCATTCCCCGCCGCGATACTACTGCCAAGTGGCGGCATCTGGAAGCTGTATCGCGAGAACTGCCGGAATACTTTCCCGACGCTGAAATTGGTATTTTGATTGGGCTTAACTGTCCTAAAGCAATCAAACCACTGGAGGTTGTTGCTGGAGACGATAACGAACCATGGGCAATCAGGACAAGGCTTGGTTGGAGTGTCGTTGGCTACATGGGAGAGACGAGTAGCGAGGCTATGTGTTTGTACGTCTCAGCTGACGGCCAAGAGAAAGTGCGGCACTTCGCCTTCAGAATCAAGGCCAGAGAAGTTCACTCAGGACAGATAGCAAGAATGATGGACGCTGATTTCCGAGCCACACAAGACTGATGATACCAAAATATCTCAGGAGGACAGTCAATTCATTGATATCATGAAGCAGGAGATGCGCCAGCGTCCTGATGGACATTTCGAAGCGCCTCTCCCATTAAAGGATCGGAGTGTCATATTTCCCAACAACAAAGAACAAGCGCACCAACGCTTAGAAGGCCTCAAAAGAAGACTGCAAAAGGACGTCCCCTTCAAGGAGGCATACGTCTCATTCGTCCAGTAAATGCTGGATAAGGGATACGCGGAGCACGTACCGTCTGAAGAGCTGGAGGCTGAGGACGGGCACGTGTGGTATGTCCCGCATCACGGTGTCTTCCATCCCAAGAAGAACAAGATCCGAGTCGTGTTTGATTGCAGTGCGGAGTTCCGTGGTTACTGTCTGAACCGGGAACTGCTCCAAGGACCGGACGTCTCAAACAATCTCGCTGGCATTCTGGTTCGATTCCGGAAGGACAGTGTTGCGGTGACATGCGACATCGAGTCAATGTTTAATCAGGTGAAAGTGCAGACACGTGACCGGAATCTTCTCAGATTCCTGTGGTGGCCAGCAGGAGACACCAGCCAGGAGCCAGTGGAGCTGAGGATGACAACCCATCTCTTCGGTGCTGCTTCCTCCCCATCCTGCGCCATGTCCGCACTGAACAAGACGGCTGAGACATATCGGGACCGGTATGGGAACGAAGCAGCTGACTTCATCACTAGAAACTTCTATGTTGATGACGGGTTGGTGTCCACAACAGATGAGCAAAAGGCTATCGACTTGGTCCACAACACTACGAAAATGTGTGCTGGCGGCGGCTTCAAGCTCACTAAGTTCGCCAGTAACAACCCTGAAATCCTAGAGACCATCCCCATCTACTCCCGAACAGTCAACCTCGTGAAGGAGAAGATGTTTGAACAAGCTCTGGGAATCCTTTGGAACGTGTGTGACGACACATTCCACTTCAAAATAGACATCCCGGAACGACCACCAACGAGAAGAGGGATTTTGTCAGCGGTGAGTTCAGTTTATGACCCGCTCGGATTGATCTCTCCATTCATCCTGCGAGGCAAAATGATGCTGAAAAGGCTCTGCTGCAGCGGCTGTGTCTGGGACGATCCGGTGTCGGACGAGATCCTCGACGAATGGACTGCCTGGAAGGCCGAGCTGCCTGCCCTCTCCCACCTCGGCGTGCCTCGACAGTATGGTGGAATAGGGTTACGTACTACAGGAGCGAGGTATGAATTACATCACTTTTGTGATGCTTCACTTTCTGGTTACGGCGTCTGCAGTTACTTGCGCGTCACCTCCGAAGATGGCACAGTGTCATCTGATCTTGTGATGGCAAAATCCAGGGTAACGCCCAAAAGGGCGATAACCGTTCCAAGGCTAGAGTTATCTGCTGCCGTTCTCGCCACTCGAGTCAAACGATTTCTTGATAGGGAGCTTCACATTCCAAACTTGGAGCACTACTTCTGGTGTGACAGCCGTGTGGTGCTTGGTTACATTCGGAACAGATCACGGAGATTCCACGTGTTTGTAGCCAACAGGGTGCAAGAAATCCTAGACACTTCATCAGTCAGCCGGTGGCATCACATACCTACTGAGGAAAACCCTAGTGACCTGGCTTCGCGAGGAGGTGCGGTCGTTGACCTGATAGACAATGACCTGTGGTGGCACGGGCCACGTTTTCTTGCGACCCCCACCGATCTTCCTCTTGATGACACCAGCACGGAGCAGCCACTTGACCCAAACGATCCCGAGGTGAAAGCTGTGTCTTCATTTCGAACACAGGCCTCGGAACCGGTAACTGATGGCATGGCTTCACTGACTGAACGATTGACGTACTTCTCATCGTGGTATTCGGCGAAAAGAGCAGTGGCGAACTGTTTGCGTTTCAAGCGTAAGTTACAAGCAAAGTGCGGAAAGGCCAGAAGTGAAACAGACACAGAAGGAAGGGACCGCCAAGACGACCGGTTAACAGTGCAGGACCTCCAAGAGGCGGAGGCAATCATCATAAAGTCACTGTAAAGAGAAGCGTTTAAGGACGAGTTCGACTTTCTGCCGCAGGGAACTGGCGTATCCGACAAGGAACTCGACCCGGAAACATTAAAGACAGCACAACAAGTAAAGAAGCGAAGCTCATTAAGACAGCTCGACCCGATGATAGGGCACGATGGAATCATCCGAGTCGGAGGTCGCATCAGGCGGGCAAATCTTCCGCGAAGTGTAACCAACCCAGTAATCTTACCTAAATCTGGCCATGTTACAACACTCATCCTCCATCAATGTCATATCAGAACAGCCCATGCAGGGCGGGAAACCACCCTGGGAGCGATAAGGAGCCATGGGTACTGGATCCTTCACGGACGCTCAGTCGTGTCTACACACATACGAAAATGCGTCGTGTGCAAACGGTTGCGCGGAGCAGCATCTGTACAAAAAATGTCCGACCTGCCTGAGGAACGTCTAGAGCCATCTGCGCCTTTTACTTTCTGTGGCGTGGACTGCTTTGGCCCATTCTACGTTCGAGAACGCCGGAGTGAGTTAAAGAGGTGGGGAATCATTTTCACGTGCCTCGCTTCGAGGGCGGTACACCTCGAGACTGTAAACTCCATGTCCACAGACGCCTTCCTCAACGCGTACCGCCGATTTATCTGCAGAAGAGGCCCTGTACGACGTCTTTACTGTGACAACGGGACAAACTTCGTGGGTGGACAGGGGCTCTGAAGCTTGCAATGAAGGAGATGGACGAGAACAGGATCAAGACTGACCTGCTGAAGGATAACTGTGATTGGATCGATTTTGAATTCAACGTCCCTCAGGCGAGCCATATGGGAGCGCATGATACGGTGCGCAAGATCAGCATTGACGGGGCTGCTTGTCGCCAACGGACAGCAGCTTGATGACGAGCTGCTCAGAACTCTAATGTGTGAAGTGGAAGAGATAATCAACAGTCGTCCTATTTCTGTATGTGATATGACTCATACTAACCTTCTTGAGCCGCTTACTCCCAATCTGCTGCTCACGCAGAAATGTAGAGTAGTACTGCCCTTTCCTGGTAGGTTCGCCCGTCAAGACTTGTACGGTCGGCGACGCTGGAGAAGAACGCAGTACCTGTCCAACATGTTCTGGACGCGGTGGCAGAAAGAGATCGTTTCGGCCCTACAGGAGCGCCGGAAGTGGACGAAGGAAGAGCCAAACTTCGAAGTTCACGATATCGTCCTGGTGACAGAGGATGATCGCCCTAGATCTCAGTGGCCGCTTGGACGCGTCGTTAGGGTGTATCCGAGTGGTGACAAACTTATCCGTAAGGTGCGCGTGAAAGTAGGTGCGTCAGAATACGACAGACCCATACACCGTCTTATCATGTTATTGCGTGCATCCGAGGATTCCCCGTCATGGAGCCGTTGACGCTTTCGCGCATGGTGATACAGAGGGCTGCACTTTGCTGCCTTTATGGTCTGAATGACCATGATTACAGAACTATCACGAGAAGTTTTCCGTGAATGGAACCTATTGCACAGCAGCACACCTTGATTAGCAGCGAGTCAGGTTGAAGGACAGTGTTGGCCGTTCACTTTCAGAGACACGTTCCTATTCTCCTTAGCATATTGTGTCTGTAGAGTGAGAACGCAAAAAGCGTTAGAGAAGACATCCCAGAGAGGTTGAGTCATTAAGCGAATTTGCTGGCGGTAGTATGAAAAATTCCTCGAATTTTGGGGAGCCATGTTCCCGCAAATGTGCTTGTATGAATGTGTCTTTATTTAGCTCTCAGAAATGTTGGTTTATGCTTCTTTGTTTACTCCTTCATCTGTTACTTACTGATATTCTCCTTGTTTCAGACCCGTTTCAGGTAGTCTAAATGTAAATTATCCACATGAGCTTATTGAGGGTAAAGCTGAGGCTGATTGTTATTGGTCACCGAGCTCCTTGAGCACTCTAATGACGGTGGCAGACCGATTGCATGCCCAGCACTGAGCCCTGGACGAAGTAGGTGGTCTGAAAGATTGTTTTTCTGTATTTATTTCGTTCATAACGCATTTATAGCCATTGTCTCGTTTTCTCGATCAAAGGTACTTTCGTTTCATCATTACGTTACAACTATTGCACATGTTAATGTGTTAGACGTGCAATTTGTGTTTCACGTCGTTTTGGCACGTCGTTTGATTATTGGTCACTGACAAGCTCGTGTGTTCTTGTCGCAGTTTTCACGTACACTCACTGGGCGAACAATAGATATCCAAATCCTCATTTATTCTGTTGTTTGCTGGAACACCTATACATGGGCGGATCCAGGGAAAAGGGGTACTTCCCCGTCGACCCTCGGTGTCGCCTGAAATGGTCACGGTGCGCTCTGAAAGTGGGCCCACAGGGGACCCTGAACAGCCCCTGTGCTTCCCAACCCCACTCCTCCCCGGGATGCGAGCATCAGCACCCCCAAAATTGGACTTGACGCTCACCTGGCAGGTTTTTCCGTCCAAAAGTGGCACCTCCGGACCCAATCCCTCCCCCGATCGGCAATCCTGGGTCCGCCTATGAGACCTTACGCATCAAGTTTGCTCGTTTGTATAAGAAATGAAAGTACTGAAAGGCAAAACTAAACCGGCTTGCGCCAAGAAAGTATATAACCGCCATTTTCATGGAAAAAGACTGCTTTGTTTCTACACTCCTGTGAAAACACGGAACCTCCCCATAGGTTTAAGCTGTAAAGCTCCTGAGGCTGGCATTGTGGTGACGCTGCCGTTTCTGAGTACCTGGCTGCTTGGCATTTGACGGCACCGTGCTCCGGGAAACTTGAGCGGAGACTGCTTTGATGCTCCTCTTTTTGAAGCTGGCGTTGACCTTTATGGTGAAATGTCACAAACCGCACAACCTTGGCCGCTAGATCCCGACACGGGTGGATCTATGGTGATGTTTATTTGCTGGAAGAAAAACTGTCATGCCACTTTCGTTGGCGTAGACCAGTGCAATTTTCTGTTTTTTTCTTCTCGGAGCATTCATGCCCTGCTAGTCATATCACGGACCACTTTCTATTGACAGGTGATCACTCTTGAGGATTAAAACTTAACACCTTTTGACAAAATACAGTATAGCACATTCCCAGTGTTGTAAGATTTCCATCCTGTTGCGTTAGATCTGACCAAAAGGCTCACGCTGTCCTGTTCTGTTGCTGCATCACCATGTTTGTTAAGTCGCTCCGTGTATACACGTGTATACTCCGTGTAATAAGCTGTAGGTTATTCCCGCTTTTACTGACATCGCCGATCGGCTCCACGCGTCGTCGTGACAATGGCGTCTGCGGTGTCTCACCGGCCTCTTCCTAGTGTTAGGCCGTTGTGTGCTGGACTGACTACACAGGATACCCGCGGCCACCAGCCCAGTTACCCGAGTTCCCTCTTTCAGTGCTCCGAAACTAGCCGCAGTATCTCCGAAACTTCAGTGCCGAAACTATTACCAGTATTCCTAGAGTCTGAGTTATCTGTCATGGCAGGAGATCTCTTCTCGATCCAGGGGGGGGGTTAATGCTGGTACGGCCATACAAGTCTTAAACAAAGCCTATTAGAGACCCAAATTCCGGGGGTCCTGACCCCATCCCCTGGGATTTCCACCCATTTTATCTGTGACATCCTTTATAAAAGGGACTCGCAGCGGCTCATTTGAGGTCTCTAGCGATGTCGGATCTGTTCTACTTCGAACAAATGTGGTGGTTTTGTTGCATGCTGCTGCTGCCGCAAAAATAGAAATAAACATGTGAGTTTACCAGGACTTAAAGGTGAGGGTTGGCTTACATTAGATACCATTTGTGATGTATTCTAGTGACTATCCTGAAAATCACAATGAGCATTATAAATTTAACACGCGCATTGACGGGGGTCTGAGCCACATTCGCTTTGACGGGGGGCGGGGGTACCCGCCGCCCTAAGATCTCGAGCACCAGGCTAGGTAGCAAAAAACGGCAAACGGCGTTGGGTAGCCCATCCACTTCTCCATCGAAAATACTTGAAGTATTTTATCTCAGGTCACATTCAAGGTCACTAGAGGTCAAACCATGCCGTCATAGGGACAACATGTAAATTAAGGTTTTTTTGTCATTACATCTGAACAAGTCAAGATAGAGAAAAACGATTTCAACTATATGAATCCTTGCAGCAAGCTGAATCGAATGATATATAATATGACCTTGCAACGTCAAATCAAGGATTTGACCTGACCTGAGGTCTGGTCAGGGTCAAATTATGTAAAATGCATATCACTAGAACCGCAAAGACGAGGCAAATCTAATGCAATCAAAATGAACGCTCTCTCACCAACCGTTACTGAGAAATTTGGTTAAAAATATTTTTCCCATGTATTTCCAATGGAGAGGTCATGACTCGCACCTGACCTTAGGTCATCGATATAAAAAAATGCTGGGCCATATCTTAGAGAACTCGGTGGGCCCATTATGTGATATGAGTTTCAATCAGATAAGTTCACCCTGTTCCGACTTATGCTATCTTAAACGTTTTTTAGTTCAGGTCACTTGACCTGTACTGTTGACCTGACTTGAGATGACTTAACCTTAAAATTTTGAAAAAATGTTTTACAATTGATGAGAGAAAAGGTATGCCAAGTATGGCGGCGCTACGCGCCGCCGTTTTTTGCTGTCTCCGGAAAACCCGAGGGGAGGGGCGGGTACCCGCCCCTCCCGTCAATGCGCGTGTTAAGTTGAATTTAAAAAAATCGAGCGCTCGAGCGGGTGAGAGAACAGCTTGTTCTTGAAAACGCATGACTGCTTGTATTTGGTACCAGGGCTGGAAATATCTTCTCGATCCCAGTGGGAGGGAGTCCTGGATGATTTAACGCTGGCACGGCAGTACAGGCCCTATATAAAGCCTGCGGGAGACCAAAATTCAGGAGAGGGGTGTGTGTTCGACCCCCAGCCCCCTCGGAATATCCACCTATGTTTGGTAACACCCCATGCCACTGCAGCCGGAGACTGGCGTGACGGGAGAACCCGAGCACTGCTTCAGGTGGTCGCAGTGGTGTCGCCACCCGCGGGGTCAAGGGTCGATCGCGTCCGCCGGCTAGGCTGCTGGTGACCATCAGCCGTGCTGCTTTCAGCGTCGGTGGTGCCATGGCGCGCGGCCCCAGCCCCTGGATGTTTTATTCATCGTCCTGTAGCGCAGATGAACTACTGAGTTTGTTGCAAATGTCGTAGTATTAGCCAGCGCTGTATCCTTTTCCTCTTAGTGATGACGTCGTTTTTAATACGAGATATATATATATATATATATATATATATATATATATATATTCATGCAATAATATGATTGAGCGACCAATTTTTGTTCTTTAAATTCGTTGAAGGCCAATGGTGAGTTAGCACGTACGTTAAATTGGTCCTAAAGTTTCCCATCTATTTTTCCGAGGAGGTTGAAGAACTGGCTCGTAGTTGGAAGACGGTAGATTGCCACATCCTATGCAATTGATGAGCACCTCGATTGGCGAAATAATCATTTCAAAACCAGTCAAAAATTTATTATAGGGTTTCAAAGTCAGACTTATTTTTGAGATCGCAATAATCGCACGGTCGTACCAGCTCATCAGCATTGCAGACCGAATTGTGACAGTGCCAAATGATTGTGATGATTTGTTACCCTTGGCCAGAGGTGGAGATCTCTTTTCCAACCAGGGGGGGGTCCGGTCGGGGCCGCAGGAGTAGATTTTTGTCGTAAGAAAATGAAGACACTATAATTCAGGCAATGCCTATAAATACCTTATGAAACCTTATGATGGTAGAATCTTTACACGAGCCGGATCATGACTTCCTCGGGAGGTAAAACCGACATGTACATACATTTCAACACACTTCGAGCATTCAATCATATTTTTCCGGAACTCGAAATACGGATTCAAACCTCTGCCGTTCACTCGGTCTTTGAAAGGATAGCGATTATAACGTAGCGTGCGCTTTTTAATCTGGTCCTCAATGAAAACGTGTTAGCAGCAGATAACATCAGCGTGTGAAATAAAATACTTCTCAATGTTGAAGTCTAGCGTATTACCCTTCTGAGAAGTCTTATGACCCAGTATTTGGTGCATCATTATTTCCCAAAATGGTTGTTACAATATAAATATTTTGATGTTATATTAACTCACCAAAAAATACTGAAGCATGCTACAATATGGCGATAGCTAAATCCAGTATGCTGTATCCGCAAAATAGGCACATTTTCTGCGCTCTTTCTCGCCCTCTCTCACTCACTTTGTTTTTTTCCTACAATTCCAAGAATAAAAACTGCACCATACATCAAAGGAAATTTTATAAGATACAAATATGCCACGAAAATGCATTCCTTGAATGTGTGGATAATTCAATAGCTGAATACTGAAGTAGCTTCAATACTGAAATCATTAAAGCGAATAACAAGAACGGGCCTCCTGCAAACACCAATTACAACCACAATTTCTTTCCGATACATGACTGTGGGTACAGACGCCCAATGTGGTCTCCCAGGGGCCCTTCACTTGTTCAGGGATCCCGAGATCAAGCCAGAAACCTTATGCAAAATATATTTTCTGTGGGCCCCAGGCCAGCTGAATGGACCCAGCACTAACCCAGGGCGCCAGACGAGTTAAGGGCTCTAAAAAGCTCAGGGGGACCCAGATCAGCATAATGTGCCCAGACAAACTAATTGGATCCATACTATTTAAACAGGCCCAATGCCACTTCAATGGACAACAATCCAGCTAGGGGCCCTAGGACCAACGCAGGAACCTCTTACATAATACTTCTCAAGGGCCCTAGGCTAGCTCAGGACTCCCTTTGACATTCTCCCTCAGGGGGCCGTTTTTAGCTCAGGGGCCCAAACTAGCTTGAGCCCCAATATCACTCTAGTAAGCTCCTCTGCAATACCCTTCCAAAGACCCAGAACAGCCCAGAGGCCTTTTGCAAAACTCTCTCTCAAGAGTTCCAGTGTCAATTCAGGAGGCCGAGGCCAACACACTGAGCTCAGGAAGTCTATAAAAACTAAGAGGACCAGACCAGCTGGGTGCCTCGACGAACTCCCCAAGCCCCAGATAAGCACAAGGGGCCGTAAACAAGCCTAAGGGGCCCATACGTTAAACAGACCCGATACCAACCTAGGGGCACTTGTAAGCTCAAGGGACACCAATCCAGCTAGGGTCCATAAAACTGAGTAAAAAACCTCTCAGGTAGTTCCTCTCCGGGGCCCTTACCAGCTAAGGTGACCCCAAGCCAGGTTAAGTCCCAAGACAAAGTCAGTAAGCTCCTGCATAATACTCTCTCAGAGTACTAGATCAGTTCAGGGACCCTTTGCCAAACTCCCTCTCAGAAGGCCCAAACCCATCTCAGGGGACCCAAGATTAGCCGAGAGGGGCCATGCCAGTTAGAGGTTCCAGGCCAGATAAGTGGCCCCTGACGGTTAAAAAGCGCCAGTACCAGCACCGGGGTTTCAAGATCAGTGAGGGGACCCTGACCATCTGAAAGGGCCCCAGATCAGCTCAGGGGGCCAGACCCACTGCGAGGGCCCTAAATCAGCTCAGCAGGCCCAGAAAACTCGGGGGCCAGACCAGTTGGGCCCCCGACGATTTCAAGGGACCTAAACCAGCACAACAGGGCCCGGACAAGCTAGAAGACCTATACCCGTTTAAAGGGTCCAATATCACCTCAGGGGCCCTTGCCAGCTCAAGGGACACCAATCCAGATAGGGACATTGTGGCCAAGCCATGGACCTCCTAAGTAAATCCTTTTAGGAGCCCTAGACCAGTTCATGGCCCCTGAGCCAGCTCAGGGTCTAAGGCCGAGCCCGTAAGCTCAGGGGACCCAAGACCCGCTGATACCAGTTAACGGGTTCCGACAAGCTCAGGGCGCTGCAGTGCTAACACATGGGTTTTAAAGTCAGTGTGGGGGCCTGGTTATCTAAAGGGGCCCAGATCATCTGAGGGGACTCAATATCACGTCAGAGGACCCACCAACAACTCAGGGGACCCAGGCCTGTTCAGGGACCCCAAAGCTGCTCAGGGGTGAGAAAAAGAGGACGATACCGAGGTGGCCTCAAGCTCAAGTCTAGAACCTCCCGTACACAAGTTTCTCAAGGGCCCCAGAACAGCTCAGGGGCCCCTAGTGAAGCTCCATCTCATTAGGCATAAAACCAACTCAGGGGTTCCAGATCATCTCATGGGTTCCAGAACATCTCAGGGGTCCCAAAAACATCTGGAGTGTACCAATAACAAAACAATTACCCTACCAAAACTATCCCATACCAATTTAGGAGGGTAAGACAAGATAAAAGGCCCCAAAGAGCTCAGGGGTCCCAGTGTCGACCCACAGTTCCATATCAGCCCATGTGTCTCAAGATAAGCGGGCTCCAGAACAGCCCAAGGGCCCTGCGAAACATTGATCTCATGAGGCACAAATTCAACTCAGGGGTGCAGGCCAGATAAGGGGGTGCGAAGAACAGCTGAAGTCCAGGGGCCACGGACCAGATAAGGGGCCCACTAGGAGCTCAGGGGCTCGTGTCCCAACTCTTAGGGGTCCAGTTTGGCCCAGGGTTCTCACGATCACTGCAGGGGACCCGACCATGTAAAGGGCCCAGACCAGCTCAAGGGCCCACACCATCCCAGGGATCCAAACCAGTTGCCGGTCTCAGTCTATTTCAGGGACCGAGGACTAGCTTAACTTCACAGGATCTCAAAACTTCTAAAGGAGAGGGGGGCAACACCAACGCAGGGTCTCCACCCAAATTCAGAGGCTGTCAAGCTAAGAGGCCCTGAATCACCTCAAGGAGCGCCAAATCAACTCAGGGGGCCCATACCAGCTCAGGGGTCCTAACACCGCTCAGAGACCTTAACACGCGAAGTTCAGAGGGTCTTAAAGTGCCCCACCTATTTTCCAAGGTGCCCGGACAACTGTTCTCCGCCAGAATACGCTACCCGGTAATATCTGGGAGAACGCATTATTGCGTCGATTGGTGAACGAATTTCAAAAATTTGTTGATTTTTACTTATAGGCTTTCAAGTTCAGACATATTTTGAGACCGTCGCAATCGCGCAGTCGCACCAGTTCGCCTGCACTGTAGACCGAGTGGTGACGTAATAACGTCATATATTATTGCTAACAAATAGGTAAAATTATACCACTAGATTAAGGATAACCAGGCTCTAAATTGCATTTCACCTTTTCCCTAAAATTGTTTCGAATTTAAATTATACTATGATGCTTTAGAGATGGACAAAGGAGCTAAGCTCAGAACGCCTATCAACGAGCCATAGATAATAAAATAATAACGTCATATAATCGGGTTACATGTCAGTCACCCCAAATAAAGGTCAAGGTCACATGTCAAGGTAATTTAACCCTGTATTCCGGACAGATGGCATGGCTTGGTATAAGGTATGCTTTGCTGTGACTTCATAATTAAGATTACTCACTGGCAAGGTCGATGTCACGGTCAATATCAAAGACTTTTTCAATGCCAAACCCTCATTTCCGGCTCCAAGACTGCTACAGTGCCAGTTATATTGTACTTTTGTGGGAATATGTTTTGTTAATAATAGGTCATTAACTTTGAATGACCTTGACCTCAAACTTTCAGAGGACATTAAGTGGGACCTTCCCTCTATGACCTTATTTCACTTGTAGTGTATTACCGCTTTTTCTGCATAATCACGGCATTTCCCAAAAGTTTTCAGCACGGTTTATACGTGACCTTTACAACCTCATTTGACTTTAAAGATACTGAGCTAGGTCAGTGAAACTTAGACACGATCTAGATAACCATCGCCCTCACGCACCTCCCATCGGGTGATTTCTACCCCTCTTGGATTCCAAAATCTCAGGGGGGGGCATTTCAGAACCCTCCACTGCACATTGACGCCAAACCCCTCTCCACTGCGCGTGTAAAGGTAAGAGCCCATGGCCCAACACTAAATCACGTATCTTCTGTGAAAGACCGACTTAGGATGCTGCTTAGTTCAGCTGAGGGACCTTAGACCAGCTCAGGGGCCCGTACTCTTCCTGACGCAGAGTCGTGACGGAAAGCCATGGCACCGCCCCTGGTCCTCGGCTTCTCTACAAAGAAGTGGAAAGGGACATATAGGGCAAATTATGACTCAGCCGATTCCTCGAATACCGTGAATTGAACCATTATTGCTTATGGGCTGGAAAATATTTTGTGAGAACAGAAGCTTTAGGACCCGGGCTGACCCCCCAGATTCTCTCGATTTCCAAATCAGGGGAGTCTTGACCTCCCAACCCCCAGGATCTCCACCCATGCCCTTAGCCCTGATGGGGGTAGATAATTTTTTACATCCCTGTTAAGGTTTCTCCGAGGTGGCCAGATAACTGCGGCGCGCACTTGTTGCCGTTCTAGGCATAGCTGTTCGCTAACTTTTCCGCATTTTTCTTTAGAATACTAAGTCAAGATCAGATCATGTCAGGTCACCAGGCTAGGTCAAGTGATCTTACCCCCAAAAATATTTAAAGTGGCAGCAGTAAGAGTAGGTATGATATATTAATCTGCGATTAATAGGATATGATAAGACTGCCGAGGACCACAATATGTGGTTACGTGATTTTTATATCGATTACCCGAGATTATGCACGGGCCATGATGCACAATTCTGAAATGTGCATTTTATCAGTACGTATGCCTGAGATTAACTTCAAAACTTTGGCAGCATGTTTCCGTGGCCAATTTCTAACGCAAAAACTGAATATTTGGTCTGTGACCTTTGGCAGGTCATCTGAGGCCAATTAAACAATTTTCTGTACTTACCTAATAACTCTAAGTAAACGAAGAACGTTTTGATCTTACAATCATTTTCTTTGCTATCGCTGCAGTTGAATTATCCCCATCATGACCATAGCAGCCTGTTTCGGGTGACTTCGGTGACCTGAGGCCAGGTCGATCTCGACAAGATTGACGAAATTGAGGAGCCCACATCTGAGGATTGGTAAGATTTGGAGGAAGTAGTTTCAAACTGAAGTAGTTCAGAAGTTTTGTCGGCAAGGAGTCGAAGTTTTCTCGACGACCTTTGGCCCTCTCCCTGACACTTCTCCAGCAACGATATCCTCACAAATTGCTGTATTATTGATTTATCCTATCCAGTTTCAGGGCTTCAGCTTTTATTTATTAATGAAATTAAATCAGAAAAGATGTCTATGCTAATGTCCTTTACCTGCTTTGTCTTCAATATTAACATTAATAACATTAGTTGGGCTGGGTGGCCTAGTAGTACCATTGCATTCAGCCAGATTCAGAAAGCATGGATTAACACGCCCATTGACGGGGGTGGGTACCCGCCCCCCTCGGGTTTTTCGGAGATAGCATAAAAACGGCGCCGCGTAGCGCCGCCGTACTTGGTATACCAGGTCAGGTACGAGCCATGACCTCTCCATGGAAATACATTGGAAAATTGTTTTAGCTGAATAACCGGTCACAAATAAACCGGTGGAGAGGTTCCGTGAAACTCTCTGTGATTGAACAAGTATGACTATTTGGAGTCGTCCTAATACAAAGTCAGGTAACATGAACAATTACGCAGCTTCTATAAAAAAATTCCCCTTTATCCGGATGACCTTGACATGCCATCCGAATCATATGGCATTATGACGTTACAGCTTGTCCTACAGCGCAGATGCGCTTGTGTGACATCGCAATTGCGTCGATCTCAAAATGTAAGTCGGACTCTGAAAGAATGTGCATAGAAAATGTTATGTAACGGTTTCATTTTTTGCACCAGTCGACGTACTCATTAGCGCTCAAATATGTTTGGCGTCAAATACGGTGGCGTTTCTTAGCTCCATACAACCCCATTCCCAGAAAATTGAGTGAGTGCGCCTTATGGCCCCCACCTCCTATGAAATGCAAGAGTTATAAGTCTTCATGAGTTTAAAACTTTATATCACTTCTTTCATGGCTTCAATGAATTGAATTGAATTGGCTTCAATGCATTAAAATATTTCACAGGCTTAACAATTGCAAAAAAACTGTATCCACTCAGCGCTTAGGGTATGTTAATTGCTACTACGAGCAGGAGAATACGGTGGCGGATTTTGGGGGTGGGGAACACTGGGTCACACCGCCTGCACTCTGTGCCGAGGGCATCCTTCTGAACGGGACAGCGCTCTCTGAAAATTCCACTTCCAAGTCCCTAGTATCCTTTGAAGATTGTATCCTGTTTCTCTTCCGATGTATGCAATAACGCCACCACTTGGCGTCTCTATCTGCCATCATTGGCCTCCCCATCTGTCATTTTTCGTTGTATCTGCCCTAATTAGTGTCATCTTTTTATATTCATTGTTGATGTCCCCATCTGTCGCTGCCGGCGCCCTCATCTACCATTGTTGCTGTCCTGAGTCCTGTTTACACGTGAGGGCGTTTACCATCTCCTTGGTAATTCCCACGCCCGGTAGCCGCGCAGCTCGGCCGTTCTCCGATGCGACGGCAAGGCCGGACCAGGGGCAGCACTCAACCGGTTATCGATCCGCCGATCTGAAGTTATCCTTAAGTGCGGTTTGCGGTTTCCTTCATACGAAGCCAAGCGCATGCCCGGCTTTGCAATGAAATGGGTATAAGGACCATACTCGATTTCGTTTTCTAAAAACATCGTGGTTGAGTCTAGCAGAAAGCAACACCTATTCGTGCTGAAACCCAATCTTACAGGATGCTCCCAAAACATCAGACCTGGTACCGTCCATGCATGCTCCTTCTGCTGCGTGGAAGCACTGGCAACGTGCATGGTGGCTGGCCTCACCCAAGCGTGGGAATCACCAATTACCTGGACCAAGCCATTGCGTGTAATCTGCCATTGTTGGTGTCGTTTCTACACAGCACGGTGTTAGTGAAGTTCAAACAAATTCTTAACTTTCTGCTGTAGGCAGAATCTCAGCTATGCCCTTCATAAATCAAAACATCAATTTTCCACGGTCAACAAATTAATCGCAAAATGTATGTGAAACTTGAGTGGAAACAGTACACCAATATCTCTACCTCTAAAATGGCCACTCGCTGCGTCAATTGTTTTACATGGCGGACAGAACGGTTTTTAATGGCCTCCCTCGACCATTGGCGTCCAGTAGCACCACACTTAAACTCACTGGCGGCACACACCTGCGGTAGCTTTCACACAGAGCACTACCTGCCGCCCTCAACGCTACCCTCCGCTCTCAACACTACCCTCCGCTCTCAACACTACCCTCCGCTCTCAACACTATCAACAGAGAGCGTCGTACAATAACATCAAACACTGCAACTGCCGACTAACATAGTAACAACGACCTCCCGCGCACTCCATGGTATCTTCAGCTACACTCATGTGGAGGTTCTTAAACAGTACACACTACTCTCACCCGTTCAACAGCGAGCTGCATTAAGCAGCTTGCATCACTTTAACAACTCCCTATATTGCACTCTGCGACACATACCTGAACGGTTGAATCTACACTTTTACTTTGTGCACTTTCACCATTCCGCAACTAACTCCAGAGTAAAGTACTGAAATGCGGAACAGTTTCGCAATTGTTTTACCTCATAGCACATTTATACAACTCCCCACAGGGTGCTGACTACTCGCCATAAGCCAGACAGATATCACCAACCCGTAAAACGGGGAACCCTATATAACCATGGCTGGCTCCCAGCTCGGAGAACAGCTCACATTACCCACTTCGAGCTGAAAAGAGCGAGGCGTGGAAACATTCCTTTGGACTATTTGACATGCTTTCTCTCAACAACATCAAGCCATGGAGACGATCAGTGGTACGTTGCTGCAGCACAAGATGGTGGACGCCATCCAAAGTACGGGACAGAACCAGTGCATTCTCACTTTGAACGCAGACGTGGTCGTACAGAACATGCTCAAGACTGGGTCTTTTGCTGAAGTAGCTACACCGTGTTGAGAGTTGATGGAGACATTATTTCTTCATGAATTCTCACACAACTCACATGAGTTTGTGATGACACCTTGAACGGCCGGGCGTGCCGGCCAGATACCTGCAGAGACCACCAGGCCGCCGGCCCGGCGTCGTTTCCTACCCCGAGTGCCGGCATCTGTACCGACCACGAACAGAGACCGATACAGATCGAGAAATCCACCAGCAGGAATCGCCAGTACACCGGTGCCAAAAATATTCACACCCGTCACGTAAAATGTAGGCTGGGGGGTGAATCAGCTGTTTTAAAATGTTCAAAGGAGGACATTGCTATCATATTTTTTTGGACAACTTCCCAAAAGGTCTATCTGCGGACACATTTACCTTTGGGGCATAGAGAATAGATTGTTTATTAGATTGGTCCGGTCTCGTTCTCGGAAACACTCAGAGAAGAGTTCTCAAAACGACATCCTATGGCCCATCTTGGCTCTGAATTGAAATTTGGTGAGGTAGGTGAAGTGATTAGATCCCGTTTCCAATTTCTATCTGGATTAACTCATGCACAGGTATGTTACGTCTCAGCATGGGAAGCAACGTAAGTGAAGATCAGAACACACGTCCAAAGAGAAAATGGGTGTATATAAGGTTTCGTCTTGAGCTCGGGCCTATATTAAAAAAGCAAGAGAATCAGGGATACACATTTTGGGTATCCCCGATGCGTAATTGAAACGTTTTCTTCTACCACTTTCTGTGGCCAAAATTTCAAGATTTGATTGCGATAAGGGCGTTACTTATCAACTGCAATGTTTAGCTGAAAGGATTCTAGATTTAGAGAATGCGGACCATGTATTTATTGGAGTGAAAATATTTACAGGTGTTCCTTCTCTCTCTCTATGTACTTGCTTGACTGCCCTGTCAAAAATGTGCTTCCACTTACACATTTCTACACATTTTACGCAACAGTATCATCGATGGAATTTATACATACGTGCATATATCTGCTGGCTACTGCGGATGAGTTGTTTCCGTGCTGTTGCAAAGCAAATTCTTTGGCCAAACAATAACGAACACCAGCACGACGGAGATGCGGGTTTGGAAATCCTCTTAAAGCAGCATTTTTCTTTGCATTCGTTTGCCTCAGAGATTGAGCCTTGCAATTATTGTGATTCCAGGAATCTGTTCACCCAGTTGAAAATGTTAAGAAAAATCCCGCCCAATACCACATCATCACTATCCCGCTTAAGCTGTTCCAAAAACAACATTTTAGGGCCTGTGGCCAGCTCTCAGTGAAAACATGCTCTGAGAGCCTTGCTGTTTTTTACGGAGGAAAAATAGCACGTCCACGACTACTATGGAATAAGCGACCGACTACACCTATATATCCAAGCTGATTCCGAAAGCGTTAAGATTATGATGATGAGGCTGCACTTCAGAAAACGCAAATTTCGGAGAAAAGTATAATGCCTGACAAGAGGTACAGTTTTCCACGGATTAGACATCCGAATGGACCGGATTGGATTTCCGAAGGGACATCCAATCTAATCCATGGGCGAAATGGATTGGATTGGTCAGAGAATCTATGTAGTTTTGGACATGAACATATATTCGAACTCCCATATTTATTATGAAGTCGTATTTTTCACGAATTGGGATTGATAATTATTGTGTGCAAAAATATTGGCCTGAATTTGGCATGGAAACCTCGGATATGGATCCAATTAGTTCTCAATTTTCCCGGTCATGACAATCTACCCAAAGCTTGTGAACTATAAAATCAACTGTTATCTTTTTCAGTGCCTATGACAGCAGAAAAAAGAGGAAATAGAATAGGCATGCTATTGTGAGTTTGGAAAATAACCAATAAAGTTTCTCTTATACTCTGTGCTTAAGGCAAAACGTTATCCAGTGCAAACATTTGGGATCACTAGTGTAGTGGGACTCCACGTTATCAGAGTATTGAGGTCAAATCCATGCCAGTTTTTGCCAGTTTTACTGCAGAGCAAAGCCTGGTGCAGCGCAGCAGCGTTCGGAGGTTTGTGAGATAAATAGTGGGTAAGTTCAATCCAACCTCAACAACTATTGGAGATACCCGCAACATTAAGGGCCCACGTTTTAACGGGTCTAATAATCTCAGCATTAACCAGTAAAAGCTGGAAAGTGCTAAAAAGGACACAATTATCAGTCTTAACCTCTTGAGCAGTAATATGCTGCAATGCCTTACCCAACCACGCTCCTTTGGCCACGACAAATAGCTACACTCCCTTGTATCACTGCACGCGCCAGACGCAGCGAGCAAATATCTAGCAACGTCAAACGTTCTGGGAAAGCATCACGTCCACCGCTCACCTTAAATTGCTTAAGGTAACGTACTTACAGCGCTTCCAAACGAATTTGCCGTCGTTTCTATCTGGATAGCGTAAGTGGTTTCCAAGATGGTGCTCAAAATATCCAATGCTTATTTACCGATAAGTTATTAACGAGTCCGACGAAATAGGGCTCGAACCGGACCAAATTTGGCGATGCAGAATGGACCATTGTAAAAAACAAAGGGATCATTATTGATTTTACCCGAATGAACACTTGGGTAAGCTTATACAACTCTTATTCTCTCTCTTCTAATTTGTATAGTCAAATAACTGATATCCAATGAAAATATTGTATTTTATATCAAAGCAATGTCAACGAGGCTACTGTACAAATCCTTTGCTTACAAACCTCGGAGAGATTCTGGACAATAGTATTTGTGTGTCTCATCTTCACATTTCCCACTTACAACAACGACATTAATTACTAAAAAAGTGTCGACATCGATAATCTTTCCACCGCCTTGGGGACCCCAGAATCTTGATTTTCCCGGGTGGCTGCCAAGATACCCATGCGGTCAATCTAGCTTTTTTAGTGAAACCAGTGTTTGCAAGTACAATCTTGTTTAATTTTGGTTTGCAAGCTTAAGACAACAACTGACATAATATCTTAAAACAGCTGACATAATATGTTGCCGCTGTTAGCAGCTGATATAGCTGATAGCAGTTGAACATAGCAGATTAGCATGTTTAGATACCGCGACCCTAGCAAAATGTTGCATGCAAGAAGCGGCGCAAGCAGCCAAAATGAACTAACATCAAACTAAAAAGTTCTTCACTATTTTAGGTACCCTCTCGCAGTCAGAGGTTAGCAAAATCCCAATCTGGTCAGCTAAGTAGGGAAATCCCGGGAAACCAGATTTTCATATTTTCAAAATTGACGCCGGTACCAGTTGAGGCATAAAAAATTCCTTCGGTATGGCAGGGTGCCACTATCTGGTGTCCAATCTACTCATTCTGTGCGTTGGGGATAATCGAAGGACAGTCTGTGCGTTGGGGTTTTTGTTTCTCGTACGACTCCAAATGCACTTTTGTTTGGGGAAACTTACTTATCTTAGGGTACAATTGTCTTCCGCGGGGGAATGAATATTTATATCCAACATTTGTTTGGAGTGGTCTTAGAAATAACAGTGGTCTTAGAAATAACAGTGGTCTTAGAAATAAAACATCAAACAATACGCACATGATTTGGCACTCTTGCTTTAGAGGAAGCGGAGTATTCGTAACTTTACAGTTAGAACCACCGTAGCAGTGCTCTGAGTGGATTGGGCGGGATATAAATCAGCTGCCCATCTCCTGTCCTTCGCAATATATCCTACGTTTAATTTAAGCTAGAGCTACTATAGCTTGAAAATTTTACAGGATCAACCCTAGCGTCTGATGATGGCAATTGCCATTTAAGTCTGCTCATATTCGAAATGGCAATGGTCTATCAAAATGGTCGGAAGGACGTTGCGACGTAATTTCAGCAGCAGACGTGAAGCACGTTCTACGCACTTGAGTCTGTTAAAAACTAGCCAGCCGGGCCGAAAAGGAAATGCCAGGGATAAAAGCTGGCAGTGTGTGTGGCCTATCGACCGCCGAATCTCCCCGCTCTGCCCCAGAATCCATCGATCGCGCCGGCCTGGCTGGTTATCCATTGTGCGCGGCCGCCAGTGGCTGACAGAAACGCTCCTTGTCAACGAGTGCCGCCGCGTGGGCTCCATCACACACACAGTTCACAGAAAAGAGCGGCATTGTTCCGCTGCAGCCACGGCGGCTGGAAACCGCCAAAGTCTGGCTAAAAACCGCCAAAGTCGCCGCCGAAGTCGCCAAAGTCAGCATCACAATCGTAGTCGGTGTCAGCTGCGCCGAAGCCTGCGTCACTGTAGTAATAGCTGGGGTCGAACACTGAGGCCGGTCCGCCCCAGCCCAGCGCGCAGCCCCAGCCGAGACCTTGACCCCACTCAGTCACCACACCGGCCAGCATCAGACCCGTGCACAGGTCGCCGAGACTCCGCCGGGTCATCGGAGTGTCGCCTGAGGGCATTCACAGAACACTGTCAGAGCTCTCACTTCTTCAACTGAGAAGTGAGAGCTCCGGCTTCTCCACAGAAATGTTTCCATTTGTACTACAGAACATCCGAATGTCCTAGGGATAGAAGGTAGCGTTTGTCGGAGTGTTGAGTGGGGATCTATTGGCACCAGGCTCCTGCAGCTATCCAGCCCCATCTGCTGAAGGAGGCAGCTTCGGCCCCATATAACCTGTAGGCTCTCGGAATCTACTTCGGCTTTTGAAGTCGATGTCATGAATGGTATTCCTTGACCCGTCACCGCCTGGGGGCCCGAGGGACCCCCTTCGATTTATCGCGAATGATTCCAAGCCGATCTAAATGAGGGGCGCTTCACTTTACACGTGTTTAGAGTGATCAGTTTCAAAACTTGTGACAAAAAACTAGTATCAGGTTAGGTCAGGTCAACGAATTATGACGTCATTTTTAAGTCCATGTAAGGCAATTATGTCCTTCTCAAATGAGGTTGACAAAACCATGGTGTAACCGGGCTTCTAAAAGAGCTAGATAAAGTTTCTAAACATCCTCACAAAACCCTTGAAAGGAAAATATGCAGTCCAGCATTCATTCTGAGGTCAGGTCAATAACAAGGTCACCAAAGGTCACCAAAGGTCACAGTTTTAGAAATTGTTTGTTTCTATAACTTTTGAACGATATAAGATATAGCAATAAATTTGGCATCATAGTAAAGAGCATGATCCCAAAAATTTGAATAATATCCAACATGGCCTTGAAAGGTCATTATCTTACATTGACCTAAGGCCAAGGTCACACTGTGACTTTTAAAGATAATGTTTCATATCATTTGAATCATCGGGCCAATACGAACATATTGATGCCTTTGGCTTTGTTCTAGGCTCAATGACTTTTGAGTTATAACATATGTCCTAAATGGGTCAACATTTGACCCATTTTGTCCCTCTCTGACGTCACGGGTCAACGGATATGGCTCAAACTCGGCTCGAAGTAGAAAATGGTAAGACACTTCTGGCACCGTTCTATCCTTTTCTGTTACCTCCGGTTCCCGAGATCGTGGAGAGGGGGTTGGTCTTTGTTACCTCCGGTTCCCGAGATCCTTGGGAGGGGGAGAGGTCCAATCGGACACCCCAGGTAGTGGTGGGTGCAAAAGGAGCTCAAGTGGAGCCGGATTAATTTCGAGATCGAATTCGTAATTATATCTTATCATAAATATTGAGTCCTCAATTTTCTCATTTGTTAGCTTCCATAATCTCCTCTTTCTTTTTAATACACTTTTTGTATTTTGAAGGCAACTAGTCAGACGTCGACGTGTATAGGGAACAAAATACATTTCCCAATCTAGGATATTATTTGGAGCCCTACTCCCAGACCCAGCCGGGCGTGACCCACCGTATTTTCCCCTGGCGCTGTTGGAGAGTGTGCTGGCGGAGCTGTTCAGTCCGTTGGTGACCTGACCGGGCAGGGAGAAGGCCCGACCGCAGCACGTCTCGCTCGGCAGAGGGTTGGGAGGCGGTGGCAGCTGCAGAAAAGAACGGCGCGGTTAATGTGGAGGATGGGGCTGATGGTCATTTTAAAATGTAAATAGCAGGGAAATTAGCTGCGCCCGTCAGTGTTTTAATGGAGGCCGAGGGATGACATGTTCTAGCTGAAGCAGTCAACATGCACATCAAGAAGAAACAGTGATGTCTCCTGTCAAATGTCAAGTGTCAACTCGAGCTTAAGGCATCCCAGCTGGGCTGCCCCTCTCGGAAATGGCATGGCACACAATGTCTCAATTAGGCCGAGTGGTTTTCTGGATTACTAATTTTGTTGTGAAATCCAGTTTTTGCACAGACATGAGACTCTTTCGGATTATCAGAGCTGCTCTTTCATAGCATACATCCCCGCCGGGGGTGGGGGTTCGGAAAAACCTCCTTAGTTTCTGGAAAATTACTTTGAGCCGATTCAAATGAGATGCGCCTCGCTTTGCAGGCCTCTAGGTTGATCAGTTTGACAGCTTATGACAAAGAGTTGATTGGGTGTGGACTGGTCTTTATCCTCCAATCCTGATGGAAAAAAGAAGTTTTTTTACATCAGAATTCGAGGAGAAAGGCCAGTCTACACCTTATCAACTCATGATCATGTTCTTCGCCGCAGCACTCAAAAACTTGTCAACTTATGACAAAGAATTGACTTAAGGTCAGGTCAGGTCAACCAGTTATGATGTAATTGCTAAACCCATGTAAGGCGACTCTGTTCTTCTAAAATGAGACTGACAAAAGCAGAATGTAACTTGTTTCTATAAGAGCTAGGTTAAGTTTCCAAACTTCATTCGAAAGCTCTTGAAACAAAAGATATGCATGTTTTCATTCAATTTGAGGTGAGTTACCAAAGGTCACGGCTTTCGAAATTGGTTGTGTCTATAACTTTTTAACGAAACAAGATACAGCCTTAAATTTGGTATCATAGTAATGAGCATGGACCAAGCATTCAAATGATATGCACAGAGGTTATGGGTGGCTTAGCGTATAGCTTTCCTGTCTACAAAGGTACCGGTCCCGAGTCCAAGTTCCGTCGGAGCTTCTGGGTAAATAGATCTGATCCTCCAAATCCCTCCCAACATAATGGGAATTGGCAGTTGGTACTTGTTAAGCCCCAGCAATATGTAGCTTGTCTTAAAAATTGACATCCTGTGATTCATGACGCAAACACAAACGTCATTTTATTTTCCTACGGCTGATTCCCAGGAACGTCGAAGATAAAGGCTCAATCGAATACTTCGTGCGCCATTCGCTTGGATGGAACATTTGAGACATTAAAGTAAATTTTTTCACAAGTGATAGAGCTGAAATTGTGTGGGTGTTAATTTGTTTGGGGATGGAACCAAATGTGGTCCTGGTTCTATGCAGGCAAACTGGGTGAATGCAGTTTTTATTACCTATATTTTGCTTTGCATTGGTAGTAATTGTATGGAGCTATGATTATTGGACATCCTGTGACACTGAACCCTTAAATTGACGTCAGCGTCGATAATGTAGACAAAATAACATCTTATCATCATGCTCCTTGCTGCAGCCGTGGAGAACCTATTACATCTATCTCGCAAACTTACATTTGCAAATGAGCTGGGCATCGCACTCCGCCCGATATTACACTGTTCCAGCCTGACACATTCACCGCTTCAGCCATCTGCATCAGGTTTTCATGTGATGCAACAAGCCGCTAATACAGAGCTGGGCCGTGCAACAAGCTCGTGGCAGTCGGCGGCACGCTCAGAGCCGGCTCCGTTCATACGGATGGCGGAGAATCTGCATCCAGCGCAGCTTGGTGGCCGGCCGGCCAGCGCCGCCCATCGAACGATTCCCGGAGTCGTTTGTGTCATGGGAGGCTTTGTGTCCGAAGCCATCACGGCGGCGGAGAACAAACCGTCCGTAATCGAGCTGCGGGGCAGCCGATATCTATCTGACTGTCGTCAGTTGTCCGCCTGTCGGCCGCCGCGTCCACATGTCGCCACCTCCTGATTAATGGCCCGGCGTCCTCCGGAGACGGCCGGTCCTGTCGGTGACGTGAAAAATGGCGGCCGCTATAGAGCACCTGGCCTCATCAGCCGCCCCGGCAGCCCCGTTGACCTCGCTCTGCCTACTTGGCCGATGCGTTCTCGTCGGTGCATATATGCTGTCGATATAAAGCCATGCCGCCACGGCACGATCACGGCAGCTTTGACGAATTTATGTCAAGTAGGTAATATTCTGGACGTATTAAGTGTGCTGATGTTGGTCCGCTAGTTTGAAGAGAATAGACACTCCCACACCCCCCACACACACACCCACACACCCACACCCACAACCACACCCACGCCCACGCCCACACCGACACCCATACACACACATTGCTGCTGTTATCATGCATGTGGATGCTGGTCTGCGATATCCGCCGTTGCCTCCCAGGTCTTTGATATTGGCCCGCTGGAGAGCTCACCATAGCCGGCTTCTGGACTATTTCGGGGCTAAGTACGTACATATATGATGAGATGTGTTCGGCTCGACAGCTTTGCAGGCCCACATTTCAATTGGAAGCACCCGCAGTGGGCGCGCCGAGAGCTAGAAATAGCGCCTCAGGGCTTGCCTGGACGACGTCGACGACGCAGATTCGGAGCCGGGAGCGGCGATGCCGTTTAAATGAGTTCCACGCTCAGCCCGACGCTGGCGATGGAGGTGAGTTTGGAATTGGACGGCAGGAGTCATCACAAGACAGCTCCGGGGCGAACAACTGGAGCAGGCTGTATATAATGACCAGTGCTAGTGGATTTCACAAAGGTGCGGTGTACGACTCTGTACTACTTACGATTCACTAACAGTTCTGTAGGATTCTGATTGGCTATGTGCGGGCTTCGATGTCTCCATGATCATGTTTCTAGGGAGGAGGCAGGAGGTGTTTCCAGGTAGAATATATCGAGAAATGAAACGGAGAAATCCACAGTGAATAGAGCGTTGGGCTCCGGCCCCTGCTCAGAAGCATGCATGGCAGTGCATGTCCAGGCTTGGGATCGGTTCCCCTGAGACGCTCCGGCGCTCAATAGTTTACCCGACGTACAGGTTGGCTGGCAACTGACGATGAGAGGGTGACCTGAGCGGGGCGGCCGTCCCGTGCTTGTGGGACGTTAAACTTGGCTTCTAAATTGACCCTCCATTGAGGGAGTTGCTCGTTCGGGTGGTGGGGTCGGGGTCTCCGTGACAAGTCCCTTGATGACTTTAGTGAGACTCCGACTCCGGCAGCCGTACTAGAACAACGACCAAATTTATAAAAAAATAGCATAGGGGCTTAGAGGGACGTTCGGCAACAAAAGGGCCCATCTTTTTGGCCATGCGAATATGATATAAATGTCATGCGAATTAACCCGCGCCCCACCGGGGGTCGGCGCCACCTTCGCCACCGGGGGCCATCATGGCCCCCCTCTAACTCCGAAAATAGGGCGTTAGCGCAAATCTGCAAAGTGCAATAGAAAGCTCGCGTGAATTCAGTAAGAAATTACTTCGCATGTTTTAGTGCTCAGGTCAATGGTTTGACCTCCAGAGGTCAAATTAGGTCAAGATCGGCTATTTTCACCAAATATGCAATGATTAAGCAAACTGGGCATAACTCTTATGTCATTAGAGCTATTGAGGCCTGGTAAAGACATTTGATAGCAAATTGCCAGTACTTTTCCGCCATGTGGAACGTAAAGACCCCCGCCAGTGGTTTGACTGCCAGAGGTCACCTCGTGACCTAATATGACCTGAGGTCACGAAAGGTCAAAAGTGACTTGCCGTATATCAAATGAAAGCCAGTGACAAGACAAACACGATGGTGTTTGTTTCACCGCTCTAGCTCAATTAGGTCAAAAGTTATTGTCAAAATACTGTTTTGACCTCGGTGACCTTGGATGACCTTGGAAAAGTCAAAGGCAAATAGACCCCTGGGATCCGTGAAAGGGTGCCCAAAAACGCTGTTCTGAGCAATCTGAGTATTTGCAGTCATTTTTGTGGCTTTTATATCATGAAATAGCTTTTCCCCATGCTTTTCCAATGGGAGAGGTCGCCTCGTGACCTGACCTCAGGGCACGAAATCAAAAATCCCGGATATACACCTTGTAGACCCTGGAGGGGTCATGAAGTGTAGGAAGTTTCAAATCGATCGACTTTGAAATGTAGCTCTTACAGAGCTCTAAAGGTGAAGTGAGGTGACCTTGGTTGACCTCGTCTGGTGACCTGACCTTGGGTGACCCGGGGTAAAAATTTCAGGGATGATGGGAAAATGACGCAGTGAGAGGTAGAGCCCTCAACCGCGGTGCTGCGCCTCGTCGTTTTTCTGCTATCCCGGAAAAACCTTAGGGGGCCATCGATGGCCCCCGGTGGGGCGAGGGTTAAGCGAGCTTGGCCATGCGAATACAAGTACAAATATTAAACTTCCTACATTTACAAATCTTGAAGATTGAAAGTGATACAGAGCTTACTTCATAATGCAGCCCAAGAAAGCTAATACATTTCTCATGTGTATGCGGCGAAGTGACAAGATACACAGTTCATCTAAAAAATAAAATCCGGGCATGGAATCCACGAAACTGTCATGAAAAAGCAACAAAGAAGCCCAGTCGGAAGGGACTTCTCAGGCTGCTATGTCGTAGCAACTGTGGGAGTTTAGGAACTTTTCTGACCATTTGAAGACAATCTTCTGAAGTTTGGTACTGGGTTGGTCAAGAGGTAACAAGCCATATTTGCTTCAGAAGCCCCACATATTGAAGGGTCTGTGGGAAAAGTGCAAACAACTTAGATGGTCTGTAGTGCACTTTCGGTGGAAATAATTGAACTATCTCTGAAAAACATTTCGATAAATATGACTGAAATGCTGCTCAGATGCCCCATTGCCTCTGCCTCTTAGCCGCAACCCTTTTTCTGTCAGGCTCCTGGTTGCCCTATTCCTGTCAGGGGAGCGGGGGGGGTAGTTTCAGACCTCCCCTAAGATCTCGAAATATAACAGTCTGATTAAGAGAATCAAGATGTAATCAATTTTTCTCACACTGGCCTCTTTTTCAAAGAAATGGAAATGGAAAAATATGGGCAGGGGCGTGCAAAATATACATTTTAAATCGTTTTCGTATTATACACATTGGCCCTGTTGCTTGATGCCAACAAATCTAATAGGTATTGACAGAGAATTGAAGCAAAATTTTATCTTTCAGTTATGTAAAAATTCAGAGTTTTATTGCGGACTTTGGGTCAGAAATAATTATGATATATGAAAATTAACCTGTAATCACTCATAATGATCTAAAGAAATGAGCTGCTGCAACAGCCTCTGGCCGTCAATGATATTTCAATTCAAAACTTTGTCTTACGGAGATGCGGTGTCGAAACATCACCACTGTACACGATGATACTTGATTTGCAAATAGATCCTCCCTAATTACCGAGCCATACCTTTGTCCCTGGTTAAGATATTATCGCAAAACTTTTAGAGAATCTGTCCAAATTAGTTTTAAGAAAGGTGAGACAGTTTCAAAGACTTATTGAAAACTGTTTTGGAGATACACCGGACAAATATCAGTCGTGGGCAGAATCCTGACCGGAAAGGGGTTTAATCAGAAAAGGCTCCGGCTGCGATTTTACCTTCGGGTTACGAGCCGTCTTTTGACGAGTCATCCAAGCCTGACCAAGTAACTGGTGGTGTGACCTTGAAAGTGAAGCTACTTAAAGTTATTCCAAAAGTGAATTCCTTGAATGAATTTTCAGTATCCAGACATGGTTAAAAACACAGGTGCAAATTCTAAATATTTTAACACTTAAATTATACGCTGTCATAGCCAACGTTCTAGAACCTCCACTATGAACTCTTCAATATAAACAGAACAGGTGCCCCTATCATGGTGTTAAATATCCTATTAGATTTTTCTATAACGTCTGAATGGCACCATTTGTCATATCATTCTAGGCCTACCCAGCAGCGAAGAGGTCCGGTCTCGCTCACGCACCGCTGCACCGTCCCCCCGGATATCCGGTACAGGAGTAGGGGGGGCTCTCACGGCACGGCTCCCCCGGATATCCGGCACACGAGGGTGTCTCTTACCGTGTTGCTGATAGCCGTCATCCAGGCGCTGCCGAAGGAGGGTGAGATCGATAAGAATGGTTGCAGTCCAAAGGCGAGCACTGAAACGCAATCATTCGGAAACACTCTGTAGGCAAAGTGAGCATTTGCTCAGTGTTGACACGTTGCATGCCTGCGGGTGTTGTAGGCAATTGGAAATATAGCACAGCACAGCCAGAACTGTGCAATGAAGTAAATATCATGATAGCAGGTATGATAGCAAAAGACACTTTAGAAGAACAGACTTTCTGCCGGAAGAAAATATTGTGAAAACCAGTGTTGGTGAAGATACGGAGATATGTTCATAACCAGCGACCAGATTGGGTTCAGTGTATTCATCAATTAGTAAGTAAAGGACACCTGGGCAGCTACATTTTCAATCCATTAAAGCTTGCACAATATTTAGCTGTGATTCTCGTCGAAGCGGGCTCTATACAAACTTTCATTCCAGCCGTAGGCTCCGAAAAAAAACCTGGCAATCTCGGCTCATATTTGGAGTTATCAGAAAATCTAAATAGTTTTGAATGGCCGATCGGATTTGACAAAGGAACATAATTTTCTACTTTCAGGTAGCTTGGGTCGGTAGATGGTTTGGAAAAGATCAACTACGATTTCATGGTAGTACTATGGAAATTGAAGCTGTCAATTTCCAGCTTTTCCCCAAAAATTAAGGAGCTAGTTATGTCTTTGCCCGTTTAGGATCAATTGAAATCATCTCACGATAAGGACTGGGACGGTAAGACGAATGATCGAACAATGTGACCACATAAGATTCTTATGTGAAAAAATCAGAGGCAAGAAAAAGACTGATCTTGCCAACATTGTTGGGGAAAATATTGAGGAGCCGGGGTACCGGTAAATATTTCATTTTTTCCTACTGCAAGATGTGCGGACTTCTGGCATGTACACATTATGATTTGGGATCTTTTTCCACTTTGAACGTTTTGGCTGTCAGCCTTATGACTTGTGGACTATCTGATCATCAGTTATCTAGATACGTATTGGAAGGTTCTGATAAAGCTTCTTTTTCTTGATTTCAAATTAAAATGTGGACTTTTTGAACCCAGCAAGTTTTTGCCCCCAAAACAATAGACATGTTTGCCTCTGTAGTCCGTCTGTTACATAATTTTGGCTGGCACTAGCACAAAAAACTATGTTCAGCCATTCTAAACAAATCACGAACCGGGAAAGATGTTGGGGTACCGAGCCGGGGAACTCCGGGGCCCAATATTCTTAAGCATTCGTTCTTCCCTGTTCGTTGGGCGGGGGACAGGCGTTCGGCTTGACCGGCAAACTGATGCACGCATTACGAATTGTTATAGAGCAGGTTGAATAATATATCACAAGGAGCGTGCATCGCGCACGTCAACATAGCGATAACTGCTTACGTTGTGGCTTGGACGCCCGTTGTGAAGAAGCCCGACTGGCCAATGCACAATACACTGGTTAATCCTTCAAATAGGTGAGGGTAAGCAGACTGATACAATTATTTGCTAGAACTTTGGCTACATCCCAGTTAGGCAAGTATGCACTACTCCATGGGTACCTAGAAGTAAGAACCAAGTTTGAATTGGCGAATGAAATGTTTAAATGGATATGGTTCTGGTAAATTTTGCTGTGGGCATCTTACACTGTGTGCAGAAAGTGTGTGGTTTAGTTTTCTTCTGATTTTCACACATCCTATATGCATCTCATTAAGTTGGGACCTAATAAAGTTGTACGCTGGCCGGTCTAGATATAAAACCTGGGCAAAATATGCTTCTATCTTTGCACTTGAGAAATATCTTTAAATCATCCTAACGTTTGAGTTTCAAAGTTCCCTGGAAGACAAATTTGATCTGCCAATAATTTTCAAAGTCATTACCGGATTTCAACATCATTTTTTTGCGTTGGAAGAGAGGTCCAATTGACTTTAAGATGTGGTGAAGAAATGGATTGGTCATATAACTGAACATATTTTTTTTAATTTCTTGGCGAAGATTGATTCATATTTTAGGTTCTAAATGCATGACATTTTGGATGGATTAATAGTTTTGGTTGAAATTAATTGCTTGCTTCTCTTCCTTGATTCAAATGAATATTTTGTTCAGGCTTGTGCCCCACAAGCCATAACTACCTCCGGGGAACATTCCATATTGTAGTGTCAATTTGCCCGCGTCGGGGAACCAAATTTTTCTGACCTCAATGTGAGGCTGATGTGACCTTATGACCCAGTTCAGTCACAAAACATATAAATGATCTTCCAGTAGCATTAAGTATTAAAATAAATCTATTTCGTCATTTCTCACAACATAACAAAGCTAGGCCTACGGAAGCAATTGCACATCAATTCTCAGAGGTCGCAGCCTCAGTTTTCAGTGCAGGTCTGCTGACGTATAGTGTCCTTCCTGGCCAATTTCGGGTCCTTTAACAGGGCTAGGGCTAACAAGTGCATTGACATGGGCTTGAGCCACCTTTGTCTTAACCCGCGCCCCACCGGGGGTCCGGCGCCACCTTCGCCCCACCGGGGGCCATCGATGGCCCCCTCTAACTCCGAAAACATTGGCGTTAGCGCAAATCTGTAAAGTGCAATAGAAAGCTCGCGTGAATTCAGTAATAAATTACCTCACATGTTTTAGTGCTCAGGTCAATGGTTTGACCTCCAGAGGTCAAATTAGGTCAAGATTGGCTATTTTCACTCAAATATGCAATGATTAAGCAAACTGGGCATAACTCTTATGTCATTAGAGCTATTGAGGCCTGGTAAAGTACATTTGATAGCAAATTGCCAGTACTTTTTCCGCTATGTGGAACGTAAGGACCTCCCGCCAGTGGTTTGACCTCCAGAGGTCACCTCGTGACCTAACATGACCTGAGGTCACGAAAGGTCAAAAAGTGACCTTACTGTATATCAAATGAAAGCCAGTGACAAGACAAACACGATGGTGTTTGTTTCACCGCTCTAGCTTAATTAGGTCAAAAGTTATTGTCAAAATACTGTTTTTGACCTCTGGTGACCTTGGATGACCTTGGAAAAGTCAAACGGCAAATATGACCCCTGGGATCCGTGAAAGGGTGTCCAAAAACGCTGTTATGAGCATTCTGAGTATTTGCAATCATTTTTGTGGCTTTTATATCATGAAACAGCTTTTTCCCATGCTTTTCCAATGGGAGAGGTCGCCTCGTGACCTGACCTCAGGGCACGAAATCGAAAAATTCCGGATATGCACCTTGTAGACCCTGGAGGGGTCATGAAGTGTAGGAAGTTTCAAATCGATCGACTTTGAAATGTAGCTCTTACAGAGCTCTAAAGTTGAAGTGAGGTGACCTTGGTTGACCTCGTCGTGACCCGGAGTAAAAAATTTCAGGGGATGATGGGAAAATGATGCAGTGAGAGGTAGAGCCCTCAACCGCGGTGCTGCACCTCGTCGTTTTTCTGCTATCCCGGAAAAACCTTAGGGGGCCATCGATGGCCCCCCCCGGTGGGGCGGGGTTAACGGTGGGGCGGGGTAGGCACCTACCGAAGACGTAAAAACACAATAGTTAGCAAAAAGTGGTAAGCTGTGTTAGGTAGCCTGAGCTAAGCTCTAAATAAATATCTAATTCATTTTGTAGGTAGAATCCAAGGCCACCAGAGGCCAAAACATGTCACCACAGGGATATTATAGAATATAATGGAAAGGACGATATTCACTCATATCATCTGACTTGAAAGTAAAGTAATCTTGCATATGACTAAGATGAGCAATAACAAAACTATCTACATCTTTGAAATCCTCTCACCAAGCCACATCAAATTCTATATCATATGATCTTCCTAGTTTAAATTCAGGGCTTGACCTGTCCTAGGGCCAGGTTAAGCCCAAATTGGTTCAAAGTGCATTTTATTAGAACTGCATAGCTAATATAAAACCAATGACGTACGAATAAACGCTAAACGCTTTTTCTCCATTACTGATGAGACTATTACTGAACTTGCACCATTTTATCCACGCATTTCCAATGGAGTGGTCATGGCTTCTACCCGGCCTCTGGTCATCGATATCGAAAATCTCGAAAAGTATTTCGTAGCACCAGGTGGACCCAATATGCGATAGGAATTTCGGATTGATATATTGACTCTGCTTTTATGCTATCTCAAGCATTTTTTGGAGGTGAGGTCATGACCTACTCTGGTGACCTGCCCTGAAATGACCTGGACCCAAAATTTGAATACAAGTTGCCAGAGGGACCGGGAAAAGGTATATCAAGTACACCGGTGCTGCGCACTGCCGTTTTCAGGCAATCTGCGAATAACTCAGGGGGCGGGTATCCCCCGTCAATGCGTGTGTGAAGGCTAAGTTTTGCACATTGTACCAAGCTGCAAATTCTAAATCCAGAATCTAGGTGGTGATTAAATTCCCTGCACGCTCCATGGCGCTCCCGGAAGCAGGTCAGCGCCAGATGTCCGCTCGTTGACGAAGATAAAAGTCAAATATAGTATTCAGCACTATTTCTGGTGCAGGAAGTGTATGCTTCTGCGTTGCTCTCTTTGGATTGGTTTCACGTTGGAATAAAGCCTTGGGAAAGCCGGAACTCTGGACATAAGTATGGTAAATCACCAGACTCTGTGCAGACTGAGAATGAAAACCACCAGGCGAACATCTGGCACTGAACTCACAGTGCTACATAAGACAGGGTTGCACCCAAATCCGACTAACCGATCCGTGTGCGGCTTCCTGCGCTCACACAAACACTGTTTTCAGAGCATATCTGAAGCAAAAAGAGCTAGAGACAGGAGGCAACAAAGCGAGACACAGGAAGAATGAGTGACTTACGCATAAGTCTGAGTTATCTGTGAAAACATCTGGTATGTTTTGAAAAAAGTTTGGTATAATATTTCTGTAATTTGAATAAAATCTTAGCATTTGACACGCGCATTGACGAGGCTCTGAGTCACTTTCACTTTGATGGAGGGGGGGGCGGATACCCCCACTTCCCAACTAAGATCTCAAGAACCACGCTAGAGAGCAAAGTAAATGTAAACGGTGTTGGATAGCCAATCCAAATCTCTATCCAAAACACTTCAACAAATTTTTGTCAGGTCTAATTTAAGATCAATAGAGGTCAAGGCTTGTCACCACAAGGATAAACTGGAAATGAAGTTTTTCACTCATTACATCGGAACTAGTAGGGATAGAGGAAAAATCGAGACAAGTGGAATCCTCACAGCAAGACGAATAAAATGATATATGATATAATCTTGCTTGGTTAATCTAGGATTTGACCTAACTTGGGGTGAGATCAAGGTCACATTATGGCACATTTAATATCATTAGAGCTGCAAGGATAAGACAAGCCCAATGCCGTTAAGATTAACGCTGTACTGTCTTTCATTACTAAGTTATTTAGTTAAAACATTTTCCCATGAATTTCAAATAGAGAGGTCATGGCTCGCACCGACCTTAGGTCATCGATATGCGAATCTTGCACAGGGTTTGCAGTACCCAATAGGCCCATCATGTGATATAGATTAGAGATCCGAAGACTTATCCTGTTTTTACTTATATCATCTTTAAAATTTTAGCGCTGAAGACAATTAAGCTTCAGTGGTAACCTGACCTGACATGACTTTGACCCAAAATTTTCACCAAACTTTTACAAATAATAAAAAATGTATATCCAGTAGGGTAGCACTACACGCCACCGTTTTTATGCCATCTCCAAAAACCCGAGGGGGCGGGTACCTGCAACCTCGTCAATGCACGTGTTAAGACATAGTTATATATAATATAAATGCTATGATACATACATTATCAGATTATGTATGCTACACTATCAATACAAACTATATGCTACACGAATGCTAAGAATTTATGCGGTATATTCACAGGGGCTTTTATCATTTTTGAATTTCTGATTTCTCTCCCCCCTCTCTCTCTCTCTTTTCTTCTGTCTTTTTCCTCTCATTTTTAATCTCTGTCATTCTCATCCCCCTCTCTCTCTCCCTCTTCCTCTCTTTTCTCTCTTTCTCTTCGCTGGAAACCTGTATTCCTCACGGTGGGCAAGTTTTGCAGGGAGAGAGTTATTATTTTTTGTAATAAAAATGTACTTATAGCATACTCTCCTTTGTTTTTCTGTTTTCCCATGCACACGAAGCCTCATAATGTTGATGCTATTCTTATTAGACACCTCGCGGCTACTACTGTGTGGCTGGGATAATCTACCATGAAATATTTTCAATTTTATAAGATAGCCAGCCCAAAAGCCCTCGTCCCAGTGCCGAGGTGCTTGAACGCTCTCTCGAGTTTTCCAAGGCAGCCAGAAAACGACTGCCGGGAGCTCTGCCGTACGTGGCATATATTATTTTCTGTTGTTTTTGTAGTTTTCCTGAAAGTAAGGTCTGGGTTATCCCATGTCTGGTGCTCAGGCCAGGTCAAGCGACATTGTTTCCAGAGGTGTTCAAAGGATCGGATTTTTGCCCATTTGTTGCCAATTTTGAAATCTGGAAATGCTCGATTTAAAAATGAGGGGAAGGGGCAGGGTTCCGTGTCCCGTTTTGACGAGGATATTATTTTCTTTTTAACAATGCCGTATTCTGCGCCGTATTGGAGCTCGTTCTACGCTCTGTTACCTACATCAACACAACATTTACTCGTAACTGCGCAGTGCAAAATAATGAAGCGGAGCCTACGTTGATATTTGCTATGTGCATTGGAGAGTGGATTGTTCATTGGGTGATCTGGTAGTTTATGAGGTGGCCAAGCCTCTCTGCCAATGAAATATTCCGGACTTCTTGGTTAACAGCAGCCGGGAATGGCTTAAGTTGACTGAAGTGCCCATAGGAAGCGGAGGAATTATGAGTTTGACCTAATTGGATACATGTGCTAGAATTGGTAGCGCTGTGCAGGCCGGTCTCGGTATCGCCAGTATCTCATTTAACTGAAGCAGATATTCTTCTCAGTAGTTGTCTTCACTGGGTGTTACATAACCAGTCCGCCTCACCGATGACCACCAAGACTTCCGCAGCTGGGCGGGTAACGTTTGCAGTGACGTCATCAGGCTTGCTTCTAGGTCGGCTGGTGCCGAGGCATAGCGCCCATGGATTCTGGTAAATGAGACCAGTGACGTCACATCAATAGTCTGGGATTGGCGTTACAAGTGGTATCGGACCAATAACTCTGGCGAGATGGCGCCTGTGACAACACAACAAAATATACGGAAGTTTTGATCAGCGGAATGGCAGCGATCAATCTAACGGGACCAGATAAGATCCGGCTCGGCTAGACAGCGCCATTGCGTTTCTAGGACAGCATATAACATCAAAATTGGTTTCAGAGAGGCTTAGTAAGGACGGCTGCTCATTAAGGTAGACCGGATGAAGATTAAAGATGGCGATGCGTGCCCAGAAGCTGAAAAAAACAATTCCTAGGCCGGGCTTCCTCATAGAGCACATACTACATGCTCAAACGCATTATGGTTGATGATGAAAGAGCAGAAATATGATACAAGTTCAGGATTGTCTTTAGAATATACAAAGCACTTCTCTCTTCTTTCGTGCAAAGCAATAGCCGCAAGCTTAGAAATACCCTAATGTGTACACATCGGGACGACAAAATGTTTCCGATGGTCACGTGTCAGGCTCAGTCTCATTCCTCGGGGCTATCGTGGCGGTCGCCGACGTCGGCCCAGACCGGAAATGGCGGACTTCCGGTCGGGTAGGCGGGCTCGTTTGTGAACACTGGCAGAAGGGACAGGGGGAGGAGAGCCAGTCCCAAGCAGAGGGTCTGTCAACACCACATTTACCCATCGTGAGACGGGCTAACTAATGGTCGATTGTCAGAAGAATCGACGCCTGAATATCGCTGGAATGAAACTTGTATGCCGTCGGTCTGATGGAACATCTATGCCAAAACACGGGAATGAGAGCGGTAAATTTGGTAGATTCGAAACGGAGGAGCTCACGTCAAATCAAATAAACACCATGCGAGCGTACATACATTGTACACTGGAGCAAAATGAGCTAGATATATTCCCATTCGAAAAGTGCTGCGTCTGTATTGGAGCCAAGCGAAGACAGAGATCAGCAGTATGGTTTCGTTCAGTTAAAATAAAGGAATTAAGAGTGCAGCCAGCGTTGAGAGAGTGGCAGCAGCAGGAGCAGATGGTTATGTCCGATCCCGGCCTGCGCTAACACTCGCCACGCTCACCACTGGCGCTGAAAATCAATAGCGCTGGGGTGACGACAAAACTGGCGCACCGGCGGCGAACGCCGCAGACGCGGCGCACCGCCATTTGGCAACAAGGGCCAATCATAGATGCGAGGCGGGACGTAATGGCAGTGACAGATGACGCAATTATGGTGCACCAGAGATGCGGCCTACATGGACAGTTCGCAGCGCTACGAGAAAGCATAACTCGTATCTATAGGCAGCGTACCCTCATATCTGCTTCCTAAAGCCACTGATTTCCAAAGAAACTCGGCAATTGCTACTGGGATTTGTTTTGGCAAGGATTAAAAGGTGTTTTATATCCGCTTATAGCTATTAGTTTACTCCTTATAGGTATTATAACACGGAGAAAATATGTCGTGTAGAGTTGGTCATAGTGGGAAAATTAAAACCAAATTCGGGTCATTCCAAAATTTTCCGGCAAATCCGGAAAATGTAATCTGGAAACTAGGATTTTTATCTGAATCCAATCTGATCCCCCTGAAGTCAAATATCAACTCTGTTTACTAAACTTCTTTAAAATATCATTAGATTACATTCACCAAAAATAAAGTCTATTTAGTAAGTACTATGGTAAACAGTTCGCGAATGCTTCCGGGCAACTTTTTATTCAAAACGACCGAAAATTTTAACTCTAGACTAAATGGCTCATCCAGATGTAGCTTGGAATACCCTAATTGAGCTTAGGGAAATCTGTCTCAGTTAAAGTGTCTGATTATATCTAAGTACCCGCTGCATGAGCACAGCTTGCTCTTTACTCAACTACCTTTTCAAAACTTCGCCTTTCGCTCCGCACATTTTTGCAAACTGTTACATTAACATAAACGCAAGGTGATATACTATGCAAAAGCTTGTGGCCATCTCTTTGATGACAACTCTCGCGGTCATGATTTAATAATCTAGTTTAATAAGAGAGAAAGAGACAACATTTCAAAGACTAAAGAGAAACTGGTGTGATGCATCTGACCGCAATATTCCTGATAACAGAAGAAAGTTCAAAGATTCAGCAAACATAAAGTATAGTAGCTACCTGCCTTATATGACTTTTGAATTATGTGCTTAACACGCGCATTGACGGGGGCGGGTACCCACCCCTCTCGGGTTTTTCGGAGGTATCAGAAAAACGGCCGCGCGAAGCGCCGCTGTACTTGGCATACCTTTTTTCTCATCCTTTCTTACAAGTTCTGTGAAAATTTTAAGGTTAGGTCATCTCAGGTCAGGTCACCAGTACAGGTCAAGTGACCTGACCTCAAAAAAAGTTTAAGATAGCATAAGTCGGAGCAGAGTGAACTTATCCAATTGAAACTCATATCACATAATGGGCTCACTGAGTTCTCTAAGATATGTTCCGGTATTTTTGATATCGATGATCTAAGGTCAGGTACGAGGCATGACCCGTCCATTGGAAATACATGGGAAACATGGTTTTTTACTGAATAACTCAGTAACGGATGGTGATAGAGCGTTTTTTAGCTGAATTAGACTCGCCCTGGCTTTGCAGTTCTAAGGATATGCATTTTATATAATTTGACCCTGACCTGACTTCAGGTCAGGTCAAATCCTTGATTTGAACTAGAAACGTCAAATTATATATCATTCGATTCGGCTTGCTGCGAGGATTCATATAGCTCAAGTCGCTTTGCTCTATCTTTACTTGTTCAGATGTAATGGCCGAAAAACTTAATTTACATGTCATCCCTATGACGGCATGTTTTGGCCTCTCGTGACCTTAAATGTGACCTGAAAAAATGTTTCAAATATTTTCGATGGAAAAGTGGATGGGCTACCCAACACCGTTTACTGTTTTTCGCTACCTACCGTGGTTCTCGAGATCTTAGGGGGGGCGGGGACCCGCCCTCCCGTCAAAGCGAAGGTGGCTCAGACCCCCGTCAATGCGCGTGTTTAAAATTGTCTGCAAAACCTGAGCATTTCTGGTCATTCATAAAAAACAGCCAGATGCGGAAACCAAAGCAAGAAAGTCACCTGTCTCAGCCTACCGTCTCATATAAGACCTCTTTTTTCACTGAAGCAGCGTGGTGCTGTAGCTGGGGGTTGTTGTGTGCCTTAATCTTGAACCACATTTGAGCACTGCATGTGAATCTACCGAGGAGAATATCCAAACGGATTGCATTTTTCGGTCCAATTCCCATCTTCCGACTATAACTTTTCGATCCATTCATTGGAAAGAAATTTCATTGATCTCTTTGGCCCAGCTCTAAATTGGTTCGTACCCTAAACGTACGACAGAAGAGTATTTAGAGAGAAGAGTTATTGTAAATTAAAAGAGCTCAGGTTCCTGTCAGCCCGGGTCGGAAACACCAGAAGGTGGTATGGTATCAGCACTCTATTTTGTTGTGTTATCTATTAGTGACCTACCAATAGCAACATCCTCTCGGGTTCTTTTGTTTTCTGATGACGCAAAAATAAGCAGGACAAAATGTGAGCAAATCGAATCGTGCCCTAGGAATCCTCAAAAGACTATTTCAGAACTTCAATAAAACAATAAACATAAAACAACAATAAAACATTTTCTCAAAGTTCCGTCTTTTTATTTCATATTGTGCTTATGTACCGCTAAGCAGGTACTGAGACAGTTCTTTTTCGGAACAGAGCTGGTGTGTTGCACGCCTATCGGCTGAGCCGAATAGGGCATACGCTCTTAATGTAGCTCAATTCGCATAGTCATCAGCCATCATTATCACTGACCTATGCAGACCTTCTCAGACATTTCAAACCTGTCCCGGCGTGAGGCAGGTGAAAATGACCCATTTTTCCGAATTTTGTGAAAAAAATCACAATATTTTCAGAAGACGAGCCTATTCTCTTCCTCTTCTTTTGTCCTTCTATTTGTACCGCCCGCAATAGCCACGAGCACAGCTGAGTGAGGGGTACGACAGGGTGAATTTTCAAAGAATGTCTTTGTATGACATTTTTAGACAATTTTCCCGGCTGCACATGTTTTTAAAGATATCTATCAATCATTTTGTGCAAAAGGTGGAGCCTGTGCTGTTTTTTTTAAAGTCACTGTAAACGGCTGTAATGGTATCTAGGCTGCCAATGACTTATGCCTGCGCATTTGGTCATTCGAGAAGAAAAACAGCGATTTTCACCAGCACCACCACCAGCTTGGCTGGCCCATCCGTTGGACTCACTTGGCATCATCCTCGGAGGGGCAGATAAACCACTGCACGCGGCGGGTGGCGCTGCTGCCCAAGGCCAGCACGCAGCGGATGTCGGTACCGGCTGGAAACTCGGGCTGGCGCGGCACCGCCCGCGTGAACACGCCCACCGCCATCAGCTCCGGGGCGCAGCGCAGCACCAGCGCACCCTCTGGCTCACTGCGGTCCTTGCTCTTGTACCAGAGCAGAGAAGAGTCGTCATACAGGATGGCGTACTCCTCCCTCCAGTTGTTGCCGAAAAATCGCTCTGAAGCATACATCAAGCATGTGATAAGATGCTGCTAGAACTAGAGTCACTGTAATGCATAATAATGCATAATATACCTTAATACTTAAAGGTGGTCATGTATTATCATTGCTAGTGCGGTATTTTGCAGATAGTTGCAGAAAGGTACAGTTGGAATTCTGGCTATTTCGTTTGACATGATGAGATAGGTAGGACGCAAACGTCGGAAACTTGCATTAACACGAGCCCCGCTGGGGTCCCTTACACGACGCGCCCCGCTGGGGGCGTTTTTCGCCCCCTCCGTATCTCGTTCCCCACGAAAGAGAAAGGGAAAATTACGGGCGGTGTTCGAAAGTTCTTGACAAGACAAAGAGAATTTATAAGAAGAATTTTTATGTCAGGTCAATACTGAGGTCAGCATAGGTCAAAGAATGCTCCATAGGCTTACAACAGAGCAATGTACGTTTTTCTCTCTCTAGATCTGCCCTCAGGTGAGCTAGAGCAAATCTTTATGCATCATTTGATTCCTCTCATCACGGCAAATCGAATGATGTATAATTTGACCTTACTAGGTCAAATTTTCAAAATGACCTGACCTCGACCTAGGTCAGGGTCACAGAGTGACCTGCTAAGGTCATGTTGCATATCAATCGACTCCCCGTGACAATATAAACACAATGCAAGAAAAATGGGAGCTTTATCTTAATTCAGTGAGAAGTTATTGGCAAAACAATCACTCTCTGCTGCCGTGACTTGATATGACCTTTGAGAGGTCAGATGCTCAAAGACTCAACTTAATGGTCAAGATAGTGGTAAGAATAGACAGTTTGAGGATTATCAGCCTTATCTATACAGTATTTCCTGAAAACGAGTTCATTCTATTTTTCACCATAGACATAATGGGGTGACGAAAAAATTGACCCCATCTTAGGTCAACAATACCAAAATTACGAGACAGCAGATTTGTAGATACTAATGACCTTATTATATTGTGGAAGTTTCAAGCTGATCGGTTTGCTAATGTTCCCTGGGCGCTGCTTCAAACTCGTAATTCTAGGCTTTGAGGTCGGGTCACTTGAACCTGAATAGCTCCTTGACCTGACATGTCCTTAACTCAAAAATTTTGTCAGATGTGTAAAATTTATCAGGGATAAGGTACCGTAAGTTACGTTGTTCTGCATCTCTTAGTTATTTAGCTATCTGGTAAAAACCAGGAGGGAGCAAATTTCGCCCCCTAGCGGGGCGCGTGTTAACATTTTATTTGTGTGTCTCTTACGGCAGAAAGCTATGCTATTAAGACGCGTATTGACGGGAGGCGGGTACCCACCCCTCTCGTTTTTTTAAGACAGCATAAAAACAGCGGCACGTAGCGCCGCCGTACTTGGAATACTTTTTCTCTGATCATTTTTACAACTTTTGTCAAAATTTTACGGTTAGGTCATCTCAGGTCAGGTCACCAGTACAGGTCAAGTGCCCTGACCTAAAACAAGTTTAAGATAACATGGGTCAGTACAGGGGAAGCTGCTTACCCGATTGAAACTCATATCACACAATGGCCCGTCGAGTTCTCTAAAATATGTTCCGGTGTTTTTTATATCGATGACCTAAGGTCAGGTACGAGCCATTAGCTCTCCATTGGAAATACATGCAAAATTGTTTTAACTTAGGAATGGATGACAATAGAGCGTTAATTTTAACGTCATTAGACTGACCTTGTCTTTGCAGTTCTAATGATATGCATTTTGACCTACTTTGACCTTGAGCTGACCTCGGTTCAAGTCAAATGCCATACTTGACCTGATCTAGCAGGGTCATTTTATATATCCTTTGATTCGGCTTGCTGCGAGGATTCCGATTGTCTAAATGTTTTGCTATATCTTTACTTGTTCAGATGTAATGACTGAAAACCTTCTTTTACATGTTATCCCTATGATGGCATGTTTTGACCTCTAGTGACCTTAAATGTGATCTGACAAAAATGGTTCAAATGTTTTGATAGAGAAGTGGATGGGCTACCCAACAGCCGTTACCGATTTTTGCTATCTAGCATGGTTCTCGAGATCTTAGGGGGAGGGGCGAGTACCCGCCCCCTGTCAAAGCGAAGGTGACTCAGACCCCGCCAATGCGCGTCTTAATTCCTAAAGAGTGAGTTATCCCTGATCATAAACACTTGGTCCAAGTATGAGCTATGAATATGCTACAGGCAGAATGAGATTTCAGGCATTTTGCGAACTGCCCAGGCATTTTGCAAACTGCCCAGAAAGCTGGGCAGTTTGCGAACTGCCCGGCCATTTTGGTCAGTCTGCAAATTGCCCAGTCATTTTGCATAGTGCCCGGCTCTCCGGTCATTTTACAAACTGCCCACCCGGCGGGCAGTTTGCAAAATGACCGGTGTTCACATGAATCGGAATGGTAAGTTTACATTGAAATTATAAAACTGATTTGACCCACGTGGCATTGGTTTGAGCCACGTGACAACAGGATTGGTGGTGGAACTAGGGGCACCGGGGGCACATTGACCCCCTTAAATGAGAAACTTAAAAACTATTCCTATTGTTTTGAATGGAAATAAATGTATTGAAAAGTCCATGTTGTCCCGCACCCTAAATCCAGACACTCTGCCGCTCCAGACAGCAGACGGTGGCCGTCTAGGAAGCGGTATGAATGCAGCACTCTGGTGGGGTTAAAAATTGGGCGGCTAATTCCTCGCGACTATAGGCCAGACAAATTTAATTGAGCATTAAGAATTCCCCTCAGATTTTCCGGTGGCACTGAAAAATGGCGGCGTGGACGCTGCCATACTTACCGTAGCCTATCCCTGATAAATTCCGCAGCTATTATGAACATTTTAGGTTCGGGTCATCTCGGCTAAGGTCATTAGGCCATGTCCAGGGAACTCCCCTAAAATGTTTTGGATTGCATAAGCCAGGACAGGAGTAATCTATCAATCTGAAACTTATCGCATAATGGGCCCACCGTGGGCCAAAAACTTATTCCAGCATTTTTATTTCGTTGCAAGGGTCATGGTGTCAGGTGAGAAGTACCAATCATAATCTCCCCATTGTAAATGCATCGGAAAACGCAAATTGGTTGAAAATTCTCTCAATTTCGTTCGGTACGGCTTAGAAGAATTCTTATTCCTGGGATCATTTTTTCTTAGGCAACACGCAAGGTTCATTTTGCATATTTGACGTGTGACCTTTGAGAGGCCATTTGGGAATGCTTGAACAGGTTTTTAGGCTACAATAACATCGCAGGAAGTGGCGACAGAGTTTCAGTTTGATACTGATACTTCTGGATTGTCACTACGAGTCGATTGATATGCATGTTGACTATGTTTAGTCAGATAATAGCATTGACCTGACCCTAGATTAGGTCATTTCTTTTTTCCTAGTATGGTTATGGTATACATCATTCGAATTCCCATAATGAGAGGAATCAAATGATCCTAACTGAAATATATGAATAAATATAACACAATGAAATAAATTGACCCAGTCATTCATGAGAAATAAAAAGTATTGCCAGAAAATTATTTAACATCTCTTGACATCAATAATAGCCTGAGAAAAAAATGATAGTGATACAGTTTCAGCATTTTTTATGGGCAGCTAACCGCTTTTCACGTTTTTTCGTTACCCCGCTCGGGAGCCTAGTTCGGGGGAATGTTGACAACTCCCCCCCCCCACTGGGACGAAGGTGGGTATGAGGCCCACTGGGCCGTGGGTTAAAGGCCCCCGAGATCAAAATTTGCCCCCCCTCCTCCGAGAAAAATGTTGGAACCCCAGAGACCAACTCTGGGAACCTCGAAGACGATATATTAAGACCCTCCGAGACAAGGATTCCGATGATGTCTAAGCTTACATAATCAACTTTTGGAACATTAACACCAGCCCCAGTGAGCCTCCGAGTCAGTGATGGTGGAGCGTTCAAATATAGGAGGGGTACCATGGGCTTTTCAACCCATCTCTTTCAAGTCAACACCATAGGGCTAGTGATAAAATGTCTGGTTTTACCCTCGCCCCACCGGGGCCATCGATGGCCCTCCCTAAGGTTTTTTCCGGGATAGCAGAAAAACAACGAGACGCAGCACCACGGTTGAGGGCTCTACCTCTCACTGCATTATTTTCCCATCATCCCTGAAATTTTTTACCCCGGGTCACCCAAGGTCAGGTCACCAGACGAGGTCAACCAAGGTCACCTCACTTCAACTTTAGAGCTCTGTAAGAGCTACATTTCGAAGTCGATCGATTTGAAACTTCCTACACTTCATAACCCTTCCAGGGTCTACAACGTGTATATCTGGGATTTTTCGATTTCGTGACCTGAGGTCAGGCCACGAGGTGACCTCTCCCGTTGGAAAAGCATGGGGAAAAGCTTTCTCGTGATCTAAAAGCCACAAAAATGATTTCAAATACTCAGCAGCGTTTTTTTGACACCCTTTCACGTATCCCAGGGGTTATATTTGCCCTTTGACTTTTCCAAGGTCATCCAAGGTCACCAGGGGTCACAGACAGTATTTTGACAATAACTTTTGACCTAATTAAGCTAGAGCGCTGCAACAAACACCATCGTGTTTGTCTTGTCACTGGCTTTGATTTGATCTACGGCAAGGGCACTTTCTGACCTTTCGTGACCTCAGGTCATATCAGATTTCGAGGTGACCACTGGAGGTCAAACCACTGGCGGGAGATCTTTACCTTCCACATAGCGGTAAAAGGACTGGCAATTTGCTACAAAATGTACTTTACCAGACCTCAATAGCTCTAATGACATAAGATTTATGCCCAGTTTGCTTAATCATTGCATATTTGAGTGAAAATAGCCGATCTTGACCTAAATTGGCCTCTGGAGGTCAAACCATTGACCTGAGCACTAGACCCTGTGAAGTAATTTCCTACTGAATTTACGCGAGCTTTTTAGTGCACTTTGCAGATTTGCGCTACCGCCCATATTTTCAGAGTTAGAGGGGGCCATCGATGGCCCCCCGGTGGGGCGAAGGTGGCACCGGACCCCCGGTGGGGCGCGGGTTAAGAGGGGCACCGTGCACCCAGTCATTTCCACCGCCAGTGCTCAAAGCCACATTTGCCCTGGTGGGGATCGGGAGGTGTTCAGACACCCCCCCCCCCGAACTCGGCTCCTATGCGGGATAGCAAAAAAACCGCAAACGCTGTTGGATAGCTCATACCAATTGATGAGGAAACTACATTAGTCACTTTTTGGCTCAGGCCAATAGTGAGACCATTACAGGTCAAAGAATGTGGCATGTTAGAAAAGAGTTTACGGGCTCTAGCTCTGACAGAGTGCAGTTAGAATGCCTGTTTAGGCACCATTCGCATCCTCTCGTTACGGTGAATTGCATGATGTTTTATATGACTGTACTAGGCCAAAACAAAAATGACCCGACCTAAGGTCGGGTTAAGGTCACTATTCAACCTAGCATAGTCACCTATGCATATCAATCGGCTCGCAATAACAATACAAACGTAATAGAATCAAAATAAAACCTTTATTATCATTTCCTGCAAGGCTGTTGACCCAAGCCTGAATCCGGCTTAAGTAGCCCCAGATGACCTCTGAGAGGTCACAGGTAAAAATTGGAACATGAAGCTGGAAAAGAGCCCAAGATACTACGATTTGGAGAATATGAAGGTCTTCGCAGCTGTATCTACACAAATACAGCCCAATTTCTGATTTCCCATTCATTTCAAATGGAGAGGTCATCCTCTATACCTGACCCTGGGTCATCGATATGAAAAATTCCGGAATATTTTTGTAGTTCTCGCTGGGCCCATTATGTGGTGTAAGTTTCAATCTGATAGATTCACCCATTTTTACTTATGCCACTTTCAACATTTTTGGAGGTGAGGTCACTTGGCACGCACTGGTAACCTGACCTGAGATGACCCAACCTCAAAATGTGGGCGAAAGTTGCGGATTCGATCATGGATCAGGTGTGGGGAGGTACGGTGGCGCTTCGCGCCGCCGTGTTTTCGCACCACCAAAGAAACCTGAGGGTGGTGTTCAAACACCCCCACCGGGTGAAGGGTTGATCAGAAATCGACGAGGGCCCTGCGGGAGGCTCTTTTAAGTGTTTCAACTGAGCGGGGGGGGACATTCGCTCACAGCCCCCTCCCTTGGCTACGCGCCTGCACGCTGAGAAGTTATACCTCTTCATTCAAGGGAAGACAGAACGCAAACACAACCAGAAGACTGAACGCCTTGGTCACAGATGACATTTTTCAACCAGCGTGGAAAGTCAGCTTGAATTTTTATAAATTGTCCAGTCAGCTTGCAAACTGCCCAAGAAATTTTCAAACTGCCCAAGTTAGTATACGTACTGCCCGTGAGTATAAGCACTTGGTAGTTTGCCCGGGCAATTTGTATACTACCCGGGCAGTTCATGAAATGACCGGAGAGCCGGGCACTATGCAAAATGCCTGGGCAATTTGCAAATTTACCAAATGGCCGGGCAGTTCACAAAATGACTAAAATCCCATACTGCCCGTAACAAATACATCGTGAAAATAAAAAGTAAGAGCTCAATGAATATCGAATGATTATCCCGTTGATTACGTTCTAGCTTACTCAATGCCGTTAACAAATTCAGTGGAGTATGTTAACGACATTGGCCACTGAGGTCTAAGTACTGCTAGGCAGTTGACCCAGTCAACAGTCTGTTGAGTAGATGTCAATGAATGGGTCCTAAGGTGCCCCCAATATATTTAAAAGGGTGGCTGGAGAACCATTTACAGCAGCAAAACTGTACTCGACTAAATTCGGAAAAATTGATGATTGCGTCGATTGATAAAGATGTTTGGAGCAATGCATGTAGTTTTTCTAATTATAGAATTTCAAAGTAAGACCTCTATTTTAAGATTGATACCCTGGCGCGGATCCCCAGTGTTATGACTTGTATCGAGATGTCATAATGCCATCAAATCGAGATTATATGTCAAAAACACCTAACAGGGAAGCTGAGGTCAAGGTCAAAGGGTACAGTTCAAGGTCAAACCAGAATCTTTCAAGGTCATTTGCCTCAGTGCTTCCGGTCAGATGGCGTGACCCAGTATAAGTATGACGTCATAATCATGGCTGCTAAATGTTAAGGTTAAGATCAGAGGTCATGGGTCAAGTTCAAATTCTTATTCACAGGTCAATGCTTCCTATAGCGTTAATTATACTGTACCATACAAAAATATGCTATATTGTAGCGTCATAATGTCATGACCTCGAATGAACTTGACCATAGAATTTTGAAGGAGACAAAACTTTTGGATGGAGATGAGCAAAACCCATTATTGTATCCCCTATCTGGTGGTGATGCATATGTTTGGAACAGAAGCTATAGAAGAGAAAGATATAAAAAGGCTGCAAGGTACTTCCCATGCATGGTCTATCTCTTTTTTATGCGTGTTTTTCACGTGAACATGGCATGCCATAAAATGTATCCTTCATTGCCCATATTTGATGAATTTAAAACCTTGTTTGACCTTGAAGATATTGAGCTCAGTCAATTAAACTGAACTATCATGTAGTTTTCTCAATCAAATCACAAAAAACTCCAACAACATGTTTTCTTCCCCTCTTGGATTTCAAACCTCAGGGGGTACTTTTTATAATGTCAGACCCCTTATTACGGTGTAAATACTGTATCTCGTGCCACAAGAAAGCTTGGCTTACACATCGACAAGTTGAACACGGCAGCCTGTGGTGAAGAAGTTTTGGAGTCTTGAAGGAGTATCGAACGAAGACCCCGTAGACAATGTCTGGCACACGAGTGGCACTTCACCTATTCCCGGACTTGCATTGTTCTTTCGCTGACAGAGAAAAGCTTTAAAGCCTGCAAACACTTTTGAGTCTGTGGTAGGCGAGCAGAGGTAGCAATAAACTAGAGGCATATTTTCCGTGAGGAGCCAACTGGAAAATTGGGTCAGATGCATATTACTGTTTCAACTGGAAATCATTCCATGGTTTTGACGGACAGAAAGTCTTTATACTTGTTTATGATTGGTAAAGAGAAACGAGCCGAACAATGGGCCAAGTACTGTTCACCGGTAAATATTGTTCGAGATACTTCTACCAATGTCTTAATGTTGCATCCATATGCGACCAGATGAGCAACCGATATGGACTGCTGCGCCCACCATGTCGACCTTTCCACCTGGTGCAAATTGATCAGCGCCAACTACTCCGGGCTACGAAAGCGCGCAACAAACCCGGAACCATAGTTCACCTGAGGAGCAGTGCGTGTCGGGCCAGCCCGCCTCTGCTACGTCGATATCTGGCCCGGCAGCTCACTGCAGTCGCGCGTGTACACCGGGTACTCCACATCAAAGGCGGCGGCATGATTGCATGCAGAGGAGGCCCGTGACAAAAGCGATGGCCCGGCCATCGAATGGAGCATGCACACAACAGGAGGGATGTATATGCGTCAAGCTGATAGATTCTGCAGTGCTGCACCGAAGGGCGGAATTATTAGTGAATCAGATCCTGGCTGGCCTGTATCCTCGCATTCTGGTTGAAGACTTAATGAAGTCCAGGATTTGAATTTGCTCAAGGCTGGAAGAAAACCGGTCAGCTAATCAACGGATATATCGTTTGTCTTATTTGTATTCCGAAGAATGGCTGCATCTGAATATGTCGTCGATTTGTATGATATAATTCCCTTTTCTCATTCGGGAATCACAAATTCATTCCATGATGTTTGAAACAAGGTCTGTGCTGTTTCACAAGCGTATCATAAAGTTTCAGCGTTAATTTAAAAAGAATGACTGACAAATCTATTGTGGCAAATAAGCAATCATCATGATCATTCTTGCTTATAAAAATGTATTATTAGTGGACGATAGAGACGCGAGGGATTCAAGCTGTCTCCCCAGTTGACGGTGAGATACATCAAGAAGTTACGTTGCAAAATATGAGGTGAAAATAATTAAGTTCAGTATTGAAATACGTTGCTACAACAGCAGGCTCCCGGAACTTGTTAGATTCTGTGATGAAAGCTCCAGCTGTGCACTATTACCCTCATCAGCGGCATTTGCAGCGCTGCCGAGGCTGCCGCGGAACTAGGAGATACCATTTATGGTATGTCTTGGACATTTTCTATGGCATTGTCCGCACTGCCGACCGAGCGGGCGCAAGGAAATCATCACCGTGCATTCTGGGTATGGTGGCAAGGCTGTCGCCTTCTTATACTGAGTGAAAAACATGCCGCGAGGAAAATAAGAAACGCTTGCTCATTAAACCTGGAAAGGAGATACAATTACCAGGCACTTAAACTTGGTTCAACACTCTGGAAGCTCAAGTTCTCATGCACAAAATTGGCATCATTTACAGTGTACTTGAACAATTTTTTTGGGAACTGCTCTTTCTGGAAAATCGCCAATGGGAGACCAGTTGGACCTCACGCTCAGAGGAGTTTTGTTTTGTTCAGACTTCTCATGCAATCTGATAAATTTTCAAACATACTGGTAATGCACAGCTATCTGGTTTCTGCCATCAGCACCCTAAGGGCAAAAGGGCAAGAACGCATTGGATTGTTAGGGGCTGTTCACTTATGGCGTAAGGGACCGAAGAAGGTGGTTTGAAATTTGCTGACTTCCACTGACGAAGGGGAGGGAGTCTGGGTTTTGCTGATGGGGGAAGGGTGCCTGGTGAAGAAAACATCACCGAAAATCCTTAAAACAAATCGTTCCTTCAACGCATCAATTTTCCCTTATGTCAATTTTGCCACAATATGGCATTGCATGCTATAGCATGATAAAATGATATGTTATTTTTATACACTTTGTCTGAGCTGTTGCAAGCTCAGTTATTGGAGTCGGAGCCCCACTGAAGTCATCAATGGACTTGTCACAGAGACCCCGACCCGGGGTCGGGCCGACCCCACATCCGAAAAAGCTACCAACCTACCAACTGAGCTACCGGGGCGGTGATATTCAAAACAAAAATACAAAGCAAAGCGGGTTTGCGATCAAGAATAAAGTCAGTGATTTTGTGGTATTTCTGGAGCGGGGGACAAATTATCGACTGGCCTGGAATTATTCTATTGAGCGAGAGCTGTACCTGATTAGGGCCGAGAGATAAGGGTAGATCCTTTGAATTGGGCAGTTTGTAGAGTTTGTCCATTTATCCAATTTTAATTTTTGGTATTATACCAATATGTTTTTGGTGCAGAAGGTAACTGCGTGACTTCCGATCCGCAGACATAAGTCAGCGCTCATTATCGTATTAAAGGGAATGTGGCACCTTGGTAAAATTCTGGAATTTAGTGTGATTAGGCGTACTTTTAGCCGAAAATAATGAAACCACTCATTATTTATCTTAAGAATGTACAATAAGCTCAATGTTTTTAGTTTCAAAATACTCCTCTAGAAAAATAAATAAATACCTGCCTGTGGATGATGTCATGATCTGGCAACCACTGCCATACTCGAAACGCTTCAAGGGCTTCGATTGGCTGATAATCACCGTGACGTCAGCATATGTCGTCACACCAACAGCCATGACAACTGTGGCCTGCTGGTAAGGGTACATGAGGGGTACATTCATGGGTGGAGATCGGGGGGGGGGGGGGGTCAGGACCCCCTGATTTGGAAATCGAGAGAACCTAGGGGCGTCAGCCCGGGTCCTACGCCCTCTGCTCTCATGAAATATTTTCTGACCTATAAGTGATGATAGTTCAACTCGCGACATTTGTGTGATCGGCTGAGTCATAATTTGACCGATCTGTCCCTTTGCATCTTTTTTGTAGAGGAGTACTAGAGACCAGGGGCAGCGCCACGGCTTCCCGTCACGACTACGCGTCAGGAAAAGTACGGGCCCCCGGGCTGGTCTAAGGTCCCTCAGCTGAACTAAGCAGCGCCCTATGTAGGTCTTTCACAAAGGATACGTGATTTAGTGAGGGCCATGCTCTTACCTTCTTAAAACGCACAGTGGAGGGGGCTGGCATCAACGTGCAGTGGAGGGTCCTGAAGTGCCCCCTCCTGCGATCTCGGAGACCGAGAGGGATTGAAATCACCCGTTGAGAGGTGCGAGAGGGCGATGGTAGTCTACGTTATGGCTAAATTTCATTGACCTAGCTCAGTATCTTCAAGGTCAAAAGAGATCGTAAAGGTCCCTCAGCTGAACTAAGCAGCACCAAGCAGCACCCTAAGTTGGTTTTTCACAGAGGATATGGACCGTGCTGGAAACCTATTGGGAAATGCCATGATTATACAGAAAAGCGGCAATACACTGAAAGCGAACTAAGTTCATAGATGGAGCGTCCCACTCAATGTCCTCTGAAAGCTTGAGGTCAAGGTCATTCAAGGCTAATGACCTATGGTTAACAAGACCTATTCCCAATAATGTACAATATAACTGGCACTGAAGTAGCCTTTGGGCAGAAATGAGGGTTTGGTCTTGAAAAGGCCCTTGACCTTGACCAGTGACATTGACATTGACAGTGAGTAACCAAAACTATGAAGTCTTAGCATTGCATACGTTATGTTTAGTAATGCAATCTGTCCGGAACACTGGGGTCAATGACCTTGAAATGTGATCCTGACCTTTATTTAGGGTGACTTTGACAAAAAACCTGATCATATGAAGTAATCATTTTAATACTTATGCTTCCTTAATAAGCGTTCTGAGGTTAGCTCCTATGTCCACCTCTAAAGCATCGTGGGGTAATTTAAATTGGAAACAATTTTAGAGGAAAAGGCAAAACTTGATTTAGAGCCTGGTCATCCTTAATCTAGTGGAGTAATTTTAGCCTATTTTCTAACAATTTTATATGACGTTATTGCGTCAGCATTCGGTCTACAGTGCAGGCAAACTGATGCGACTGCGCGATTGCGATGGTCTCAAAATATAAGGCTGAATTTAAAATCCTATAAGTAAAAAATTGTGCCAATTTTTTTCCTGCACCAATCGACGCACTTGTGCGTTCTCTCAAATGTGGCCGAGTAGCGTATTCTGGCGGCGAACGGTTCCCCGAGCACCTTTGAAAAAAGGTGCAGGCATTTTAAGACCCCTGAACTTCGCGTGTTAAGGTCTTCGAGCGGTGTTAGGACCCCTGAGCTGGTATAGGCCCCCTGAGTTGATTTGGCGCTCCTTGAGGTGTTCAGGGCCTTTTAGCTTGACTGGGCCTCTGAATTGGCGTGGAGCCCCCACGTTGGTGTTGCTCCCCCTCCTTTAGCAGTTTTGGGATCCCGTTAAGTTAAGCTAGTCCTCGGTCTCTGAAATAGACTAGGGCCTGCAAATGGTTTGGACCCCTGGGATAGTGTGGGCCCTTGAGCTGGTCTGGCTCTTGAGCTAGACTGGGCCCTTTACATGGTCGGGCCCCTGTAGTAATCTTGAGAACCCTGGGCTAAACTGGACCCCTAAGAGTTAAGGAATGAGCCCCTGAGCTCATCGTGGGCCGCTTATCTGGTCTGTGGCCCCTAAACTTTTATGGGACCTGCCAGGTGGTCTTCGGGCCCCTGAGCTGGTCTGCACCCCTGAGTTGAATTTGTGCCTCCTGAGATCAAAGTTTTGCAGGGGCCCAATTATCTTGAGCAAAATGGGCTGATATGGACCCGTGAATCGACACTGGGACCCCTGAGCTCTTTGGGGCTTTTTATTTTGTCTTGCCCACCTGAATTGATATGGCGCCTCCTTCAGATGTTTGTGGGACCACAGAGATGTTCTGAAACCCATAAGATGTTCTGGAAGCCCTGAGTTGGTTTTATGCCTACTGAGATGGAGCTTTACTAGGGCTCCTGAGCTGTTCTGGGGGCCCTTGAGAGACTCTTGCACAGGAGGTTCTAGATTCGAGCTTGCGGCCCCTCGGTATCGTCCTCTGAGTTTTTCTGAACCCCCTGAGCGGCTTTGGGGTCTCTGAACAGACCTGGGCCCCCTGAGTTGTTGGTGGGTTTTCTGACGTGATATTGAGTCCCCTCAGCTGATCTGGGGCCCTTTAGATAACCAGGCCCCCACACTGATCTTGAAACCCATGTGTTGGCAGTGGAAAGCCCTGCGCTTGTCAGGACCCGTTAACTGGTATTAGCTGGTCTTGGGCCCCCTAAGTTGGTTGTAAGCCGCCGGAGGGGGAGTTTTGCAGGTAGCCCCTGGATTGTTCTGGGGCCGTAAGATAATATTGCACATGAAGTTGCGGATTCGGCCTTAGACCCTGAGCTGGCTCAGGGGCTATGAACTGGTCTAGAGCCCCTGAAAGGATTTACTCAGGAGGTCCCTGGCTTGGTCATAAGGCCCCTATCTGGATTAGTGTCCATTTAGCTGGTAAGGTCCTCTGAGCTGGTGTTGGGCCTTTTAAACGGGTAGGGTCTTTTAGCTTGTCCGGGCCCTATTGTGCTGATTTAGGTCCCTTGAAATCTTCGGGGGCCCAACTGGTCTGGCCCCCTGAGTCTTCCTGGGCCTGTTGAGCCGATTTAGGGCCTCAAAGCGGGTCTGGCCCCTTGAGCTGATCTGAGGCCCTTTCAGATGGTCAGGGTCCCCTCGCTGATCTTGAAACCCCGGTGCTGGCACTGGCGCTTTTTGAGCCGCCAGGAGCCCCTTATCTGGTCTGGAACCTCTCAACTGGTATGGCCCCTCTCAGCTAATCTTGGGTCCCCTGATTTGGGCTTGGGCCTCCTGAGAGGAAGTTTTGCAAGGGGTCCCTGGACTGATCTGGTACTATGAGAGAGTGTTATACAGGAGCTTACTGACTTTGTCTTGGGACGCAACCTGCTTTGGGGTTACCTTAACTGGCAAGGGCCCCTGAAAGGAGGTTAATAATATAAATTGTATATACAATATAAATAAATAAGAGGTTTTTGACTCGGTCCTATGGCCCCTAGCTGAATTAATGCCCCTTGAGCTTACAAGTGCCCCTGGGTTGGTATCGGGTCCGTTTCACGTATGAGCCCCTTTAGCTTGTTTGCAGCCCCCTTGTGCTTATCTGGGGCTTCGTGAGTTCGTCGAGGCACCCAGCTGGTCTGGCCTCCTTAGTTTGTATGGTCCTCCTGAGCTGAGTGTGTTGGTCTGGGCCTCCTAAATTGACACTGGACCTCTTGAGAGAGAGTTTCCCAACAGGTCTCTGGGCTGTTCTGGGTCCAACGGGGGGGGGGTTCTTGGGAGGGTATTGCACAGGAGCTTACTGGAGTGATATTGGTGCCCATGCTGGTTGGTGGCCCCTGAGCTAAGCAAGGGCCCTGTGGTAGAATATTAAAGGAAGTCCTGAGCTAGCCTAGGGTCCCTGAGAGGAATTATGTAAGAGGTTCTTGACTTGTTCATTAGGCCCCTAGCTGGATTGGTGTCCATTGAAGTGACATTGGGCCTGTTTAACTAGTATGGATCCAATTAGTTTGTCTGGGCACATTGTGCTGATCTGGAGCCCACTGAGCTTTTTCGAGCCCTAAGCTTGTCTGGCACACCGACTTGTGCTGGGCCCATTTAGCCGGCCTGGGGCCCACTGAAAATATATTTTGCAGAGGGTTACTGACTTGATCTCGGGATTCCTGAGCCAGCGAAGGGCCCCTGAGAGACCAAATTTGGCGTCAGTACCCACAGTCAGGTATCGGAGAGAAATTGTGGTTGTAATTGGTGTGTTTGCTGGAGGCCCGCTCTTTGTTATTCGCTGTGGTTTCAGTACTCGGGACAACGTGATGGGGCCCTGCGTGAAAAGTGGTGGGCAGAGGGGGGACAAAACATACTCTGTCCTCTCCCACTTTCAAAACTGGGGGGACGCGTCTCCCCGTCCCCCAAGTGGCGGGACCCATGATTCTATACACGAAAATGTATAAAGAAAGTGGTTTAACGAAAGCTATTGATTTTTTTCACACATTCAAGGAACGAATTTTTGTGACATAAATTATTTTTATAAAATTTCCTTTGATGTATGGTGCAGTTTTTTGCCTTATAATTTTAGGGGGTAAAACCATCGAGTGTGTGTATGTGAGAGAGAGAGAGAGAGAGAGAGAGAGAGAGAGAGAGAAAAAAGAGAGAGAGAGAGGGGGAGAGAAAGAGCTGAGACAATGAGTCAATTTTACGGAAACAGCATACTGGACCTAGCTATCGCCGTACTGTAGCATACCTTATATTTTTTGGTGATTTATTTGTATAATCTAAATATTTATATTGTAGCAATCGATATAGGCTATAATGACGCGCCAACTGCTAGGGTCATAAGACTTCTCAGAAAGGGAATACGCTAGACTTGAGCATTGACATGCATTTTGATTTCACATGCTAATGTTGTCTGCTGCTAGCACGTTTTCATTAAAGACTAGATTAAAAAACGCACGATACGTTATAATCGCTACCCTTTTAAAGACTGAGTCAAGGGCAGACGCTTAGATCCGTATCTCATTTTGAGTATCCGAAAAAAATATGATTAAATACTCGAAGTGTGTTGAAATGTTCATGTCCGTCTTACCACCCGAGAAAGTCATGATCCGGCTCGTGTAAAAATCCTACCATCATTCGGTTTCATACAGTATTTATAGGCATTCCCTTAATTTTAGTGTCTTTATTTTCTTACGAAAAACATCCACTCCTGCGGCCCCGACCGGACCGGGACCCCCCTGGTTTGAAAAGAGATCTCTATCCCTGGGTACATTGCAGGTAGGTTTTAGCCTTTTACTACGGAAATCTTGAGTTCCAAGGCAAATGATACATTGAGTACCGGGTTTTCCGACTTGCTTTACAACTTGGCTATGTCAGTTAAAATCACGTTACGAAGGTGCCACATCCCCTTTAATATATTAAATGCAAGGTCTGAGTCGATGGTTTGGGGGCAGCATGAGGCTAAAATCGCCAAAAATGTGGGTTCTGAAGAAAACCAGCGACAATTGGGAAATTTGGGAGTAAATGCATTTTCCCCTGGACCCGTGCCTGAATGTATCTCGGAAAAAACTGCCGCAAAAATCTGAAACGCAAATTTTTGTAAGCTGTTCTACCTTTTGTAACTTTTGCTTGTTGCACCTTTAGCTTCTTTCAACATGATTTTTTAGGTGGAGGAACGTTTTGCTGACGGGACTCTCTGGAAATTGCTGACACTTGCTGAAGAAAAGAGTTGGGAGTAAGCCATTTAAAGGAAATGTGGCACCTTTATTACGTGAGTTTAACTGAGAGTAAAGTTGTAGAGCATGCCGGAAAACCCGGTATTCAATATATCATTTGTCTTGGAACTCAAAATTTCCGTGGAGAAAAGCTAAAAGCCTACCTGAAATGTTCCCAAAATCTACCCAAGGAGCCGGGTGCAGTTTTCAGCTGTTGGCGTGACGACATGCTGACGTCACGGTGAGTAGTCAGCCTATTGAAGCCCATTGAATATGGTAGTAAATGCCAGATCATGACGTCACGCACAGGCAGAGGTTTATTTCTTACCATAGAGGAGCATTTTAAATATGGAAGTATTGAGCTTATTGTACATTTTTCAGAAAAAGGAATGTACGATTTCGTGGTTTTCGGCTAAAAACACCCTTAATTACACTAGTTTCCGAGATTCGACCAAGGAGCCGCCTGTACCTCTACCTGTGCCGCCATACCTGTAATGGCGATTGCTGAAATAGGGAGGGATCCTGACGCCTCCAAATTTTGCTGAGCCAAGATTTGAACAGCTGCTTGTCATTATTTTCTCGCTATACCTGTGATTTTGAAGTTGGCCCTGGCACCCCGCCCAGCGGACTCGCCTGAGTTATCAGCAGTCCCGCAATACATCCCTGAACCCGTATGCTGTACCGCAATACTGTTCTGGGGATGTAGGCTGTGCCGCAAGACAGTCACTGCCGGAGTAGGTGTCATTCAAACTTTCACGGACTGATTACCACACGTCGATATATAAAGTGGAGACAAATCCTGAAGGCTACTAGGCTCGAGAGCTTTATCTGAACGTCTATGGTGGCAGGTATGAAAAATATCTGCATCCGAAGAGCACCCCTCATATTAGAAATAGCAATTACACTATAAACGTCTCTCTGACAAATTTAAACAACAGGTGCTTCAAACTAGGCTTTAACTGTCTGGTCCTAAGGTATGGTAGACTCAGAATAGCTCCCACCATAGAAAAAAAAAAAAAAAAAAAGTTCAACTAACCAAATAATCCTATCTAACCATCCGTTCATGTTTGCTAACCAACTAACCCTAACTTAAGGACTACTAACTATACTAACTACATCTAAGACTAACAACTAACCAACTCACACCCCTCCCTAACACTCTATCTGTTCTATTACCCTTCTCTCTTCCTCTATGCGGCGGCTACCCAGCCAGAGAGGGTGCTGTAACCTCACCTCCTGGTTGCATGATAAAGACCCGCGGCATCACGTCATGGTGCTTGCGGGTGTTTCTAATAACCCAAAATTATTATTTTTCAATGGAGGAACTCGAGTAACGTAAGCAAAACGGTCATTCGATAACAAGGAAGAAAACTAATCTTTACGCTGGCAAGCCTTTTCACGTACCCTGTTAAATCCTACCTGTGCCCCAGGCTCGGCATCTCTGCCGTAGCAATCCCCTTCCCTCGCAAGTGTTGCTACACTTCGCGACCCATTCCTTGAAATAAGATTCGTCCCTTTGTTCTGCGACATTAAAGTAAACACCCCTCCCGGAAAATTCTCCCCCACACTTTAGAGGCGAGCAAAGGTGCTTTGCACAGAACGCCTTATAAAAAGCCCTTAACTAAATAACTAACGGTGTACGGCATATCTGAGCAGCAGGCGGGACCGACCTACTTTCAACACCACCTAAGTGGTTGATGCGAGGTCCATAGCACACACTGCTAACATTCTAGAGGACTGGACCTTGGTCAATACAGGTCTTTGCAGAACTATTTTCTAAGCTTCTTAAAAATGTCGTGATATGTTTTGTAAGAATAGCAATATAATCATTTTTAAGTCACGGCATGTGGGCTTCCCTGCAACACATACGGCAGTCACTGGTTGCTCGGATAGTGTGCCTCTGTCATGAACATCCGCAGTGGAGTGGGGTTCTGGAAGCGGCCTTCACCACCTACTTTTCCGAGGTGGCCGGGGAAACGCTCAGAGCCGGATAAAGCTACTTGGCGACATTTGAGAGCATTCAGCAGCGTGTCGAATAGTCAAAATTGAAAACAATTCAATATATTTTTTACTAATAGGCTTTCAAAGTCAGACCTATATTTCGAGATCGTCACAATCCCGCGGTCGCACCAGATCACTTGCATTGTAGACCGAGTGGCGGCGTCATATCGTCATATAATCGGGATGATATGAAAGGGTCCTGTCACATGAAGGCCAAGTCCAAAGGTCACCGTTCAATGTCATACCAATATGTTTAAGGTCATCGGTCCCAGTGCCTCCGGTCAGATGACGTTACCCACTATGATGTATGTTATGATATGACGTCATAGTTGAAGGTAATCAATGCTGAGGTCAAGGACACAGAACAAGATCAAATGTCATGGGCCAGGATCCAATCCTTGTATCCGCCCAACGGCTGCTGAAGCGTATGTCATGAAACACATCAGCTGGCAGCTAATCGCTTAAGAACGCATGCATGACTCTAGACGGCATGATAAGCAACACTTTCTTTTTGCTGTTAACAAGTGCATGTGGCACATTGAATAGCATTAGTTGTATTGTTGCTCTGGCAGGTCTGTATAATGGGAAAGCTCGGAATAAAAAAACGAGTCTGTCCTACCTCTAAGAATATTGCGCGTGGAAATCAAATCATGTTGAGCTCTACGAGATGAGTATGATCTAACATGTATCAAAAAGTCAGAATGCAATAATGATCTAGATTGTTCACCGGAATGTGCATTCAGTCATAAAAGAAAATTGTGTTGCACTCTGTCTATCCCAGTTAAATGGACAGCAGATGCTCCGCCCAAGATGACACTGCAGCACTCGAGAGTCAAGCGAATGTAAAGGTAATGAGCCACAAGAACAGCTGATCATTGGAGATGCCGTCAATCATTATATTTTTAAGCGATCGGATGAAGTATCCAAGAGTTCTGTTGACTTTTTTGCATACTTTAAACTTAAGGACCGAATGTGAGTTTTTTATCTAGGATGACGCTCAAATCCTGGATACTTTCGACTCGTTCCAATGATGCTTTCGACAACATAGGTTTTGATGATTGGTTTGGCTTTCGGCGTCATGCAGACATGTTTGCATTTATCTGGATTTAAGTTAAAACACCAGATTTGGAGCTGTGAGACATCTTTTAACATCACTTTAAAGCCGGTCTTCATAGGCTTGGCACGTGACCTGACGATAAATCTTAACAAGATCGGCGAACATGAGGCATTGGGAGAGGGTAATCCCAGTCGACAAGTCGTTCACATACATAGCGAATAATAGCAGAGAGAGCAGTCCACCTTTTGGTGTGCCCAAGGTTAACCAGCCCCACTCCGAGCACTTTCCGTTAACAAGGACTCACTGACAGGGGTGCAGCCAGGGGGGGCACAAGGGGCACGTGCCCCCCATCAGTGCCGGAGTGCCCTTTGATCGCTAGGTGGTGTACCCCGTTTGGGCCGTGCCGCTCGAAATTTAGTGCCTTACACCGTTGAACTTAGATGCAACTAGACTGCATTTAGCGATTAAAACTACTGTTTGACAATTTAGTGCCTTTTTTGGTCAGCTAAGCCATTCTGTCGCCTTTTCAAGCACCCGGTAAGAGTATGGGTGCGTAATCCGTTTCCAGCTAATGCCTCATCGTGGCCAATAATCGTACAGGCGGAGCTAATCTGGTGCCCCTGAGTCAAGCAGGTGCCCCTGAGAAAATTATTGTGCCTCTTGAACCTATGTAATGCTCTCGGAGCTAGTCTGGTGCCTCCGAGCTTTTCTGGTGCCCAATTAAGCTGTTTTAGTGCCCCTTGAGCTGATCTGGCCCCCTGGCCTAATCTCATGGCTTCCGGAGTTGATCTACTGTCCCCTGGGCCAATATGGTGCCACTTGAGCTGATCAGGTGCCCCCTGAGCTGGTTATTGATGTCTCCTTAGATGATCTGGTGCCCCCTGAGCTGGTCTGGTGCACCCTGAGCTGATCTTATGTTCCCTGAGCTTATATATGCCCCTGCTCTGGTCTGGGGGCTAGGAACTGATCTGGCCCCCGGGCTGATTGATCTGGTGCCCCCTGAGCTAAACTAATCCCCCTGAGCCGATCTGGTGCCTCCTGAGCCATTTTGGCCCCGAGCCCACCCATGCCCTCGAGCAGTCTGGTGCCCCTGAGCTAGTTTGGTGCTTCCTAAGCCTATTTGGTACCCTTTAAGCTGATCTGAGCCTCCTGAATTGATTAAGCAATTCCCTTATCAGATCTGGGGCCCTGATTTGAGCTGAGCCCACTGAGGCTCATGAGGGTCCCTGAGCTGGTATGGGGCTCCTGGACTGATTAAGTGCCTCCTGACTTGATCTGGTACCCCCGAGCTGACCTGGGCCCAGAGCTGGTCCGGGGACCACTGATCTGGTGTTTGTCCCCGAAGCTGATCTGGTGCCCTCTGGGCCGATCTGGTGTACACTGAGCAACTCTGGGGCTCCTGAACTGATTGAACCCCGAGCTGGTGAGGGATCCCTGAGGTAATTTGGTGCCCCTGACTTGATCTTGCCCCCTGACCTGACTTGAGGCCCCTGAACTGATCTGGGGCCCCAAGGAAAGATATGGGACCCAAGAGCGGATCTGGGTTCTGGGGGTACCCAGAGCTGGTCTGGGTGTTGAGCTTGTGAGAGTCCTGAGAGTCCTTTAAGTTGGCCTGAGGCCACCTGAGGTGATATGACGTCTTAAACTGTTCTGGGGCTCCTTGAGCTGGTTCAAGGCCCTATGAGTCTATCTGGGGCCCATTGAGCTAGTCTCATGACCCCATCTCTGGGGCCACTGAGCTAATCTAGTCCCTGGCTGAAGCATGAGCTGCTCTGGGGCCCTGATCTACATCAGGGGCCCCTCTGAGCCGGTCTTGAATAGACAGAGAATAAAAACACAAGGCCAACTGCCATCATCTCGGGGCGGGGTCACTGAGCTAGTCTACTCCCTGGAGGCACAACTAGGGGGGGTGGGGAAATTGCTCTGGAGGGCTCTTATGCACACTTAGGGGCCCCAGAGCTGGTTTTGAAAGGATGGGGAATGAGAACACAATGGAAACTCCCTTGTAAAATTGAGCTAATGAGGAATGAGGCATCGCTAAAACTGCTTGTGATGCCTAGGCACCCCTGATTATATAAAATGATTATTATACTGGTAGATTCTGGGGGGGGATGATAAAAGGCATGTGGCCCTGAGCTGAGAGGACAGTCCCCTAACCCAGGATTTCCTACTAATTTATTTGAATGAAGAACTAGTTGTAACAATTTTCAGCCCTATCACACCATCCCCATCCAAACCACCGGGCTACTCACCTTTTGTTTACTCTTAACTGGGACCGATCCTTGAAAATATGGAACTTTATAAGCGCGTTCAAAAGGTATCTTCCAAATTATTCCGGCAGCAAAAATGTATTCTTCCAAAGACACTATGCCACTCCTCCTCCCACGGCCATTGAGAGGGGCGAGGAACTTAATCCGCGTTCAACCAGGGCTCACTCGTCATGACAAAACAAGTGTGCAAAACAAATGAATGTTCGGCTCTAATATGTCTTAGCTTCCTAATGGTGAAAGATATCACAGGCTTGTCTGACTTTTCTGATTTGCATTTTTCTTGGACCAAAGGTACCCAGAAAAGATATAAACAAAGATATATTATAGTATATAGTATGTTTTTTAGGTCAAGTTAAAAAGTGCCCTTTTTCCTCCCGGGGTTCCCCTCAAAGGTGGTGTGCCCCCCAATACCAAAGCTCTGGCAGCGCCCCTGCTCGCTGATGTCTTTCTTGCAAACACGGGAACCAATTTAGCGCTGGGCTAGAAATGCTAAACGAATTTTCAAGTTTGTGAGCTAAAAGAGAATGGTTTACTCTTTAGAAGGTCACAGTGTAATAGGTTTAGAGGCCATCAGTCTGATAGTCACCTGAGAATCAGTCCCAGGCAGTGTTTAAAATCCTCGCCCCGGTGGGAGGGGGAGGGTGGGGTGGTTGTACACTCCTATTGGTTTTTTTCGGCGGCACGATAAAGCGGCGGCGTGAAGCGACGACGTACTCCGTGCAACTTATCTTTGATCAATTCCACAACTTTCCCCAAAATTTCAAGGTCGAGTCAAGTTTGGTCAGGTCACCAGTGCCGTTCAAGTGACTTCACCTCTAACAATGTTTACAGGTGGCATAAGTAAGAAACGGGTGAATCTATTGAATTGAAAGTTTGACCGCATAATGGGTCCACCAAGTAATACAAAAAAAACATTCAGGGTTTTTCATATCGATGACCTAGGGTCAGGTACGGATCGTGAGGTCTCCATTGAAAATGCATGGGGAAAACGGAAATTGGCCGAAAAATTACGCTATTTCTGTAGATACCGCTTGGAATACCTTGGTATCCTCCCAAGTTACGCTCATTTCTTTGAAAAGGCGTGCAGCTCAAACAAATTTCATCGCGCACCCAATAATTTTTGTGACATGTCGGTGCATGTTGGAGTATGGGAGCCAATCAGGTCTCTTTTCGCTGGTGCTCACTGCTTTTGCCTGACACATGCAGTTATGAGCCATTGATTTAACCCTATTCCTGTCAGGGGAGGATTCTGTCTAACATTCCGGTTTTCCTATAATATATCTGGACAAGTTTTTGATAAGCTTCTGAAACTTTCGGATTTTTCTAAAACTGCATTTTTTAGATTTCCTTAAAATTGTAAGTTAATATCTTTATAGCAAGGGAAATGACCTAAGGCCCTAGATGATATAAATTGTCGAGTAAAAGGCCGCAGGTGTAACAAGATCCCTAAAAACTAAAATCGACCTTAAAAAAGAAAAAAACGAGAATTCAAATACTTTGAATCCCACAATAGATACTTACAGAAAAACAAAAGTAAAATGGACGTAAAATGAGCACAAACACCCCAAATGTACCTAAAATGGGTGCAAAATCACATATGAGAGGTGGTTACCTCAGAACAAGCTAAAACTCTGCTCAAAAGAACCAAACTTGGTGGGAAAACTAAAATGCTGTGCATAAAAACTTAAACTTTGTTTTTGAACTAACATTTCATGTACATGTTACTACACACTAAAACCGCAATGGGAGACACAAAACCTCAAGAACAGTGTGAATAGGAATAAAAGGGAACTAAGGTGCCAACTTCGGGAGCTTCGGGAAGATAAATTTGAAAACTTCGGGTTACCACCGATTCTCCCGTAACCCGACACCGAAACTGGAACTCCAAACCAAAAAGCTCATGCATGATGTTTGGACCACATTTTACCTGAAAGCACGGTTAAGGCTCTTGTGCCTCAATGTTCCAGAACAGCTGAGCTTTACGGTCTCCCGAAAGACCACAAGCCTGACATGCCGCTCCGCCCTATCGTGTCTGCTTGTGGTGATCCTCTCAAAAAACTGACCTGGTTGCTGGAGCGCATCACCACTCAGCTCCTTCCTATAATTCCAGCTCATCTCAAAGACAGGTGATTATCTCACTCGCAACAGCACAAAATTCCCTGATGGCTTTCAAGCAGGAACCATAGTTTTTAGCATTGGCATCACAAACTTGTACGGCAATATCCCAGAAGTTAAAGCAGTGGATACAGTGGAGGAGCTTCTGTACAGACACCCACGCATCAATACATTTGGGCTTCAGTGCATGATGTCAAGTTTCTCCTCATTTGACTCAGCCCAGCCCATTTCCATGAAAAAGGCTGAGGTACGCACGCAGTTGCAGCCATGCGTGTCTCCACTCCTGGTAGACCACGTAAAAGAAGTCTGGAAAAGGTGGAATCTATTTTCATCAGAAACGGCTAACCGAAACATATGATCCGTAAACTGAAGTTTGAGGCCCTCAATCCGCGGCCGAGACCAAGGGATCATTTGGAGAGTCACACTCCCCTGGTGCTCCCATTTGTAGATGACTCACTGGCCCAACAAGTTCAAGGCAAACTAAGGAGCTCAGGGTTCCCCTTGAGTGTAGTATAGAGGAGTGGGCCTTCTGTGAGGAGAATGCTGGTGAGGTCAGTCCTGGAACCCCCGCCGTGCCCGGGAGGCGATAGATTCTGCCACACTTGCGGTACTGGTTTGCAGGGTAAATGCCATGTCAAAAACGTGATTTACCGCATAGATTGTAAATTGTGTGAATCTGACAAGTCTTTTTACATTGGAGAGAGCCAGCGTTCTGTTCGGCATAGATTCAATTAACACCTTGGGGATGCACACCACAAACGGCCCAACACGCCTTTTGGGAGCCATCGGCGACTAGTTCACCCAGACCAGAGTCTCACGACGGATTTTTGGCTATCAAAATTTTGAAAAACACTAGGGATGGGCCCGACTGTAAGATTTCCGAGTCTATTCTTATCAGACAACACAAGCACACTGTGAGCACGCAGTTGTTCTCTTCGCCGCTTATTCTTTGACACCATTGGCGCCGAAAGCGGGAGGACGGGGACGCGTCCCCCGTTGGTCAACCAGGGGGATGTCCCCGCCTTAAAGAAGATCCATCGTCATTAATGCTGTAAGACATCGAATATGCTCAAAATTCACCTCTCCCGGTCAGCACCAGCCCGGATCCGCCCCCCCTTTGTAAAAATTCCGTGGCGGCGCCTCTGGTTAACATCGTAATCGTCAACCAAGGACACGAACACACACGAACTCATATGCTTACGTACGGAGGCTCCCCTGTTTTAAGCCGCGACACTATCGAGGCTGCAATAAAATTTTACCTCAGTGATCTCGTTCTCACTCTTTTACTGTCTTACACCTGATAATGGTCCAGGACCGAAACGTTGTGTCTAACCTTTCCCTGACTTTCCACACACTGGTCTTGAGGTTTTGTGTCTGCCATTGCAGTGGATAGAACGTCTGTCTATTAAACCACTGCTCCCGGATTCAAGGTCTGGCGGAGCCTCTGGATAAGTCTATCTGATCCCCCAAATCCCTCACAACAGGGTGAGAGTTAACGACGCTGTATGACCTTGGCAGTTGGTGCGTTGTTAGACCCCAGCAATATATCAGCTCATCCCTTGAGGAAATATCTTAATGCAAACATCATAAAGAATTGATGCAGACCATCTCACTTAAAATTAGGTGTGTACCTAAAAATTTTGCACAAGAGAAAGTACCTGCGAAGCAAAGTTGCGTATGTATACAATTACAATTAAGATTACGATGTGCACCTTCTACACGTTGCAAAGAAAAACACCACTGTATGTCGCACGTGCTAGCCTCGAGACTGGTGTAAACAGGCCACTGACAAGCCTAGGGACTCTCAGTTTTTCGGTCATAGCTCGAGAACAATATGTGATAAAGTGACGAGAGAAACAATGCAGTGTGCCCAAGACTACTGCAATGAATATTTCTTAGCCGTACCTTGCCAATGAAGATGATGTCTTAGAAGCTTGTGTGAAACGATTACATTCCGTTGAAACTTATTTTTCAAGAAATCCTCAATTGTTTTTGTAATTTCCTATTTGCATTGCGTTTTATCGGCCGTAAAGGATATATGAAAAGACCAGAAAATGTGTTTTGATTACCTGGTTTTAGTTTTTGCGTATGTCCAATGCCTTAAGTTATAAATTCAATAGTAATACCATCGAAAATTTGTCTCCTGTGGCCTGCAAAATAGTTTTGAACGTTGTAAGTCTCACACAAAATGAAAACAGCACGCTTTGATAGGATACCCCGATTTCAGAATGCGCAATAAAACCTGTTTTCAAAGGATTTGAAACAATAGGAATCTAATTAGAGTGAGACTAAGCAACAATGTGTATCTATTCCTGCCTCAATGAAGCAGATGTAGCCTGCAAAGATGGGCCGTAGTTCCATTTAAGCGAGCAAAGGCCACTACTGCGCGCAGCGCTGGTTAATTCTGAATATCACATAATATAGGGTTGGGAGTATGGAATGCAACGGTTTCTTGTTTTACTCCTCGCTGTCCCGTACGCAATCTATTCACTCTGCCAGATTACAGTCCAGTTAAATTAGGATCCCCAATTTTGAGTCCCTGGAACCACCTCTGTCAAAAAATGGTATGTAAATGTAAGTGAGCAATCGCCTGATATCGCATTTGCGATATTCAAACTTACTGCTTTCAGTATTGTTACAGACTTCTTTGTTGTGGGAAGAACGCACCACACTCAAGAATGCTATGGTTACAAATGACTCATCTCTAAATACCGGGCCGTAGCTCCACCGCTGGTGAAGATTTTGACTACAAATTTCTAGAGAGTTTGTCCCATCTTTTTAGGACAAAAAGGAAAGTCTCAAAATCCTATCACGAACCGTTTTTTGAAGATATCCCGGAAAACATTTGGGGAGGGGAGGGCGTAGAATATTGATCTGATATTCATATCACATAATAGGTCTACCAAGCATCACAAGGTGTAGTAATTTGATTTTGTGTATCCATGATTCGGGTCGTGTACAGGTTACCATTTGAAATTCAGGGTAATGTACCTCACCATTTGAAATGCATGTGGAGAACAGGAATCGATAAAATTGTTATATTTCTGAAGATGTTGTTTTGAATAAATTCCTGTCCTTAAAATAATGATATCTTAGACCTCTATTTAGGGGCATGTTGACAGTTTAGGGTTTTGGCCTCTATGGGGTCATCTAGAACTACGTATGTGAGTTTTCACAATTGGGTCTATAATTTCGCAGGAAATAGTGCTAGAGCTTCCATTTTGATACCATTGCGCTCGGGTTGTCATTGCATATTAAGAGATAGGCATATTGGGCATGTTTGTTTAGCCTTACCTGGCCTTGGGTTGGGTAATCTTTTAATTTTTGCCCTAGTATGATTATATTATAAGCATTCCGTTTGCCGTAAATAAATGACTCAAATGTGGTCTAAAATTTGATTCTCATTCTTGTCAAACACTGGAGCAAAAGAAAAACACTTCTAACCTGTCACCTTCATTGACCTACCATGTCCTAAAAATGACCTGAGCCAAGAAGAGACCGATATAGTTCCGTAATCATTTCTTATGAGCTATTTACTGCCGTTCGGGTTTTGCAGCTGCCCTGCATAGGATCCGAGATCGAGGATGCTTTTTAACACCCGCACTGGAGGGGGTCTGGCACTAACGCGCACTGGAGGGGCCTGGTAGGCCCCCCTAAGATCTCGGAAACTAAGAGGGTTAGAAAAACGCCACTTGGTATGTGGGTGGGGGCTATGGTGATCTACATGATGATCAATTTTATGACCTAGGTCAATATCTTCAAGGTCAAACGAGGTCGTAAAGGTCAAATATTGGCCATGCTGGTATCGATTGATAAATGCTGTGATTATGCAGGAAAATGGCGGGAATAAGCTAAAGGCGGATAAGGTTCATAGAAAGAGGTCTCAAAGAGGCTTTCCCACAACTTTGGGTCAAGGTCATTCAAGGTCATTGACCTTTAAGGTCACCATATGGTATACTACTTATTATTTACACTTTGACTAACACGTAGCCACTGTTTGGCGGGAAATGAGGATTGACCTTTCCCAATGACCTTGACCTTGACCTTGACCTTGACCTTTGACCTTGACCTTGTATTGGGGACCCTACCGATGACGTCATAGCATAATATTTGTCAGACGGGGTAACGTCATTTGGCCGACGCGCGTGGTCAGTGACCTGAAAGTGCAGATATGACCTTGACCTGTGGCCTTGAACTTGACCTTGACTTTCATGTAAGTGATATTGACATATAGTCCCGCTTATATGACGTTATGACGTCACCACTCGGTCTTCAATGCAAGCTAACTGGTCCGACCGCGCGTTTACGGCGATCTCAAAATGCAGGTCTGATTTTGAAAGCCTATAAGTCAAAAATTTTTGGCCGATTTTCAAAAAGTCTTCACCAATCGACGCGCTATTAAATTCTGTTAAATGTGGCCAGGTTTCGTTTTTCCGCTGCAAGCGGTTCTGCGGCCACCTCGGAAAAACAGGTGGGGGGCCTCCGAGGCCCCCTCCAGTGCGCGTGTTAAAGCCCTCCCCATTGAAGCCAAGGTGCATTGGAGGCACACTGGGGCAGAGTTAAAAGCCAAGCATGCTTTGAAATCCAGCCCTCAAATTTCTACTATATACTAAAAGCGGACAGTTGTACACAATGAAAGACCAAGTTTTAGAGATACGGCTGCCACGGCGTTAGACGTTGATTGGTGGCCCCAGACTTCGAGCCATGGCACGGCTAAGGTCACGCTGACAACTCGTCTCATATATTGTCTGGTCATTGACTTTTTGACAGCTGCAGACGTTTCAGGCTGCAATATTGCAGACCGCCCGAGAGCAACCTGACAGCAGTGCTTACACCACTAACTGGTGGTCCGAGCACGTAGCTACATATCGATTCCAAATGTACATCAAATCGAGCGGCGATAAATTTGCAATTGGTATAATTTACTTCTGTATGTTTACGTAGTAACATATGCATACCCGCACAGATGTATATGTGCAGATAACCAAATAGCTTAATAATAATTGTTGGGGCTTAACGACGCACTAACTGCCACGGTCATACGACGTCGCCAACTCTCACCCTGTTGGAAGGGATTTGGGGGATCAGATCGACTTATTCAGAGGCTCCATCGGGTCTTGAACCCGGGACCAGTAGCTTAGAAGACAAGGGTGCTATCCACTAAACCACCTCATCCCCTAACCAAATAGCTTGACCTACCAGATAACAGCATTTATTTTAATCTTGAAATTATGACAGAAAACGTCTCCGATGCACACAGACATCATATGCGTTCATTTTTTACACGTCTAGTAGCCTGTCTATTGAATAAGTGGGAATGGTGAGGTTTTTATGGCCTTATCTGGGGAAATAAGATAACCAATTAAAATAAAGTAAGAAATGGTGGGTGGAACCTCCGCTGGTTTGCATTGCGTTAGGGAATAACGAGCTCAAGGGCGCCTGGCCGTCTCCACTTTTTATCGATACATTTCGGGATCTCAACGAAATCACATACGATAAGCCATGCCTATTTTCAAAATAAATGTTCAGAAACAGTATCTACAAAACAAGCGTATCATCCGCCTTACTTCAAGCATATAGTTGTATAGTTATTGCACATCTTGGCGTACATTTAGCTGACCATGAGGTTCTCTTGCGTCGTGTTCGTGAACTAGCTGGTACAATGATGTGTGTGCGTACCTATTCCATAGATATTGGTTTTAGTAACTTTTTTCTTCTAAGATATGTCACAAAATAGAAATAAACATCACCTAGAATTCCGGTCTCATAATCCATCGGTTGGGCTGCCCTCTTCCCCACCATGACAACTTTAAAGTCCAGCTTAGGACTATATTCAGTATATTATGCATTCTCATAAGCCTACCAAAAAGTCATACTCATGTTTCATGGGCTCAAACTTTTTCGGAAGCTAACAGATTGGTGAAAAAATTGAAGGGGATATGTCTCCTTAAAACGAGGGACAGCATAAGCTGAAACCCTGATATTGAATCAAATGAAATCCTGACCTTATTTGTGCACAAATTATGTACATTTGATACTTCTTAGGACTCTTATGTTGTTATATCAAATTTTGTTTTGCGTGCGTAAAAGTAAGACTGAAGAGGGATTGTTGGATATTTCATTCGCCCGCTCTCCTCGTTACCGTTTGGCTGCTGCCGGGAGTAGTGGGTCGCCTGTTTAGTGCTGCCACCTCATGACATGATTTAAAAGCTCTGATTCCACTTCGACTGGCTAGAGTCAAAGGTCACTTTACTTGTCAAAATAATTTGGGTGAAGGCGAAGGAAATTGTCTAGACATGACGGGTATTAAGATTGTTTGGAGCTTTTGATACGATTACGTGGCGAGTGAGCCGTCGTGGAATTTAAGAGGTGTGCAAAGATGCAAAGATGGCTATTATTTTATTCGGAAAGTAACAGTGTTTTGGCAAGTTACTATAAACCAAAGGAAATATCACAAACTTCAGATAGCCGGAAATATCTTCTTTTTTAACAGCTTTGTCTGCCAAATGAAGTGTCTATATCCTTGTATCATACAGATAGCAATGAACGGAATCTCCCACAGGCAAAGCAATTAAAAAGATGGACCTTTAGTATAAATACTTATTTCCTATCTTAGTGTGTGCAAGCAAGCTATTATCCAGCCAAGGGAAAAGAGACAATAATGGGAGCGCACGATCTGTGCAAACTGGGATCTTGTCATAGGCTGCTCTAGGGGGAATGCGGCTCTTGTACCCCCTCCACCCACCCTAATCAATCCTCAGCACCCCCTGAAATATTCATGGTGCCCGTAAAATTGAGTATTGGCGCCCCAACGATAGGATTTGATACTCATCTGCTAGGTTTTTCCGTATAAAAGTGGCGTTCCTTGGCCCGGATGGCACCCCGACCCCGACCACCGACACCCCTACCACGACCCCGACCGACAGTTGAAAGAGTAAAGACACCTGCCGGGAAGCTCATTCATGTTTTTATCTGATAATCAATGATTTAAATTATCTTCAGGAATGATAAAAAATGTTGAAGCTTATTTTGACCGGAAAACAACTCCACGGACAGTATGGCCCTTTTCGACAGTGATTGGATTTTGTTCGATAACATCACTGTCTAAGCCCTGAGCCGACGCAGATGGGAGCCCACGGAGGACTGCTGACTTGCCTGCTAAGTGATCCTGAATACATCAATCACGGCCCAAGCTCGCATCAGCTCTAACAGAAACGCAGACGTCCGCTGACTGCTAGAAATGTTTCAAAAGACGAAACACGCAATCATGCCAACTTTGAAAGTTTGATCACTTCCTTGTTTATATTTTTTACTAGGCACATTTCTTTAGAGACGGAAAGCAAATTTCAAATTCCGTTTAGCAGTTATGAGATTAAGACTCCCATTCTGCAAAACCTCAGGGACACTCATATAAAGTTGTAGGATACCAGCACTCAAATTTCCAAACTCCATATCGTTACTCGTTCACGCTTCTGAGCTGGTGGCAGGCCATTCAGCGAAAACTTGGAGCTACCTTGTAGCTGGTCTCGGCCGGAAACCAATTTACTGACGCTTGGCTTTCAGAAGCCACCTCAAAAGCCATTGGAACTTCTCCACTGACTAACTGGAGAGCTTCGATGAGAGGAGTGTGGTGGCGCGGCGCTGAGTCAGACCAGCTGAACACACCAAAGGAGCTTTGTCTAGCACATCTGTCACAGACCATGCGCAGTAAGCCAAAATTGTCTTCCAGAAATCGAACATTTATTTGGCTGGATAAGACAGAAACTGCACGAGTTCCAGTGGAATCTTTGGCATGTTAAACACAAAAAAGTCCACAACAGCGATATATTTCTGCTTGTTTGTTGAATATTTTGGCAAGCTTCTGTTGTTCCAGGAAGAAAAACCTTTTGAGTTAGGAAGGGAGCATTATAAACTTTTGATTGGATTGAAACTGAGATGGCAGTGTTTTATAGTATGTTGGGAAGCCCTCTGAGTAATTTCGCTCGCTCCAATACTTCAGTGAAAAGATTCAAAGGAAGAATATTGTTCTCAAGAGACATGCTCTTACCAGTATTCAATACTTGCACGCAGGCAGACATGGCCACGCCATTGTTGCGTGCGGCGCGGAATCCCAGACGAGTGCTGGGAAATCCCAGAGATTTGCATTATGAAAATGTATTCATACCACTCATCGATCGATTCTCTACTCAGCAATAACGCAAGCGAAATTATGTCAAAATGAGAACTGAATCTTACTTCTACCTGAGACTACTGGCCAAAACATAACAGCCCGCTTCAGGGAGCGTAAATAACCTTCGTAGGATGTGAGTTTGAATATTTAGCTTGACCTTTGTAAACACCAAAAGAAAAGCAAGAAGCGAGGAGGATTGGGAGGCAGGAAATTACGAAGGTGGCTCTCACACTGAGCTGAGTAATTTAAGGAATATATATGCCGCTTATATATTCTGGGTGAAATCCCCACTAAGAAATTGAATTTCTCCAGATCATTCCAATATGAACGGGAAATCATTGGTAATACTCCTTCCAATAATGGATGGTGAATCTCTAAGGCTTACGGGGCTGCGGTGAAATTGTTTGCAATACAAAGTAATTTTTGTGTGCATTAGATAGCGTACCTTGTATTGAATCGGTTGTCATCAATGACAGAGAGTTGGGAAGACTTTTCCAATTCTCCTGTAGGTATTCTCATTTTCCAGTCATGCTGGCGCAGTTTTTGTTATTCAGGATTGCTTCCACTTTAAATATGATGCAGTATGGTAAATTGCCAAAGCTTTGCTCCCGGCTATTGACTATGACTTGCAAGTAACTAATCAGAAGGAGGGGGACGCATATAGTACAGTCTAGAGTCTGCTTAGTTAATTTCCAACTTATACAGGATTATGCCCTGAGCAGAGGTGACATATTTGCTGAAACATACCATATAAAGATTATTCTGATATTTTGTAAAGGGTAGTGCAGACAAGAGTTTTATTGAGCATTTTATTGTCTGTTACTATGATCCTGCAGGTGTCCCAATTCTCCCAAAAATAAACATTTCATATTTTCGCTCCTCAGATATCAGGGAATTCTCGGCACTCATTTTTTAAGCTATCCAAATTTCAAGAAATATTTGGGGTGTTTTTATGTCAATTTGGATCTCTCCTGTAGCTATATGTTTGGAACCACGTTTTGTCTAAATTGATATTTGGCTTATGTTCCAATACTCCTCTCTCCCCCTAAAGAGTGCCCAGAAAGTAATTGACGCATTTAGAATAGAAGTATATCTTGGGGATATAGGCAGAACATACTTTTTCAATCATGTGAAGTACTTCTCATTGTTCTATGCAAAAATTCCGTACTTGCGTTATTATTGTGCATTATGTTTCGGTGACGGAATAAAGGAAGATCAACACACATGCATTTCTTACTAAAACACTAGATATTCATTGCCATAAGCCTCAAGCGCTATGAGGTATCAATTAAGAATAGCTGATGCATTACAAGGATTAAGTTTTGGGACCCCATAAAGCACAAGCAGTTGCAGCAAGCTAGTATTTTCTCCTTATCATAAGCCAAATGATGGCTTGGCTCCAGATGCGACCGTAAAACCGTAAAAAGTGACCGTAAAAAGTGTTTCCAGTTAGCTGCTCTCCTTATTCATCAAATCTGAACCCCTACTTTTATCTATTTTGTTACACCTGAAAACACCGGTGAAGAGAGAAACGCTCAAGATTCATACTTGTTCAAGCAAGCCCTTACCGCCGTGAACAAGCTGAACTCCGCTTGGGTAGTGGTTAAGGTTGAGCGGTGTAGGCATAAGCGCGATCCCGGGGAAATATACTGGCATGTTAGCCTTGATAAAATGGTAAGTGCGAGTCAAAACAACAGAAAACTGTATGAGTCAGTTTATTTCACAGTTTTGCTTCCTTGGTCTATAGCAGCTCTTACTAATGTTCTGAGCGAAGTACATAAATCGTTTACTTTTGAGCCCTATGTGCATGGTATAACTTCCAACTTGATCTAATCACTATTCACTAAAAAAGTTTCCGTCCTTCAACATTTACTTATTATAGAGATGTAAGAGAACTCTGACCCAACGTCAGGTCCGCAGTCCAAAAATTGGGAAACAGGTTTGCAGACTGCGCTGATGGTATGGTACCATGGTAAATTATAGGTCGGAAAATGTCACTGTAACGCCCCTAAGAATTCACGATTTCAGGTTTTGGGGCTGGGTCCCAGGACCTTGAACGGCTAGCTAGCCTGTATGAGCCAACTTAGACAAATTGGGGATAAGTGTCAAGATAATCAGGAATAAGGTATTGCAAGGTATCATGTCCTACGTTGCTTCCTTTCAGGTTCACCTTTTTTAGCTTCTTCGAAGCTAAAAAAGCATGAGAGGGGCGGATGTCACCCCCTCCTGCGGAGTGCGTGCTGACTTGCATCTGAAACGAAACAAAACGGCCAATGCTGACAAATTTTAATGGTTTGAAGTGTGGTTCTCAGCGCACTAGTCATGATTATAGTATGCAAAATTAGCCGATATTCGCACATAATAATCAAAATTAATCAAACGGGCCGAAGAGTATATTGTAATGTTTCAACGCCGTGTCTTCGTCAGGTAAAGTTTTGAATTTAGAAATAATGATGGTAATAAAAACGATAGACACTTGGTAAGATTTTCGCCGGATTTGAACCATGGACCAACAGGTGCACAGTTTTGAAGATGTTGGGGGCGTAGCTAAGGGAAAGCGTTCTTCTGATCTTATCATTGAATCTTCAAGCTTGTAGCACTTTTAACGTTTTAAATTCAATTCATAAACAGGTATACTGCTCAAGTCATATGAAAGACTGCAGTTTCATTTCCGTCCTGGTAGTCTTGGTAGCCTTGCTGATAGCCCAATAAAATAACTTGCCGAAAGTTGTACCCAAGGCCGTTTTGTCGAAACATGAATTGTTCTGTAATTGTAGAGGAAGAAGCTGCAGTTTTTCGATTTAAAAGAATGATTAATTAAATGTAAAATAATATAACTTATGAAGTCAAATATTTGCCATCTTTAACCGCCGCCACAGAGCGCGTGCAGATCCATTGTCGCCGATTGGCGCCAGTGTTTGCCGCCGCCGTCAGCTGGCGCTCCCTCCCCGGCTTCGCAGCCGACGGTCCCAGCTCTTTTGATTACTTTGGATCATTATGAACGGTTATCGGTAGATTTTGTAAACTATAACAATACTGGCAAAGTAGGGATAGGCCCTCTTCTGATAACATTATACAAGAAAAAGTGCAATACCACCAGCCATGATAGTGCGAAGAAGGTCTATCCGAGGAACTCAGTCAGAAGCTTAGATATCTGAAGTATATTTGAAATGTGACTGGTTAACACTAGAAAACGATCAATTTGCGTCTGAAGAGAGGCTGCAGCTATCATTTGTGATAATTTTTTTCGTAACCGATCACCGCCTGGGGGTCAGATCGGACTTACTCCAGGTTTTTTTACGAATTACTCCAAACTAATTCAAATAAGACGCGCGTCGCTCGGCAAGCCTCTAGGGGGATTAATTTGACAACCAATGAACCAAAATTAACTCAGGTCAGGTCAGGTCGGGTCAACGAGCTATGGCGTCATTTGTAAACCTCTGTAAGGCGATTCTGTTCTTTTAAAGTGAGGCTGGCAAAACCAGTGTGTAACTCGGCTTCTTGAAAAGCTATATCAAGTTTCTGAATATCATTAGAAACTCTTAGAATTGTCAATCTGCACGGTGTTATTCATTTTGATATCAGGTCAATATCAAGGTCACCAGAGGTCACCAAATGTCACGTTTTTCGAAACTTTTTTTGTCTATAACTTTTGAACGAAACAAGATACAGTCCTATATTTGTATCATAGTAATGAGAATGGCCCAAGGAATCAAACTACAGGAAACATAACCTTGAAACGTCATTATTTAACCTTGGTCTCAGGCAAAGGTCATAACTTTATCTCACAAGATCACGCAGAATACAATTTGAATCTGTGGATCAAGACAAACATATTGATGACTTTTGCTTTATTTTAGGTCCCATGGCTCCCGAGTTGTAAGGGATTTTCTAAATGGGTCACTGTTGGAACAGGTGTGGTAAGTGCAGTTGTGTACAGGCTAAATGGGTCACAGTTTGACCCATTTTGGCCGACTGTGACATCACGGGTCAACGGATATGGTTCAAACTCGGCTCCAGAGTAGAAGACAGTGATGCACTTCCAGCACTGTTCGGTTTTTTCCAAATCATTTCCGATTCCCGAGATCGTAGGGGGTCCGATCGGACCCCTCAGGCCGTGGTTTGTATACAAAGATTCCACCCGACGTAGGGTTAATGGAAAAACTTTAAACACTTTTCATTTTAAGGCTCGAGATTTGTCTTTCAGTTTTTCTTATGGTCCAATCATTTAATTCTGACCTCAAGATTTTGTCTTCTAGAGGAATGCAATTTCAAAATGGTTGTACAAAGTCTGATTTTGTAACACTTGATTCCCTCCAACACGCAGTGTTGTTTATTTTCCTCAGTTTATAGCAGTATTTTAAGTGCTGCGCGTGTTGAAAGCCCCGTTTTTCTGTGGTCTGTGCCCCAGTGTGGGTTATAAAAGCCACACATACGTCACTTTTCGGACAAAATTTGGACAGATTTGGCGGCGGATCAGGGAAGGGTAGAAAGGCCTCACTGGGCAGACACAGTCGCCCAGTTTGAATTTGACATGCTTCGGGAGTTTTTTTCGATGATGGACTATATCACAACTATCTTTGGATTTTTTATACAAGTTCGAACTCACAGGCAGACAGTGATAATAGGCGTGTTGTAATCATGTCAAATGCTTGGATGCTGCCGCATTTTTTAGTGATCGGTGGCATGATTTTTTCATGGTGTCATTTGAAAACCATCCTACATCCATTCTAGTCACTTCAGTCTATAATGGCCTTTATAAAAAATGCAATGATTTACTGTCTTCGACAAGCAGCATAAGACGTCGCCTGAGACCGGATTTAAGGGCACAAAGGAAGAGATAGAGCTGACAAAGCAGCCACCATTACTGGATCCGTTTCAGACATGTTCCCAGTGGCGGTCGCTCGCTAACACGAGGGCCAAGTGTGAGCGATGAGACGACAATGGGCCGACTTTAATCTCGCCAGAGCCATTCAGCTCCAGATATCGGCAAAAACTCGGATCGTGTCCGGGGACGGCCAAAGTGCCGTCAGTAGAGGTATCACTTTTCGTGATAAGAGTTTATAATTTAATGAGACTATTGACTTCCGGTTCTGCCAGCTTTACTTTAGTCCCTTGGGAGTCAGATCTGGCACTTCAAGATTCCATGTGGTCTCAAAATGGCGGTGCTCTATGCAACTATAATTTGTTCAGCTTTCACACTTTTCTGCGTTTCCTGCTAATTCATAGCCATATCGTGTAAAATCATACGAGGCTTGGTTAAGAAAATTCCCTGTAAACACTGAATCACAAATATGACCAGTTGGGCCAAACTGAATTTACAACATGAACGTACCAGAAACGCGATTCTAAGCTCCACATTTTTTCGTATCGCTTACTTGACGTCAGGTCAAATCCACGCCACTTTTACAAACATCTTAGTTAAGTTTTCACTGTATATGTTTCCAAAATGCGGCCCAAATTAATGTTTTTGCTCCATGAGTCATTGGTTCATTGTTGGGGATAAAGTTAAAATGTCTGACATCTAAGAAGGCACGTGATCAGTTTGAAATGCGTCGGTCAATACATTTCCACCAAGCTAAGCTATAGCTTTGGTTTAACTGTAACTGAAGTTGCCCTGGCATACATATGCCAGGGAAGACTTATACACGCAACGTCACCTATTTTGTACGGGGATCTGCCTGTGATTATAACCAGAAAACCAAAAGTTGAAATTCACCTGACCCCAAAATACCCTCTGAGAACAGTATCTTAGATCCCATTTCTCCTATAGCTTGATAAATGTCCTCATCTGGTGTCACTTTGTAGTTTTCCTTCAATTCGCTTCACTGAGACCAGGCGTAAATTACTATCATTGACCTCATCGATTATAGCCATAGTAGTCCGCGCTGGCAGCGGATGCTCAATGAGTCATGAAACTGCACCGTGGCGTGGCTGACGGGTTCTCGGTAATGCTGGGTCCTGAGAAGGATTGCAATCGCTCGGCTTGAGAGCAACTAACCACGGCATGGAAGCCTGGATGAAACATTTGCGATTGGAGGCACCTGGATGAAATGCAGATATATGTATACTTAGTATATGTTCAAGGATAATATAGCACACAATTTTGTCCCTTAATTCAAGCCTTGCCGGAGGTATATAATACCCTTACTAAGCATGGGAGGATGAGGGTGCTGGTGGTGACCGGTTCGACTACTCTCATAGCCGTTCGATACCTAATAGAGATAGGAGGGCATGGCAAACTGTAACGTGCTGCTTGTGACTCGAAATCTCTGACGACATATTATTCGATGACCTTATGTCAATTTGCGACCTTAAGAAGTCATACAAATGAGCCGAACATGTCAAACTCATGTAAAACATTGTTATGATAGGCTTTTGTGCCAACTTTTATTAGCAAGTATTATAAAAGCGTGTTTTCAGACATTTGATATTTTTGGTAAGCGCAATGGCATGCCTTTGATATTGATCGGTCCAGTAATGCCATTTTGCAAACCTATTTATATTTAAACTGACGGCTTTGTGCTAACCCGAAAACGCGACCAGTCGTAGTATCAGTAAATAACTTTTAATGTGACTGGGGGCTTATAGATATACAGTCTCTGTCAAATGAGGTCATTTCAGGGCGCTGACCTTGAATTGTTTTGGAAGGCCAGAGGTCATTAAACCAGCCAAGGCCTGAACATACACTGAAGAACTGATACTAGGAGCATACGCAAGCAAATTTTAGTTTACACTGGTAAATTTAATTTGAGGTCCGTGACCTTGTTTGACCTTTGATGCGTTTCCTGCCTCTGAATAATTAATTTAATGACAGACTTTTAAGGACATATCGACGTGGTGGCTGACTATCGATAGCCCAATGATTTATAAAACTGAACCACTACAGGCCATGACCTTGTTTAACCTCGAAGGGGTCAGACAGAGAAAATCACCAAAGTAAGCCTTGACCCGCGCCCCACCAGGGTCCGGCGCCACATTCGCCCCACCGGGGGACATCGATGGCCCCCCTCTATCTCCGAAACTATAAGCGTTAGCGCAAATCTGCAAATTGCATTAGAAAGCTCGCGTGAATTCAGTAAGAAATTATTTCGCATGTTTTAGCGCTCAGGTCAATGGTTTGACCTCCAGAGGTCAAATTAGGTCAAGGTCGGCTATTTTCACTCAAATATGCAATGCTTAAGCAAACTGGGCATAATTCTTGTGCCATTAGAGCTATTGAGATGTGGTAAAGTACTTTGGATAGAAAAATGTCAGACCTTTTCCCGCTATTTTAAATGTAATGACCTCCCGCCAGTGGTTTGACCTCCAGAGGTCACCTCGTGACCTAAGATGACCTGAGGTCACGAAAGGTCAGAAAGTGACATTGTCATATATCAAATGAAAGCCAGTGATGAAACATACGCGATGATGTTTGATTCAGCGCTCTAGCTTATATAGGTCAAAAGTTATTGTCAAAATACTGCTTTTGACCCCTGGTGACCTTGGATGACCTTGGAGAGGTCAGAGAGCAAATATGACACCTGGAATCTGTGAAAGGGTGTCAAAGAACGCTTTTCTGACGAAACTGAGCATTTTTAATCGTTTTTGTGACTTTTAGATCATATGACAGCTTTTCCCCATGCTTTGTCAATGGGAGAGGTCACCTCGTGACATGACCTCAGGTCACGAAATCTAAAAATGCCGGATATACACCTTGTAGACTCTAAAGAGATCATGAAGTGTAGGAAGTTTTAAATCGATCAACTTCGAAATGTAGCTCTTACAGAGCTCTAAAGTTGAAGTGAGGTGACCTTGGTTGACCTCGCCTGGTGACCTGACCTTTGGTGACCCGGGGTAAAAAATTTCAGGGATGGTGGGAAAATGATGCAGTAAGGAGTAGAGCCCTCAACCGCGGTGTTGCACCTCGTCGTTTTTCTGCTATCCCGGAAAAACTTTAGGGGGCCATCGATGGCCCCCGGTGGGGCGAGGGTTAACACGTGCAGGAAGGTTAAGTCAACTCAATACTGCAATATGAGATATATTATGATATGACGTATAACATATCACAGGTAAAGGTCCAAACTCACATATTTTGTCCAACGGCTGTTATAATATAGTGCTAACTATAGTGTTCCATAGAATATAATAGCTATATAGAATAGAATAGAATAGCTATATAATCATAGAAGAGAATAGAATAGCTATAGAATAGATTAGAATAGCTATAGTGTTCATATATAATTCCAATTTCTTTGAAAGCTGGCTATAATGTCGATCACTGTAGTCCTCACAAATCACCAAATGGGGATCTTTCTAAACTGTTTTGGTTTCCGATATCTCATGAGGTTCTTTACGACCCTCCACTGCGTGTTGACACCAGAGCTCTGTTCATTGCGTATCTTGACGCGCACTCCGCTGTGGTACCTGGCATGCATGCCCCGCTGGGGGGCGTATTTCGCCGTCTTCCGTATCTAATTTCCCAGGAAAGCTAAAGGAAAATTACGGAAGGCGTTCAAAAACTCTTGAAAAGACGAAGAGAAATTATAGGAAGTATTTTATCTCAGGTCAATATTGAGGTCAGGACAGGACAAAGAAGGTTCCATAGGCTTACAACAGGGTGGTGTACGTTTCCCCATCTAGATTTTTACTCAGCGAAGATACAGCAAATATTCATGCATCATTGGATTCCTCTCATCGTGGCGAATTGAATGATGTATAACATGACCTTGCTAGGTCAAATGGTGAAAATAACCTTACATCGAGCTAGGTGAAGGTCACATGGTGACCTGGTATGGTCATGTTACACATCATTCGACTCCCCGTGACAATACAAGCACGATGCAAGCAAAATGGGAGCTTTGTCTCAATCGAGTGATAAGTTATTGGCAAAACAATCATTGCACGTTCCTGAGACCTGACATGACCTTCAAGAGGTCAGATGGTCAAAAACTCAGCTTAATGATCATGGTCAAGATTGTGACAAGAATATACGCTTTGAGGATTTTCAGGTCTATCCATCCAGTTTTTACTGAAAACGAGCCCTTTATTTTTTTCACCATGATTGGATGACCAAAAAATTGACCCCACCTTAGGTCAACAATATCAAAATTCCGGAACAACATGTTTATAGACCCTAATGACCTTATCATATTGTGAGAGTTTGAAACTGATCGCTTGTCTGGTGTTCCTGTGGCGCCGCTTCAAACTCGTGATCTTAGCTTTTGAGGTCGGTCACTTGACCTTGAATAGCTCCTTGACCTGACATGGCCTGACCCTAAAAAGTTTCCCCAGATGCTCCAAATTGATCAGGGACAAGGCATTGTAAGTCTCGTTTTTCTGCGTTTCTATGTTTTTGCGTTATCCGGGGAAAACTAGAAGGGGGCGAATTTCGTCCTCCCCCACAGCGAGGCGCGTACAAAATGTTTTTTTTAAGAAATTAAGCTGAAAGACATGGCACAATCTCATTATACGACCAGTCATAGGAGGATTTAGGGGGGGCAAGGCGGCACATTCTCCTCCTCCCCACCAACCCTGGGCTCCCTGAAATGGTCACGCACTCCCCGAAAGGTTGGTGACGCGCCCTGATATGTCGCGTCCCCTCCCCAAGATGACCGTATTGGTGCCCCTGCGAAATGATTTGGTGCCCACCTGATAGCTTTTTCCGCCCAAAATTACCGCCCCTGGTTCGGATGGCGCCCCTTGATCATGCGTCCCCCCTTATCAGTATTCCAGAAACTGCCACACTGACATGACTTTGCCAAGGTTATCTGAGGTCACCCGCAGTTGTTTGAGGTCACGAGTCTATGTTACATGCTCAAGGGCTCAAGTGTCATCGAACCAAGCGCATTGCAGCGTAGAAACTCAGCTGGGACCCAGTCCGTGTCAAATTGCTGTTCTAAATCGATCGCAGGTAGGAAGACGGCAAGGTCTCGGACAAACCGTTGGAAATAAGCCCACATCTCCATGAATCAAAATGAGTCAGACTCGGAATTTAATCGCAATGTGTGGAACATAAATTCATTGACATGTTTCAAAAGGCATTGTGCTAGCCCGATTTTTTCTCGAAATACCGGAAATAGGGAAGGGGATCGAATCGACCCCGGAAGGGCCAAGGCGGAAACAGTGGCTCCCGAACGGTAGTTCACGGCCGCATCTGGGATAGCTGGATCATTCCACGGAGAAAAGTTTCTCGGCCTTGTTCAACATCAAAATAAAATGGAGGGACCGTCTGAGTCCAGAGGCTCATGTCTGGGGCGCTCAGTTGGCGATAAAGTGACAAATTGAAAACTTCTCACAGAAAAGGAAAAACTGCATACATGGACACTTCCGGTCTTTGGTTTTATTGCACACTACAACACTTTAAATAATGTATGCAAACAGGTGCAGCCAGCACATTGTAAGATGGCATTCCATTTTATAAGTCACTATGCACTTTAAATGTGAGTGTAATAACGTCTTTTAACCCGCGCCCTGCCGGCGGTGCTGTTTTTCCTCCTCTCGCCGTTTCAATGCGAATATCTACATCCAACTAACCGTCCCGATGATAATGCTCGGGATAGCTATTCCTATGTCAATTCTGCATCATTCCCGGCAAACAGAAAGTAGATACCTTTTCAACTTTTGCGTAAAGCAAAAGTTATTGAGATGATGTTCGCGCTTTTCCACTCAGGTCTGGCAGTGGCGGCCCGTGCCGCGGCCCGCTGGGGCCCGCGACAGCCTCTGACACAGACCGGGCTCGTCAGCGAAGGCGGCAGGTAGAAGGGTGACAGTGTTCGTGGTTTGGTCAGCTGATAGCGATCTAGGAGACGATAAGGACACGCGTGAAAATACGGAACAATGGCCCAGCCAGCATCTCTAACGCTTGCTTCCTGGAAAACGTCCCCAGACGGCATGGCGACAGCGCCAGAGGGCTCGACAACATCAGCAGGGGCTAATGGGGTGAGAAGGGTGGTCTCAGGCCACCCTCCTTGTATCGTGGTTACGCAGGGAGATTTTCACGCCAAACTTGACATTGTACCAGGTTCACAGCTGGATGGCATAGGGACAATTTGCCGTGTAAAAGGGTAGCCAACGGATGGGGATGTAAAAAGATCCATTGGTAGGAATGGTGCAATTATCCCTATCCTTTTAGTTCCTTGAATTTTCCTGTACATTTTATTGAATACTCAGGTGATTAAAAAATGAATGACGAAAAACATACACACCCTCTCTCCATGCATGTCTAGATTATGACATTTCCTTTTATTTAGCTATTTCCGACACCACGTCACACTATGAAAACTCTGTGTCCGAATCCCCGAAAACATCCATTTCCTATGGATGCCATTTTCTTTCATCTACAGCCAGGTAGAGCGCATATCAGTATGGCTAGATTAGCGAACCGAGGTGCGATCTTTCCGTCAGTATTCAAGACGAGACTATGCACGAACAATCTTAATATGTCAAATTAATTCCCCGAAAATTTATATGTTCACAATGTGTATAAGCACAATGTAGAGGGCTACGTCAGTTGTTTTTGCTAGGATATATCCGACAAGTGACTAGTGGTTTATGCAGATGGCATATCAAACGTCAAAAATTTCTTTTCCGCTTTTGAAATGGTCCCATATAATTGTTTCGCCGTTGGGGCGCCATCCCACAGCGAATGCACGTGCTTGCTGGCGCGGCCGCCACTCTCAGCGCTCAGGCACCGGCGCCAGGTGCCGGCACCTCCTGTCTGAGGCTGTACCCGGGACACGGGCAAGCGGCAGCGCGCCCGGGTGGCGGCCGCTGTGGTCGGGATGAAACTGCAAGGTTTGGTTAAAAGGACTAATTTAGGCACATTTGATAGGAATTCATGAGTGAAACATATACGAACAAGGTGAAGAATGACTGAGGTTTCTTTTGAGTCCTTGTAAGGCACATACGACCGCCTACAATTCAAGTTCTCTATCAGTAAACCAGAGGAGGTTTTTTCAGCCATGCCGGCAGGGCGCGTAACTCCCGGGGTGCCGGCAGAGCGAGGGTTAAACTTTCAGCGCAGGAGAGGGCCCGATCGGTTTCTCACAAATTATTTCAGGCCAATTTGAATGACAGGCGCGTTGCTTTGCATGCCTGTTATAGGGTTGATTTTACGACTTATGACCGAAAATTGATATCAGGTCAGGTCAAGGCAACAAGCTATGATGCCATTTTCAGACCCATGTGAGACTATTTTGTTCTTCTAAAGAGGTCGTCAAAACCTGGGTGTGATTTGACTTCTAGGATAGGTAGATGAAGTTTCTAGGCATAAGTTGAAAGCTTGTGAAAAACGAAAACACGAAGATGCCACCCATTTTGATTTCAGGCCAATTAAGTGGTCGCCAGAGTTCACCACAATACCCGCTTTTCATTTCACCTGGACCTTAGATTAAGTTCACCGTGGGACTTAGAACAGTCCTACTGCATATCATTTGAATCAATGGGATAAACACATGGAGTTCATTGGCTTCGTTCTAGGGCTAATAGTTGCCAGCTTATAAGGTTTCCTAAATCAGTCTAAGCTAGGCCAGTTTTGATCCTCTGTAACATCAAAGGTCAGCAGGCCTGGTTTAAGCTTGGCTCAAGAGAAGAAGACGTTAGGACACTCCCCGCGCCGATTCTATTTTTTCTGTATCCCCGCTTGCTCCTGAGTCGTAGGGGGAGCGTCTAATCTGGTCCCCCGGCGTGGGTGGGTGCGAAAAGAGCCCACGCGGGGCCGGGTTAACTGATGAAAGGTGGTGATCTTGTCAGCCGGACTGGAAGCCACGGCTCTAGAGATAAGCTTATTGCAACACAACTTAAGAGGTATAATCTCGAACGTGCTGCCATTGTGTCATCAAGGCCCGGAATTGCTATCGAGGATATGATTGAAGCCATGTTAGCATGTTGTAACATTTGACTCCTATCTCGTGTTCAACAAACCTAGCTTTAATGCAATTTTCCGAGGCAATGATCGTTTCAATAAAAAATGCATCTGTTTGTGGAAGATGATGTGCTAGCAGTAGGTACCAAGTCAATCCATGTGTGCAATATAAACAGAAACCCACCGAGGAACAGGAATCTTTGAAATAAACTAGATACAAATAAGATCACACCTATGTAAGCCTAATGATTATTAAACTATTCAAATTTTATGATAATAGACGAATGTGTCAATATAACTTCCTACAGTGTTGCCATTTTTTAAAACTGCATAAAGTGTGAGTGCAAATTGTCATTGGGATGTTTTTTCTGGCTCTTCTCCCATTTCAACGTCATTTACTATATTTCTTAGTATATCAATAGCACATCTATATTGAAAACTCGAAAACATTATTGGTGAATCAGAGCGGCAAGCATGCTGTCTTGTTCAAAGCAGGTTTTTGTGTCATAAATCCTAATCTAAGAAAATTTGGGGAGCATCCATCACAGCTTGGAAACTTCAAAGGCGAGGGATGAATACATAGACACATTTAACCTACATAGTTCAACGGTGCATATGCATGAATTTATAGCTGAGCGTGGGTGCATCTTCGCAGGCACGTACGTGAGTGTGTCATCCAGAAACTACTCACTTTTGTAGCGGTAGAGAAATCCTCCTTTCACTGGCTTTGAAGTTGCTGCAAACAAAGGATACCAAAGTCAGCACTTATGAGCTACTATTCGGGTAAATTTCTTAACACTTAAGTTATCAGCATTGGACTTCCAAAGAAATTCTCAGAATTCGTTCTGAACTGTCACCATCATAGTCATGCTCTTCCTATACGATGATCCCGCAGCCCTGTAAGAACAGGAAATTGTCCTCACTTTTAGACTGACTTCAACAAAATTATATTTGGCAAACTAAAATGCCATTTCTCATAGAGACCTACTATAACTCTATGGCATTTCTCTATGGCATTTCTACAACTTTAACACGTGCTCCATGATGCATGACACGTATTGCATTATGGCCTGCTTTCATTATAACATGCAATTGCAGCCTCGGTTTGGTTTTAATCGCTTTCAGGCAGCGGTAGCTCATCTGAGGGCTGCGATTTCAATGTCGACGCTCAGTCAGACAGGAGAGGCCACCCAGAGAGGACTCTCTCGACGGAGAGTGGAGGCGTATTATGCGTGTTGGAGCAAAGCCAGCGGAGTTGGAGATTGTGGAACGGCGGCTCAAAGCATATCAACGCCACCAACTATTGACTCAGAATATGACAGATATCCACACAAAAGGCCGGGCTTACTAGGTGATGACAGGAATTCAAAATGTAGATTAGGAAATACTGTAAGACGAGACATGATGAACAGTAGTTTTGCAAATAGCCTGTACATGCATACCTGCCGATGAATATTTATATTATTTAAGCTAGGCAAGAACTTTACCGTACTCTCCGAAAAATATGTGAGTCACCCCAAACCATAAATGTATTGCAGTATTGTCGTCTAGCGGTAGAACTGGGTCGAACAAATAATCAAATATTCCAAAAGATGGAATTTGGCATTTCGTTTCTTTGCAGGGACTCATTTATAACGTTCTGAAACTGGTGACTGGGAACGTAACTGAGAAATACAGTTATCATATTCCTTTGGGGTTTCCACTTTAGAAGCTTTATTACATTATTTTCCGGGAATCTGAGAAACAATTTGGAGATGACATTCTCGTAAATCTCCCGTGATTTACTCTGGCAGGATGCCCCTTCTGTTTCTTCTAAGAAACAGTGACAAGATATTGCTTCTAATATACTACCTATATCACCTGAGAAACTTAATAATACTCTCGAGTACCCTACCTGGCTAATACTGACAGGAAGTCCTGTCGGGTACCTCATTTGGGAAATACTGACAGAGCACCCTCTCGAGAGCCTTCTGTGATAAACATTGATAGTGTCTTCTTTGATACAACATTTTACCTGAACATCATGAACAAGACATCCCCTGACGAAAATTAGCGCAAAGTGCATTTACAGGCGATAACTGAGTGAAAGCTTCTGCTAGATGATAAGTGAGGGTTGGTTGAAATTTGTTGGATAGCTCATCTTTATTGTCTAAAATGAATGCGACGAAATCGCACAATTAAGTTCTGAGTCCCGCCCCTGTAAGTGAGTACTTTATCTAAAATTAATATACATGTAACACGATATGAGAAATATAGATGAACTTATTATACAACATGTTTTCTTTTTTCTCTTAAGCTTTCATCGAACATCTACCACGGTCAAACAACTCGTCGGAAATACGAACTTTTAAAGGTAACGCGTGATCCGGCTACAAGTATTTTGTTTCTTTACATGTTAAAACTTCTCAGAATCCTTTCTTCGAGGTTGATGCAAGGTTTCGAGAAAAGACACATCCTATGATGCAGGATCGCCAATTTGTTTGAAAGCTTAATACGTACGACCAAATTGATGTCACTTCCCATGGTCGTAAGTTTCATTTCGTTACGTTACATATCTCCACAAATATAAGCGTTTCATTAGGGTGACGATTGGGTCGAGTCGGAACACTAGAGAAACACTATCGTGACAGAAACACGAGCTCCCCTCTAATATAATACACCACTCGAGTAACGCTAACAGAATATCCACTCTGATGTACCACATCACCTGAGAAACGCTAGCAGGATATTCCCTCTGATATCATAAGTCCCCCGAGAAACACTAGCAGAATAACCCCCCTCCCTGGTATAATACACCACCCGAGAAACACTAGCAGGACATTCCCTCTGATGGAATACACCACCCGAGAAACACTAGCAGGATATATCCTCTGATATAGTACACCACTCGAGAAAACTAGCAGGACATCCCCCCACTCACCAACCACAACCAACCCTACCCACACGACCCAAAAATAGCAGGGCATCTCCTCTGATATAGTACACCACCCGAGAAACACTGGCATGACATTCTCTCTGATAGAATACACCACCCGAAAAAACCACAGGACTGATGGAATACACCACCCGAGAAACACCAGCAGGGCATCTCCTCTGATATAATACACCACTTGAGAAAAACTAGCAGGACATCTTCTCTGATAAAATACACCACCTGAGTACGACTAATAGAATATCCCCTCCGATTTAACACATCATCCGATAAAACACTAGCAGGACATCCTCTCTTATATAGCACACCACCTGAGAAACACTTTCAGGAAATATCTCAGTATATTACCTGAGATATCTTGGTAGGACATCCTCTGGGGCTCCTCACCTGAGAAACACTGGCAGGACATCCTTTCAGTGGGTGCGCGCGAGCCGGGCGCCATCGGAGACGGCCCAGGCACCTCGCGGCGGCCCGGGAGGCGACAGAGCCGCCTACCATTCTGCGACTGGCCGCCCGCCACCGACGACGGCTCGTGTTGCCAGATCAGGCAGCCTCCGCCAAGGAGTTTTCAAGAGTCTCTAGGTTCATATTTTGGTCCGAATAATCATCGATAACAATTAATTCTAAGCACAGAGCCTGTATTGAGCTTCAATGCCCCCAGGAACAGTTTCAGGTGCTGGTAGATGTGAGTACTGCATATTAAGAGGAGGAGCCTGAAAAGCAAGTGAAAGAAGGGCCGCGAGGAATCAAATCAGTCCACCGAATATCTCAGCTTTGTGGGCCTAAAGTGCAGATGTTCGAAGTAGGTACACCTACAGTTTTAGCTTCTGTGGTGTTTGCTGGCGTGGTGAATAATCCCAGGTGGTTAGATTAATCTTGGTTAATACATACTGCATTGCGAAAGTAGAACAAGTGCATATCTTGCCTTTAGCAAATGATTTAGCATTTATGAAGGCAGGAGATTGGTTTCTGCGACAGCAGCAGATGGCTCCGGCCACGGCTCGGCACCACCACCGTCGAGAGCTGCCAGCAACAGCAGGCCCTCGACGTGTCTATTGATCCGCCGAGACGACGGACGGATGGACGGACGGACACACACACACACACACACACACACACACACACACACACACACACACACACACACACACACACACACACACACACACACACACACACAAAAAAGAGCACGCACGCACGCACGCACGCACGCACACATTTTATCTTGATTTCGAGTAAATGAATGCAGAGTACAATCACCAGTAAAACGCCCGTGGAACGACGATCGAGAGGGCAGCTGATATTGAAAAATTGAAGGTTAAGACGTGAAGGGGGAATTCTTATGCAAAGGACCCTTAAGAACCTTTCTTTTTCCATTTTCTGCCGGCACTGACCAGTGGCGGATCCAGGATTTCATTTGGGGAGGGTATTGGGTTAGCTATCAAACACCGTGGGATAAGTTTTTAATTTTCCCAGGATCAAGGATCGTAGGGGTTTTAAACACCCCTCCTCCAATAGACCGTGGTAATGTTGCACCAGAGACGGATCATGGGTTCCAGAACCAGCAGCAACAACCGTGCAAGTCATTTTGGCTCATCTGAGAGTCCTGGACATCAGGTTTTGTTGATGTCGCATTAATAGTTTGACGGCTGCTAATTATAAGCCCTTTTGAAGGTCCTCTGGCTCACTTTCCAGTGGAGGATATCGAAAAACCCTCAGTCCCAGCTCCGATGCGGAATACAGAAAAAGCACAACGGTTGTAGCTAGCCTACAATAAATGATAACGAAACTGTTAGGTCAATTTTTGGTTCAGGTCAATGTTGCGGGCATGACAGGTTAACGAGGGTTACAGATTATGGATTATTGTCTCTAGCGCCTGATTGAGGTAAGTTGGAGTAAATTTCTAGATGTCATTCGATTCTTCTTTTTACGTGTAGTAGAAAGATGTATAACCTGACCATACTAGGTCAAAATGTAAAAAAATCCGAACTAAGGTCAAGTCATGACCATCATCTGACCTGACAGTTAACATGCATATCAATCAACTTGCAATGACAAGCCAAAAGCGATGGTACCAAAATGATTGCTGTATCGCCCATTTTCTGCCAAGTTATTGACCCAAAGCTGAAAATCTGCTCAAAAAGTCCCAGTTCACCTATCAGAGGTCACAGGTCGAAACTTGCAGCATGAGCCTGGGAGGCTGCTTGATATCACAGTTTTGCGCATAATAGGTTTTCTAAACACTACCTGCAGGAATATAGCAGCCTTTCATCGGCCAATCCCCCTTCTTTCCATACATTTCCAAGGGCGAGGTCGTGACCTGCACCTGTCCCTAGATCACCGATATAAGAAATTTCGTTACAACAAAATATACGGTGTGATAATTTGAAACTGTCATTTTTCCCTTGCTGCACAAAATTCCAACCACCGTTATGGTGTTTTATGGTGAGTTTTAAAGAGGAAAAATAGATACATTTTGATATTTCATAGATCTGGAATGTCTAGTGAACCCATTTTTACTTTCCATAAAGCTAGGCCAGGGGTCAGCATGGCTCCTCCTCCTGCACATAAGTTTAAGCTTAGGAAGGACGCAACCTTGGACATGGAGTAGGGTAAGTTCACCATCCTCAAGTATGGTGAGACTAAGTCCAGATCTTGCCAAAGGGCATGTCCAGCTCCACCACGGCGTCCGTGATGTGGCTCATGGGGCTGGAAGTTCTTCACCAGCTGGACTTCGTTAATTGTGACCGGAGCATTGCCAGTCGGGACCCTGGGCCAGACCGAGGCTGTTTCCATGAAGCGGTTGATGGTTCTTTGGAAGGTCTTGAGGTTAGAAACTTTTCCAGGGTTGTTTTGGAAGAACTGAACTCTGAAGGCTCTCCTGCCACCACTGGAGGATCCAGGGGCTGGGTGAGGGAAAATAAATTGTTTTCCAAATCCCCAGATTTTCGGTGACTTTATAAAAACACGTTTTTAATTATTTTTGGCCCCATCCCCCAACTTTTCTTCTGGATCGGACCCTGCCTCACACCAGTGTGGAACTTTCTTCTCGCCGTACTCGTACTTGAGGATGATGAACTTGCTCTGCTTCGTATCAAAGGTTGAGTCCTTCCTGAACTTAAAACTTCTCTGCAGGAGGAGGAGCCATTCTGACCCCTTGCTTAGCGCTCTGGAATGTAAAGATAAGGTCCGCTAGACATCCCAGATCTCTGAAATATCAAAATGTATTGATGCATCTCCTTCAAAATACACCAGGAAACGTTTGCATGTTTGAGTTTTGTGCAACCAGGGAGGTACGAAAAATGACAGTTTCAAATGATCACACTGTAATACTTGATAGGGCCATTATGTGATATGAATATTACATCAATACATTAGACCTGTTTTCACTCGTGGTAGTGACTGTGAACATTTTTTTAGGTGAGGTCACTTGACCTGGCCTGGTAACCTGAACTGGAAATGAACCAAACTTCAAATGTTTTTAAAATCTGCGCAATGAATCAATAAAATGGGCCTCCACGCCACCGTTTTTTTTTGCCACCATTGGAAAACCTTAAGGGTGCTATTGAGACTCCTCTCGCCCAAACGTGTGGCTAAGTTTTTAAGCTTATGTTAAGCAGCTCAGCATGCATTGAAAGGGGATGATAGCAGCTGCAAGAATTCCATGTTTCTAGTTCCTCTCATTAAAAATCCTTGTTTATGATTTCTAGCCGAAAAAATTGTACAATCCACAAATTGGCTGCTTTGCATGGTTTGTCCCCAAGATTGGCACATGCCTCACAGAGCATCCATCTTATTACCATCGCGTAGAGGGCACATGACTGCAAATTTGATCTGCTGATGCCCATGATCACGCATCAACGGTTTCGGAAACACAAACCTCGATTTTTCCGCACATGTTTCGCCTAGCTTTTGTATTTATCTTCCGCAAGAACAATTATTTTGTAGGAACTCGTTAAAAATGGCACTGCAAAGAGCTCGTCATTTGAGTTTCACCCTGTGGTGAAGTTTTTCTGTCATAACGATCAATTTTTTTCCTTCTAAAAAAACCCATTGCAGTGGATTTAAGGGAGATCAGAACCCAGTAGGGTAGAGTGGAAACAAAAAATAAATGCAATAATTGGCATTCAGTTTAAGTTTTTGTGAGGCCTGACATGTCGCTAAGAAACGGAAAGTGAGCCCTTCTCGCTAGTTACTAAAAGCAAGCTCATTTTTCAATATTAAGGTAAGTGGGCTTAAGAGGTGACAACTGTGAATTTGTTTTCTTAAATTACGACCCACTAGCATGTCTTCCACAGGCAGTCGAGATTGCAGTCATTGAGAGTGCAGGCTCCCTCTCCCAGCAAACAAGTTCTGTCGTCTACGAAATATGTCCCGTTCGACGCTGTTGGGCCTTATGTCTTCAGACATTTTGTATGTTAACCGCTTGTTTTCCCTCATTCGATGCAGAAGCGTAGATTAATATTTTTAATGATTCAGAATAACCAAATTTTAAACAATATCAACAATGACTATAGAAAGGTGATATTCTTATATAAAATGTGTTTTAGGCTTTCCACAGGCCTATTAAAGAGCTCGAAACCTTTCAAAATCATTAAAATGAAAAACATCAAGTTTCATTGGGGGTGTTCGGACACCCTTAAAGAGAAGTAAATGCACGTCCCTGATCCGACGAGTTGACAAAGCTAAAAGGAAGGTAGCTACAAATATCGAAAAAATCAGCCACATCTCATTAGAGCAACGGTGTGTATACTCATCACATGGGTCAGTTTTACTGCAGTTTTCCAGCTTGGTAGGAAACAGAGGAGTACACTCAGCTGGAGTCGCGCGGACTGGGACATCACAATTCGGGAGACGCCGCCTACGCTCGGCACCATTTCGCCAGCCGCGTTCTTTGGACCTTGATCGGGAAATCCGCCCGGCCAGACCACCGATCTCAATGAATGAAGGGTCTAATTTGCCATTCAATATGGCTGTCAGCATTCAGGTCTTCGCGGGATTTACCGCGGATCAGAACCAAGATTGGGCACTTGACATTGTCTGCGAGCCACTTCTGAATGAAAATTCTTTCTCTGATCAGCGCTAAATTCAAGGATATTGACTTTGATTCCTAGTGCAAAACCATATTTCAAATTTTATATGCATGATACTATCGTCAACTGATATATAAAAGCATTGGTATTCAATACATGATAATATCAGTCAAAGCGAGTACGGGAATTTCTCACCGTTTGATTATATGAGATCGAACTATAGAAGACAACTACATCGGTGTCGTAGCTTAAATTTCATTTTTCGATGCCTGAATTAGGAATAATGTAATACCTTTAATCTTCACACTAAACAGTTTCTACAGAATAAAATTGGTGATAATAAACTCCATGCATTTCGTCATGTGGTTCTGATGATATTTATCATCACCAATTTCATTCTGTTGAGTGAAATGTTTGGAATTCAAAACCACCTGGCTCTCATTTCACCATATACTGGTGGCCGGAAGCTAGAAAACGCGTCCGAGACATCCCATGCATACCGGTGCTTGCCTTTGTGCCGAGGTAATGTAGACGGACAGCTTCTCTCTAAGCAGGTACTTGCATAATAGACGCAGGCATCAAGACGCACGCTTGATGCGAGACCAGAGGTTAAAATAGTTGAAGATAATGTCATGCAAATTCTTCGTCCAGCAGAGGTTTCGAAACGTTCTTGTGAAGTCACCCGAAATTTGATTTTCCAGTGCATACATAATGTTCTTTCAGCATTGAATGATAAAGCACATTTGATATTGTAATATCTGGCCTGCATCGACAGCTTCTAGTCTTTTTGGAAGCCACTAGCATATTTACCATGCAGAAGCAAAAGGCTGCGTGCTCTGACAATTCTCCTTGGGATCGAGAAAAGCAGGTTGGATCACAGGACCCACTCCTGGCGACACCGCCAGTCGGGGTTTAATGCAGTCAGAGTCCATTGTTATGGTAATGCTACCAGAAAACTGTTGCACAGGCGTGGCTTGGGCAAATGGGCCCGATGATACCATTCTCACCGACAAAAGATCCCATTTCAGCACCGGCACACATCCACTCACTGATATCTGGAGACATAAAACTACCTCGACCCCCCTTCTGCCGCGTACCACGCGAGTATATTCGGGATATCCCGTGCATAAAAGCATGTTGGGATTTCGGTACACTCGTAAACCGGCCGCTCCAATGCGGTCGCTATAGCGCGGCATCACGCGAACGAGCAGTCACTCAGCTCCGCAGAGCCTAGATAATGGTAATGCTCACAGCCCCTCCGCTCGCTGCAGATATCAAATGATGGTGCCGGCTACAACACTGTACGCTCGCATGGAGGCCAAATCAGGACAATGGCCGCCAAACGCCGCGTAGACCAGTAGATAATGCTGCTCGTAATGCACTGGAAATGCCAGCTAACAGCTTCAGCAACAAGTCCAGAGACGAACATTATGAATAGAGTGATGGGGTAATGCGTAAATTTTCTCCCAGTACTCTTGTGTACAAAAACTGTTTTTTCCTCGAAAAAATAAACACTTTGCACCCACTGACCGTGCTAAGTCGGCCAGACTTTCGTTCCAGACCCGGCGAAATAAGAGGCAGAACAAGGTTGGTGTCTCCCCGGAGGCGACCTGCCTCGACAATCTATGACTCTGCTCTGCGCCCTGCGCTCCCTGGGGCGGCAGGTACATCTGTATGCATGCGTTCCGATGCCGAGGAGAAACAACTGTTGCGCAGCTGTAAACCATCGAACGCATGAGACGCGCGCCTATTTATTTTTCCTTTATTTCATGTTATTTGGGCCACTCCCAACAGGCACACTTGCTCCATTACAGGGAGCATTGGCGTAGGAGTATTGCATGGAGTATTTTTATCTATTCACCTTCATCCTATTCGTTGAGGTCAAGCAGGCTGGAGAGCAATATCAGCAAGATGTCTTTACAAGATGGAGAACAAATAGTTCGCACAGGCATTCCATCCTTGCTCTCCGAGAACTATCAGATGACTTGCTCGAAAACCCTTATCGCCACATTCTCCATACGTGTTGTTCGCGTGAAAGTTTTCATGCCCAAAATACCTCTAGCTCTCTTGAGCCTTGCAGTAACCTGGTTATATTCCAGTCACCACGTTACTTTTCCTAGTATCCACACCAGGTGCTTATCAAGTCATGAAATAGGGAAAAAAGGCATTATTGCGTTATGAGCAGCTTTTGCGTCTCAATATTTCGGTTGGAATATTTTTATTGGAGGTCCCCACACACGCTCAGCGTCTAAAAGCAGTTCTGTTTTGGGTTAAACCTGCTGCAAGCCTTCAATTACTGATGCTCTGATAGCTTAAACAAGATATAGAAAATTGAATCATTTAACATCGTGTGCCAATGCTGGAAAATCCTTAGCTGCACCCGAACATTGTAGTAGAGTGATGCTCACTGACCCATAGCTCACATTATGTATCCACACTATGCCATTTAGGACGTACGTCATCCAATAACACGGCCATACAACTGGCATTGTTCCCTTCCCTACATCTCATACATTCATTTGTGAAAGAGATAAACACATTATCAGAAGCGACGGCAGGGTAGTACCCAGAGGAGCACTTACAAATGAGCACCCATCGTTTCCGTGTGCGAGGGCTCAGTACAACAGACCAGCTAGATTTCTATTCTCTCCGTGTGCAATGTCTGGAGTGGGGAGGCGGGCTATGGCCGGGTCTCAACAGAGCTGGCAGTCAGAGCTGGGATGCTGTGGTCGGCCGCACGATTCCAGATGAGCGCCCTACCGCAGAAACTGCCCAGCCAGCACCGGCGGCTGTGGTCGAATATTCCGCTACCCAGCGGGACGGATAGCTGACGTAACTGAGCCAGGCTCTGTCTCTAATTGTTGTTTAGACTCGTGGTCATGGCACTCTGTTCAACTTGAGGGCACGTAAACCTGGAATTTCAAAGCTGGACAGTGGAGTGATTGGGAGCGGGACAGATGATCCATTTCCAAGAGAATTTAGAGCAATAGACCAAGAGAATTTATGGGCGCGTCGACTGGCGAAATAATTTTTAAATCCGTCAATAATTTTTTACTTATAGGCTGCCAAAGTTAGACCTTAATTTTGAAACCGTCTCAATCGCACGGTCGTGCTACTTCACCTGCAATTTAGACCGAGTGGTGACGTAATAACACCATATAATCAAAATTATTTGTCAAGGCCATCACACATGAAGTTCAAGATCAAGGTCAGAGGTCAAATATCCGTCATTGACCCCAGTGTTCCGGTCAGATGACATTATTTAGCATAATGTACCTATGTTATGCTATGACTTCATAGTTAAGGCTGCTCAATGTCAAGATCAAGGTCACAGGTTTAGGTCATAGGTCCTTTTTATGAGTAAACCCTCATTTTGTGCACAAAGGGTGCTATATATTATATATTGTGCATTATTGGGAATACCTATGCCATACGGTTACGTCATAGATCAGTAACCTTAACCCTCGCCCCACCGGGGGGCCATCGATGGCCCCCCTAAGGTTTTTCCGGGATAGCAGAAAAACGACGAGGCGCAGCGCCGCGGTTGAGGGCTCTACCTCTCACTGCATCATTTTCCCATCATTCCTGAAATTTTTTATCCCGGGTCACCCAAGGTCAGGTCAACAGACGAGGTCAACCAAGGTCACCTCACTTCACCTTTAGAGCTCTGTAAGAGCTACATTTCAAAGTCGATCGATTTGAAACTTCCTACACTTCATAACCCCTCCAGGGTCTACAAGGTGTATATCCGGGATTTTTCGATTTCGTGCCCTGAGGTCAGGTCACGAGGCGACCTCTCCCATTGGAAAAGCATGGGGAAAAGTTGTTTCATGATATAAAAGCCACAAAAATGATTGCAAATACTCAGACTGCTCAGAACAACGTTTTTGGACACTCTTTCACGGATCCCAGGGGTCATATTTGCCCTTTGACTTTTCCAAGGTCATCCAAGGTCACCAGAGGTCAAAAACAGTATTTTAACAATAACTTTTGACCTAATTAAGCTAGAGCGGTGAAACAAACACCATCGTGTTTGTCTTGTCCCTGGCTTTCATTTGATATACGGCAAGGTCACTTTTTGACCTTTCGTGACCTCAGGTCATATTAGGTCACGAGGTGACCTCTGGCGGTCAAACCACTGGCGGTAGGTCTTTACGTTCCACATAGCGGAAAAAGTACTGGCAATTTGCTATCAAATGTACTTTACCAGGCCTCAATAGCTCTAATGACATAAGAGTTATGCCCAGTTGGCTTAATCATTGCATATTTGAGTGAAAATAGCCGATCTTGACCTAATTTGACTTCTGGAGGTCAAACCATTGACCTGAGGACTAAAACATGCGAAGTAATTTCTTACTGAATTCACGCGAGCTTTCTATTGCACTTTGCAGATTTGCGCTAACGCCCATATTTTCGGAGTTAGAGGGGGGCCATCGATGGCCCCCGGTGGGGCGAAGGTGGCGCCGGACCCCCGGTGGGGCGCGGGTTAAATGACCTAGACCTCAAACTTTCAGAGAGCATTATGTGGGATCTTCCCCTTATGACTTTCGTCCGCCTGCAGTATATTCTCGGCTTTTTTCGCATAATGGTGGGATTTTCCAATAGCTCTCCAGCAAGGCCCAGATGTGACATTTACGACCTGGTTTCACGTTGAAGGCACTCACCTAGGACGATATAACTTATTTATATCTTAGACCACTAGAGACCACTCGACCAGTATTTATTTATTTATTTATTTCAACATCACGGTGCTCATCCATATCAATGGCTATTAATGAGCCCAGGTCAAAAATGGGGGTGGATGGGACAGACACGCGACAGTCAAAATTGGGTACAAGTCAAGTCAAGAAAAGTCAAGTCAAAATCGGGTACACTCATCAACCGAGCAGATGCTTTTTTAGGCGTCGTTTGAAGCTGGAGAGGGAGCCATCCCGGATCGCCGGTGGCAGTCCGTTGAATGCTGCTGCAGCACGGTGCATAAAAGCTCTCCTTCCAGTTTCAGTTCTTAGGCGTGGGAGGCATAAATCTACGTCTTGGCGAGTAGTGCGGTTTCTGAATTCACGCCTAGTCACGAGCTGACGCTTCAGGTAAGCTGGCTCGCCCGTTACCATCACTCGCTTGAGCAGACACAGAGAGTGGTATGTGCCGAGCTCACGTGCAGGCAGCCATCCCAGATCTCGCACGGCGTCGCTGATGTGTTCTCGTTTTCTACGTCCGGTAACCACACGAGCGCCAAAGTTTATAACTTTCTGCACTCTATGCAAACGCTGAGCAGTACAGCTACCGTACACGCTTATGCAGTACCGCAGCACGGACAAAATCAGACTGTTGACGAGTGGTTTGATAGTACCAGTGGGTAGACGGTGCCGGGCATGGTGTAGTCCGATGAGCAGGCCGGAACACTTACCAACCATCTGGTCAATGTGGTTTTCGAATGAAAGAGTTTTGTCCACAAATAGGCATAAATTCTTTACTCTTTGACTTTCGGTTACTGTTGCACCGTTCACGGACAGAGTTACTGGGGGAAGATCGCGAAGAACTTGCCGAGTTCCTAAGACCAAAAGTTGGGTTTTTGCTGAATTTAGCTTCATCGAATTTTGAGTGAACCAATTATGGAGTGTGGTCAGCGCGCCTTCCATTTCTCGAATCATGTTCTGAAGGGTGTGTTTTTTTCCGGAAATGATGAGCTGGGTATCATCGGCATACTGTACAATTTTGACGCTAGTGTTTACATACAGATTGAGGTCATTGGAGAAGATGGAGCAGAGAAGGGGGCCTAAACAAGTACCTTGATATACGCCTATAGGATTTTTTGCGGCTTTAGAATTTTTGTATCCGACATGAGCTGAATGGCCGGGCCTGCTACGATGGTTTGAACTGATGTGAGGTGTTTTAGCGGTCATACGGACGTACTGGTAATGATCGGAAAGATAACTTCGGAACCATTTGGAGTCAATGCCATAAAGCTCTAATTTTTCTATCAATTTTGAGTGATCAATAACGTCAAAACATTTGCTGAGATCCAAAAGTACCAAAAGGGAGACTTCACCGTTATCCATGGATTTCAAAATTGTATCTGTTACTTCAACTGGTGCTGTTTCAGTAGAATGGTTGAGCCGAAATCCATGTTGGCATTCAGAGAAGAGGTGGCGACTGGTGAAGTACGAATAGAGCTGTCCGTGAACGATGCGTTCAACAATTTTGGCAATGCAGGGAACGAGAGATATCGGCCGAAAAGAGGAGGGGTCGGTAAGTGCACCTGCTGCTTTGCAGTAGACCGCTATGCAGTGCAGTGCTATGCAGTAGACCGCATACACCTCCAAACGAGCGTTTCTCTAACCATCTTGGTTTTTGATACCTCAGGAGGGGGCTCTTAAGGATCCCTCTCCACTGCACGTTGACGCCATACTACTCTGCATAGCGCGTGTTAAAGGAATCGCATCTCTTCTGGAACATAAGTGTCCTGGGATTTGAGTGGATTTTTGGCTTCTGGTCAAATTCTGGCAAAACCAGGAAAAGTTTCTGATTTTTGTGGAATCTTAAAAAAACTTAACCCGTTAAGCACCAGCGGTACTTTTTGGTACATCTGGTTCCAAACCACATTTAATGCATTTGTCCGTGGCAACTGTTCGAGTGAATGACGTTCTCGTCTGGAGAAGTCAGTTGTGTAACATAACACGCCAGAAGACTAGAATGGATAATAAAATTGGAAGCTTCTAAATTTGGCGAATTTGTTTAACCATGATGTCACAACCAAAATTTAATTTGAATGTTAATGTATTTTATTTCACGAAATTTTGGCACACAGGGATGTGTTGGAAAATGTTTAAGAGCTATATCCTCAACGTTTTATGACAAAAACACATATGGTACCTGCGCTGTGTGCCGTGAAACTTGAGCGGGACCAAATGGAGCCGCTGGTCTCTTCCGGTGTAAAATCCGAGACCCGCCGGTGGGCAGGGAGGGGAGCGTCAGTACGTGAGGGGATTTCAGTCAAGTAGCACACTGTGGTTTTGAGATTTTATCAAGCGATAATTGCGTTACACGATGTTATGTACAGTCAGACGTTGTCTGACGGCCTAGTAAGCTCTTCAAATAATCGGTGATATAGACGCCGAAGACCATGACGAGGTGACTTTCCTACAAAATGTGCCACCTGATGATGACGTCAGTGACCCGGATGATTATGATGAAGAGGAGACGGGGGAGACTGCCGCACGGGACGTTCCTGGTACTCTAGAGGTACAAATAAACAGAGACCAAACGGATACATCATTTAGAGATGTCGAGCCACCTAAGTCAGAACAAAACCAAGCAAAGAGGGCGGCGCACTGAGAAAAATAGTTCCAAGTGGCTGCATGTTGACCGGAGTATTCCAGCTAGGGTAAAGCCACAGAGAACCTGCTGAATGAGACCGAGCAGCGCATCACCGACTCTCTGTCCCACTGCACGCCGGTTGAGATTCCGGAGGAGCTGCTGACGCTGGAAATTTTCCAGCACATCAAAGAGGAGACTTTGCGATAGGCACTGGAAGTAAAACATGACCCGCTGTTCACATTGGAGGATAGTGAGCTCAAGGCTTTCATCGGTTTCTTAGTGCTGTCCGGCTACGTCACTTTACCCAGAAAGAAACTATACTGGTCGGACGCTGAAGATGTGGGCCAATACATTGTGCACAAAGTGACGTCACGTAGAAAATACCTGAAAATCAAGCAGTACCTGCACGTACAGGACATCTCCAGACAGCGCACAAGCACCAACAGAGGCTTCAAAGTGAGGCCTCGCATAGACAAGGTGAACGAAACGTTCAAGAAGTTTGGCATCCACCAGAAGAGGCTGGCAGTGGACGAGATGATTGTCCGGTACTATGGATGCCACTCCCTCAAGCAGCTCATTCGGGGCAAGCCTATACGGTTTGGCTTCAAACTGTGGAAGCTTTGCACTGAAGACGGCTACTGTCACAAGTCACGCCTTCCGGGTGTTTCGCACCTCATCACCAGAGATGAATCCGTACATAGATGGCCAAACATCAAACATGTGTATCTGCTGCAAGCGCCATCATTGGCAGAGTGAATTCACGAATATCTAATAGGTAACTATTTGTTGGTTCAGGAACAGTGGCATGCAATTTAGCAAGAATCATGGCAGTGCCGGAGCATTCCCATATACCAGAGCTGCGAGGCCAACTAAAGCGTTTGAATTTGAATGCCAATCACAGCACTTCCCCTCCGCCGCGGCGCGGTGCCTGCGCGCCGGTACCATAGGCGAGTCGCCGGCCGACCCGGAAAGGACCAGCGGTACCATTTGGGGCATGGCTATATCTCCAAAACGGGCAAACGCAGGCACAAGGTGTTTCTTACAACTTGATGCTCTCATTGATGAAAAGATGTGACAACAGTTCACAAAAATATACAAGTGAATAATATGCGTGGTACTTAATGGGTTAAGCCTTTTTGTCCCTTTGTCTCTACTCATACCTGCCTTGCGCCTACGAACTTCAACCTACGAGATGCAATGTAGTGAATGGATCCATTGGCTGATCCAAAATTTCCAATCGAGGGAGGCACACAGTCGGGGGAGGCCATCCGGACCAGGGGGCGCCACTTTTGGTCGGAGAAACCTATCATGACCTATCATCATAACCTATCATAGGCCAAAAAATTGCTGATATCAGTCAAAATGGGACAAAAACGGACATTCTTATAACCAGCCGCTGCGGAAGGCAACGAGGAGCCCAAATTGTAACAGTTTTGGGTCCTAAGGTGGAAAGTTTTTGTCATCATCAGTTTGAAGCTTGGCTGCCCCCCCCACTTTTTGCCGGTGGCGACGCTTATGGGGGAGCGACATCTCAGGGAGCCGCCATCTACCTTTCAGGGGGTGCCGTGATCATGTCAGTTGGCGCCGAGCGTCGATGTGTGTGTGGGGGGGGAGTGTCCCTACTCTCAGCCCTGGATTTGCATATGAATGCATCGGTGGTTTGAATGGATAATCGATTGGATCTTTACATCTGGGATGACATACTTTAAACCGTAGGAGGACAGAATATTTCTTGTTTTGTCCCTCGCCAGCTATTATCATGCAGCTACTGTCAATTTCTACATGAATCCAGGATTTTCGATCGAGTGGGGTGGAATGGGGGAGCAGTGCAGTAAACTGATGCAGCGGCGGCTCCACTTTTTCATTTCGGGTTAGGGGGCTACGAGCAGTTCTCCGACCACCTCGGAAAAATAGTGGGGAGCCTCCGAGGCCCCCTCCAGTGCATGTGTTAAGGGGCATCGATTCCAGTTGCTAACCGCGCGGAAAATTGCTACGCTTGCGAACCCGCAAGGCTGGCAAGTATGACGGTACAGCATATGTATTCAGTGAGAGCGGGGCCGAGAGCTCAGAAAACGCGGAGAAGCAAGCTAACGTGAATGGACTGTAAATATATTTGAACGATTAGGCGGAAAAGGTGCCCAAAAATTGATGTTCTCATTTACTGACTGAGCTAAAAAGGCACTCAGTGATCCTTACAGAATGCATCCGAAAAACTGGTCTCAAAGCCGGGTTTTTATAATTAAATTTCCCTTGGGATGAGTGGCTTAGTGGATAACATCCATGTCTCCTGGGCCCATACGCGTCGAAAAGGGGGGGTGGCCCCCAATTTTTGGCCAAAATTTCCTGATCTCATCAAATAGGAAAGCTGGACATTCTTATATCCAGCCGCTGCGAGGGCAACGAGGAGCCCAAATTGAACAGTTTTGTCCTGATATAAAGTATTTTGTCAGCATCATGTTGAAGTTTGGCTGCCCCCCCTTTTTGCCGGTGGCGACACTTATCCTGGGCCACAGATCAGACTTGTGGAGTCACGACTCAGAGTCGGAATCGACTTTGAGTCTATTCAAATTTTTCTCAAGTCAGAGTTGAGTCGACTCAATTCTGGATTTGGGTTGAGCCAGAGTAGACTCAACTGCTCGACCCATTGAGTCGAGTCAGAATCTGAGTCAGCCTCCATGCCATAAGTCAGGAGTTGAGTCAACTCGCCACTCTATTTTCTTGACACATGTGCTCACGCTGCTGAAAGTTCAGACATTTTCAGAAATAATTGTTTTTTTGTTATTGTTTTTTTCTAAAATGTCCGCCACCCCATTTTAAAAGGCAGCCAGGCGTGCCCCCACCGCGATCCCAACGACAGCAGCACCCTTCGTTAACACCAGAAACATAGAATTAAACGAGTCGCAGCACGCCCTGCTAGGAAATGAAGCAAAACATAAGATAGCAAAACAACTGTGTTACTATTTAAGTAATTGTTATAAAAAAGGTTGCTTAAAGAAGGCTTCTGTAAAACGTTACAGAAGCCTCGACCGTTAACCCACTGTTAATAAAAAGAGAGACTGGTCACACATAATCGTATAGTGTTAGTGCTCATTTCCGTGCAGACTACCCCATGCAGATTTAAGTTAGTAATTCCCTGGAATCTAGCAGACAAGAAGACGAACTAGTAACATCTACTAGAAAACGAGGGCTGACAGAGGGAGATTTACGGAGGAAAGTGATAGTTGTAAGGCGAATGACAAAGAAGCGGGGGATTTACAAAGAAAGATCACCACGAAACAAAAAAAGACGGAATTTGAAGATCAGTGATGACACTCATAACCATGCACACACATACAAAAACAAAAGTTTTCACACGCTTTAACAGAGACTCACGCACGGCTCATTCACACGTATACACACACAAGAACTATAGCATCACAGCACGTTTGACTATTCATTATCTCTGCGATATTTCAGGAGGTAGAAGTTTCTAATGTGTTTTTCAGAGTAGCCTTGTTCAGGGGCACATCTTCTTCAATACTGGGAAACAGCGAGGAGATAATTCGTTTCATGCACTCGGAGCTGTATATGAAAGGGAAAATCTACGATAATTAATTGGAGTAAGGGGAATTTCAAAATGAACTAGTTACCAACCTGGTTATCCCTGGATTTTGACGACGGATGAGTGAACTCAAAATAGGAGGTGCCAAGCCAGCAACAAACTTTGACAGAATTATGATCTTTTGTTCGGAAACCAAATCGGAGAACTTTAGCATGCCTAACTCTGAGAAAATATCATTAGTGTGAGAAAAATATGGCTTTTTAGCGATAATTCTTACTGCTATTTTCTGCAATTTAACAATTTTGTCGAGTCTGGATTCGTAATTTGTTCCCAAAACAATTGCACTGTAATTTAAATGAGGTAATATCAATGTATTACATAGACATATCAGATATTAACACTTAAACCAACACACAGAGAGAACGCGTTTAGACAAAATGTTCTTAGCATCTAGGTAGGAGGGATGCTGTGAAGACATCCCTCCACCAAGAGCAAGAAGACAATTTTGTCAAACGCGTTCATCTGCCTGCTGTGTTGGTTTAAGTGTTAATAGACATATCAGTTCACAGGTTGAAAGATAATGTTTTGCACTGCTCATTATTCCTAGATTTCAACTTATTTTGGATCATAAAGATGTTATGTGAGAGTCCCATTTGAGGTTCTCATCTATTACTATTCCTAAATATGTAATATGCTTTAGCCTGAGGATTTTCACTTCATTTATTCTTAAGTCTATATCCACAACAGTGTTCCGAAGATTGTTTGTTTTGCAAGATTGCTTTTGAAGGATTTCACATTGTTATTTGGAAATGATAGGTCATTCATTATTTTCATATCCACGTCAGACTCATGCTGGGAATAGCCGTTAGGCAAACATGAATCATGTAAGTTATGTATCTTTAAAAGCATACTCATTTGATAGTTATTTTGCATTTAACCTCAGCAATAGTGTGTAAAAATCATCCCGTTAAAGTTGTGATTTGGCCCAAAATCAGACCTTTTGAGCTTTAAGGGTGAACAACATTAGAGCTTGGGGCACAAAGCCCTAAGCTCATGGAATTATTTACTCTTTGGAAACCACATCTTTATTTGCTGTTTTCTTCCTTTATTTGACTGAAAGCACCAATTTAACAGGTAATATAACCGCCAGATTGAGGGTATCAAAAATATAATTTTGCACATAAGCCCTTAAATGGGTCAAAATGGATAAGTAAAAACTTCAGCTGGAAACTGCTTATTTCGAAGCACTGCCACCTCTGTTCAAAAGTATCATGATTATGATTATTATCTATCAAAAGCCCCCCCCAGTCCCTCTAAAACGTTGGTTTGGTCCCCTCCAAAAGTTGCCCCTGGATCGGCCAATGACGTTTGATAATGCTGTGATTGACTCCCCTTTGCGTTGCGTTCATTATAGACGGCCTTTCACTCTTGCCTCAGTGAGCCTTCAATCCACACTCACTTCGGAAGAAATGGGGTTTGGGACCCCTTTGCTCTCAGCGCCGACTGAATATAAAGAAAAATGCGAGCAGTAATGAATAGATTGGGAGGATAGTTGAAAAAATATTTGTGTTCCTTTTTTCTTGGTTCAGCATTTCAGCAATGATAACCTTCACAATGCATATGTCCGACATGGCTCCGGACGGGTATTTTACCACGAGCTTTTATATGAAATGGCCACAATGCCAGGGCAGTGGCATTAGCCCCGAGAACGAGATCGGCAGCCCCGTTAACGACCCGTTCGACAGCTCCCTGACTGATGAATATGTCCGTAAGCAGTGGCGGATCCAAGAGGAGGGGGGGTATTGGGCTCAAGCTCCCCCAAATGTCCGAGCCTCTATAGTTAATACAAAGGCGAGGGGCTTCCCGAGGTACTGGTGGGTGAGGCTCGAGCCCCCTAGCCCCCCCTCAAATAAATTCCTGGATCCGCCATTGGTCGTAAGCTATGCAAGCCAAGAGCATCTCTTCTCACTGCTCTTCTCAAGGTAGGCGCTGCTATTCCGTTTTGTGACAGGAACTGTAATTATTTATATTGCAAACGGTATGGCGGTGGTTGCGGACTCTAGCTGAGCATACCTGGCTGCAATAAGAAACACGTATCAAACAACTGTCAATTGCAAATTGCAGATGCCAGGCCTTGCACGTGCTTTAGTCATAAGCGCTTGCCTGCAACTGTATGCACAATCATTACATATTATGAAAACATTTTTGTTGCAAATAAACAAAACAAAGCCAAGTCACAGGAGCTGCCTTTATCTGGAAGCTGGGGCTTCGTCACAAATCTTGAATAGGGGGACAACCCTCGGGCTAGAGACGACTGTGGCGGAGAGGGTGGCAATCAAAGCTTGAACATTGTGTGTGTGTCTTGAATATGTTGAATTCGAGGAGCTGCTGACTTAAAATGTCTATATTGATGTCTTACTTAAAGTGTCTAAAGGACTATTCTAATAGAGATGGGAAAACAGTATCAAAATTCTTGCAAAATCCCGAACATTGATATAATGGACTCTATGAGATTTAACCCGTACTGCGCATAGGAGTTCTTTGCAGCCCACCCCCTTCGGGTTGTCTAGCATTTCTCCTCAGTTTGGACAGGCAGATGGATGAAAAATTTTCAGCATAGGAAAATATGATTTCTCCTTATTATATGTAATAAGATGTCTGTTGTATTTCAGATTACGTTCCATAGCGTGAGTAAGTGGAGAAGGCGCACATATTTTCGTATATTTTTTCATGTATTCATACATCATAGCCTCATACATACATCTTGCATCATCATTACACCGGCGTTTTTCATATCTTTTCACTTATGATTATTTTCCACGCATTTTTCCTCTTATATTTATGAGATCTCATAAATTCTACAGTTCGTTTCAGGCTGGGCAGATTCAGGATATACGAATAAAGTGCTGCCCTCTTGGACCCACTCGTGCGCCCTCTACGGCCACAGGGACCATACACCTCACGGCAGAGCACTCATTTTACCTGGAGGAGGCAGAGTTAATATTCAAGCATACTTGAATATATTTTCAAGCAATTTAGGGTGCTAAGGAAAATTGATTGATAAAGATACTGATTAGAAAGCTTATTCATGTTGGCTGAACTTGTCAGGATACATGAAATAATAAACAATTTTGCGTCAGAATAAAAACAAGTTATACTTGCGGTGTGCAGTGTGCTCAAACTTCGTGTATCTATATATTTTGCCGGTCCTATAACCTTATAATCTATTCCTATCAGGGGGGCAGATTTTGCTTAACTATCATGCTTTTCTCCGAGGCGTCTCCAAAACAGCTCATGGTAGGCTTTTTTAACTTTTTAAATTTCCCTGAAACTAAGTTGAGCAGATGTCCTGAAATGTTGACGATAACATCTTCACCAGGAGTGGAGCTATGGCGCGGTACCTAAGGAGGAGCTATTCGCAAATTGAGCATTATTGTGCATGGTGTTTTCTTCATACAACAAAACCATCCGTAACAAAATTTAGAGTAGTTAGAAAGTTTTTATATCATGAATGAGATAGCAGGCGGAAGTTCATTACACTTCGAAATAATTTTTAACGGAAGCGGTTACAGCAACTCAAAATAAGGGGGTTTCTAATTTAATTGGATTGTATTGTTGCGAAGTGAGAGGACTGCTTACAGCACAGCGGAGAGGAACAGAAGTAGCCATACCATGCTTCCGTCTCTATATGGTATGATAATAACATGCCATAGGCATGCTCCAGTATTGCAATTGAGGGAATTTCACGCATGTGCAAGCGTATTTTAGTATACTAAATGCAAGGAATGGAACAATAATCACGGGCATGCATTTGGCTCAAAACCGAACAGACGAAAATGTATCCATAGGTGGATCAGTTAGACAAGATCATTCAGAATCCCCCCGGGTTTGGCATGGGCAAATAAAGGTTGGTTAGCATGACAAGTACCAACAGCCGAGCAACATACGTACATACATCATTTTAGACATTTGTGAATATACATCTTGCCCCACTGTTTTGCTTTCCTGTACCCTCATCTATTTTCTAAATTATACCACTTGTCTGCATGTCAGCGATGTCACGCAGTCGCTGTCGTTTGATGATAAATGCCAGAAATGCCCCTCCCTTGATAGGAATAGGGGTAGCCAGGAGCCTGACAGAAATTGGGTCAGGTATTAGAAGTCCCATGCTTGACTTCCGCTGCGTTGAAGAAAAGAGTGTATAAAAAATTGGGCTTAAGACCACCAACTGCCAGGGTCATACGGCGTCGCAACTCACCCTGTTGGAAGGATTTTGGGGATCAGATCGACTTATTCAGAGGCTCCGCCGGGGAACCCGGGACCGGTGGCTTAGAAGACAAGGGTGCTATCCCAACCACCTCATCCCCAAAGAAAGAGTGCAATTCAATCCGCCTCAAATATAAACTCCATGAAAAACAGCAGAGCTGCCCAAAATTGTGTAAGTGTAGTGCATTAGTCTTGGGAAACACAGTTCTCATACAAATTTAGGGGAAGTACCAGTATTGCACCACCTAAAAGAAAACATAATACGTCTAAAAGAATACTCATCCTACCAGACTAGCCTTTCTTAAATATCACAACCTATATTTTTATTCTGGCCGCTTCTGGAGAGCTGCGTGGCTTATTCAGTTTCCAGAGGACTATTTCCCTGAACCTTATAAAAGGTACAATCAGGACATGCCGCCCCCATTGCGTCACAATGTGGCCCTAACCGTGTAATAGCTGCCTTCTGTGTATACCACGCAAACGAAAACATGCCTCCAAGAGCCTCAGGTATGTTTCGGTCTGATCTGAACTAGGACTAATTTGCAGTTTTGCATATTTCCTGGCAAATTTAGTTCTGTTTGCTGCCGCCTCCACATGGTAATTGGATAATAGCAATGATGATTTCTGGGTCTTATCCACGCACCTACTTCCAGGGTCATATGGCGTTGCCAATTCTTTTCCAGTTGGAAGGGTTTCGCGGGAGGCAGGGCTGGCCTAGGAGCAAGCTCTTTCTCCTTGTTCAGAGAAGCCGCCGGGGCTTGAATTCGGGTCGGCAGCGTGGAAGCCGGGGCTTGACCTATTTTTGTCACCAGCATTGTTGATGAGTTGGCAGATTTTTCGGCTTCTGTTGGCTTTGGGTGGGCTCGAAGCCGCCATACTCACATACAGAATGTCACCAGCCGAGCCAATCGCGCGCGCTAACCGACTGCGCCATCCAGACCACAATCGAACGATTTCACACCCAGTCGGGGCGGAATGTAACAAAGAGGCCAAATCTGATAAGTTTTTTATTCTAGTGGGAGGGTTTTTGTCAAATGGAGGATGAACATTGACTGATTCCATTAATTTTTGCCGGTGACGACTCTTATAAAATATTGCTTTCTGATAACGCCTTATTTGGTTCCTGGTGAGCTATTTCAAAGCACATCTTCTAAACGAGTGCATTTGAGGACTGATTATCTTTGACCCAGGCTATGGAAATTCCTACCCATATTGTTTCCATCCATAACCATTGATTACGTGCAGCCCCATTTAGCTTGCCAACACCATCGGTTTCCAAGTCGGCTTACGTATGTCGTAACGTAAAGATGGCAATCGGCAAGAAACAAAGGACTGATGGGAAGGAGCTGGGTAGACCAAGGTAGCTTTCTATGTGTGACATGATTTGATGAAGGGAAAAGCTTTTAACATTTACACACCCTCAGTTAATTTTCACCTAGAACCCTTAACAGAAATGGTACAAAATAGTCATGCTAACAAATCCTGGGCTATCCTGCAGACCTCAAATGTATACCTAAATTATGATAAAAGCGCTAACAGCTAAAGCTTACTGCACCTGGTTCAGTTACGTTCAATTAACCCTCACCCCACCAGGGCCATCGATGGCCCCCTAAGGTTTTTTCCGGATAGCAGAAAACAACGAAAGGCAGCACCGCGGTTGAGGGCTCTATCTCTCACCCCATCATTTTTGCACCGTTCCTGAAATTGTTTACCCCGGGTCACCCAAGGTCAAGTCACCAGGCGAGGTCAACCAAGGTCACCTCACTTCAAATTATGAGCTCTATAAGAGCTACATTTCTTGATTGATCAATTTAAAGCTTCGTACACTTCATGACCCCTTCAGGGTCTAAAAGATGTATATCCGGGATTTTTATTTCGTGACCTGAGGTCAGGTCACGAGGTGATCTCTCCCATTGGAAAAAACTTGGGGAAAACTGTGTTTTGATCTTAAAGTCACAAAAACAATTTCAAATGCTCAGCTTGCTCAGAAAAGCGCTCTTATACACACTTTCACTGATCCCAGGGGTCATATTTTACCCCTGACTTCTCCGAGGTCATCCAAGGTCACCAAGGGTCTCAAACAGTATTTTGACAATAACTTTTGACCTAATTAAGCTAGAGCACTGAATCAAAAATCATCGCGTATGTTTCATCACTGGTTTTCATTTGATATATGGCAATGTCACTTTCTGACCTTTCGTAACATCAGGTCATTTTAGGTCACGGAGTAACCTCTGGAAGTCAAACCACTGGTGGGAGGTCATTCAATTTCACTTATTGGAAAAAGGTCTGGCATATTTATATCAAATGTACTTTATCAGATCTCAATAGCTCTAATGGCATAAGAGTTATGCCCAGCTTTCTTAAGCTTTGCATATTCTAGTAAAAATAGCATATCGTGACTTAATTTGACCTCTGGAGGTCAAAGCATTGACCTGAGCGCTTAAATATTTAAGTAATGTCGTATTGAATTCACGCAAGCGTTCTAATGCACCTTGCAGATTTGCGATAACCCCCATATTTTTGGAGTTAGAGGGGGCATCGATGACCCCGGTGAGGGGAAGGTGGCACCGGACTCCCGGTGGGGCGCGTGTTAAACGTAACTGAACCAATCGCTCTACCCTGTGTGAAGAGTGGTCTTCCTATTCTAGCCTAACTGGTGCTGACACCGCGTGCCTTTTTCCTTTTCTCGCCGTAAGGAGCGTTATAGGTGCCCCTGTTGCGCCATCCTGGGGTATTTGGGTGATCAGCTGGGTGACGCAAATAAAGCGCGTACTCGTCTACCACAAAGTTATTCTTAAGATAATCGTTCCATCGCAAAACAAAGCAGATATCGCACAAAATTAGAAACGCATCTGAATAAGTCAAAATAAATTGCACCATATTTTCCTGAGCAGAAGCACACCCTTTTCGAATCCAAAGTATGATAAAAACCCATTGCAATATTCAGACCACTGACATACGTATCTCAGGAGCTGCCCAAGCAGAAAGAACCATACCAGCGAAATCCGGAGCTGCTGATTCAAAGAATTATTTTCCGGAATCCGACAAGTGGGACGGGAGAAAGTGGGGAGGGGGGCACAATTAGTCAGGGTGATGCATTCGGGGCACTCTCCCGTACAAGGTTGATTTATTGCATTGCACGTGTACACTTCCATTTTTATATTGATCACTCTATCTTATTCTATTTCTGCCCGACGTTACTTTCCATGGCCATAAATATTCTCTAACTCGGGCGCAGCAGGGCGCTAGGAAACTATAAAGACCAGATAGCCACAGTCACTATAGCGCGGGCTGCTGTTAACTCCACGCAGGACATGTTTTCCGCAGTAGCGAACCTCCAATCATATCGTTCCGTGTGATTGCAGGAAAAATACAGATCGCACCCGACTGCTCATTGGAGAGCGTGGCCGCTGACGTCATATCACCAGGAACTTATGATCAATAGGCGATCTATTGTTTGTGTGGCGGGTAATCGTGTGCGTCATGCTTTTCAGCTGGCGTATGATTCGCCAATGAGAACTGCGACCCTCGCCGTGTTGGCACGGTCGCACCTGGCCTACACTGCTACAGAGTCTGGACTCCGCAGTGTGTGACAGGTAAAAGTATATAAGTTAGCCAATGATCTCTTATTTCTAAGCGATATGTGGGCAAACAAATTTGGAGATCTATATCAGGTTTTCAAATTATCCAGATGAGCACGTCAACCCTGTTGTTTCATCAGCTGTGGGAGGGATTTGGCAGAAAATACTCATGCTTTTAAAAATGCTCAAGTTTCTTATTCCATTCTTCGCATTTAGTATACAAAATACGCTTGCACATGCGTGAGATCCCCTTAATTGCAACACCGGAGCGCACCTATGGCATGTTATCATCATATCATACAGGGTCAGGAGCATAGTACTTCTGTTCCTCCCAGCTGTGCTGTAAGACAGAACAGGGCGGCTAGTACCAACATATAGATAATTGATTAATCCTCCAGATAAAGGTCACTGTATGTCCGTACCCTGCAGGGATAGAACAGTGACCCTGCAAATAACGTTTGACCTCCGAGGTCAAATTGTAAAACTGTCATTTTGACCAATTTTGCATGAAACGATTTTTCCAAATATCAATGAAAACATGGCAAATTACGATCATTTGCATGCCAAATAAGAATACCGGTGGGCACTTCATAATTTCACGGCCCAATACGACATATAATGAATCCAGTTGTAATTGACGGAACATGTCCTGAGGCTATAAAAGGGCATTTACTTGCTATGTTCGTATTTGATATATTCGTCGGATTTTCATCAAAATCTGTGTTATGTTGGATAGGTGATCTTTTGATAGCCAGGGATAGGACCTTATATGTCAGATCAAAGGTCATTAACATATTTTCACAAATATGCAGAGCAATATTCAGAAATTGTGTATTCTGGCTGCCGCTGGGTCATGTAGGGCATCTCATTTATTTTCCATTCAGAATAATACCTATGTTGAATTTGCTTGAATACTTACGTAAGAAACAAAGGTCTGGAAATAACGAATGCTTCAAATATAACGAGACATCAAATACCAGCTCAGGAGATCCCAGACCAGGTCTGGAACCCCCAGATCAGCTCAGAAGATTCTTGACTAGCTCAGGGACCCTTAAGACCCCAAGACTAGCTTAGGGCTTTCGTAATCAACTCAGGAGCTCAATGACCAGCTCAGGGCCCCCATGACTATCTCAAGGTGCCCCAAAGCCCCATACCAGCTTAGCAGGCCCTGATCTGCTCAGGGACCACAAAATCATCTTAGAGGTCTCCAGGGTCCAGACTATGACTCAGGAACCCAAATGAAACAGCTCAATGGGTCCCAGTCTAGTTCATGGACCCCGAGACCAGCTCATTAAGGAACCTCAAATAAGCACAGGGGTCCCTAGAAGCTCCTCAGAACAGGGGGCCCATTAAAGCTCAGGGAACCAGATAAGCGTAGGGGCCCGGCTCAGCTCAGGGGCCCACAGGTCGGCTTAGATAGGTTCTCAGCACAGCTCAAGGAGCCCGTTCAGGCTCATGGATCCCAGTTCACCTCAGTAACCCTAGAACAGTTCAGAGGGCTCAGACTAACTCAGGGCCTCCAGTTCAGCGCAGAGGGCCCTAGATTAGCTTTGGAGGCCTAGCTCAGCTCAGGGGTCCCCTGGTTGGCTGATATAGGGTCTCAAACCAGCTCAAGGGGCCCATTCAAGCTCACGGTCCTCCGGATCAGCTCGGGACCCAAGAACAGCTCAGGGCCCCAGACCACCTCAGAGGCCCCAGTTTAGCACAGGAGGTACCCGGATTAGCTCAGTGGGCCAGATTATCTTAGGACCCAGTTCATTGTAGGGGGCCCCAGGTCGGCTTGTATAGGGTCTCAGAACAGCTCAATGTACCATTTAAGCTTACGGCCCCAAACTCAGCACAGGGGCCCTGTAACTGTGCGAGAGAACACGGCCCCCTGGCCAGCTCAGGGACCGTCTAGTTCATCACTGGGGTCCAAAATAAGCATAGTGACCAAATAAGCTTTGGGGGCCCAGCCCAGCTCTGGGGCCCCTAGGTCAGCTGACTAGGGTCTCAGAACAAAACAAGGGCCCATTCGAGCTCACGATCCCAAGCTCAGCTCAGTGACTTTAAATCATTTCAGGGGTCCCAGACCATCTCAGGGGCCCCTAGTTCAGCACAGGGGCCCATATTAGCTCTTAGGGAATCAGGGGCCGGTTCAGGGGCACCCAAACAGCTTAGGGGCCCCATATCGACTGATAGAACCTTAGATCAGCTCAGGAACCCAGATCAGCCTAACGGATCTGTCAGGCAAGCAATCGGATGCGCTTGAGTCTCGTGTCTTATATTACAGTTGCCGATATTTTTATATCCGTTATGGGGGGCCCACTAAAAAAAGTGGAAGGGCCAGTGCCCTGCATTCCCCACCGGTTACTGCGCCTATGCTTAGGTAGCTAAAACGTAGATCTGCTCTATCACTAGAGCGATTGGTTCATTTACGTTCTCGCTAGTTGTTCTGGTTGTCGGAATTTCTGGCGGATGGGCACGCTCAGTGCCAAGATCAGCTGCAGATATTTATCTGGTGTTGGCTGTGACCCCCCCCCTCCCGTTCGTTGTTGAACGATTTGGCGGTGAGATGGTCCACAATGGTCCAGCTGGTCCACGATATCGCATCCGTGCGCCGTGCCGTAAATAGATGATCACCCACCCTGCCAAAGGTATTTCCCGCAATGACCCCACAAGCGAGGGAGGAGTCCACATCGGCTGCGTATTGTTTGTGGCCTGAGCCCTATGATGGTAGGTATAAGATCTTAACCTTAGGTCAGTCTGTGACCTTCAGAGGTCGCGAATATAGCTTGAACGTGCCAAAATATGGCCAAGGATGCTGAAGAGGTATGCATACAACTTCTTTGCGAAGCAAAAATATGCATTCGATAGCTGTTTCAGATCAACGTTATATTTCTCGGGTATTACATGTGTGGTATTCAAGCCATGTAATATATTTGTACAAACGTCGATATCGAGTGATATCAAGTAGAGTTTTCCATATCTTGCACTCAGAACTGCTCCTGGCGTTGTAAATTATTGGGCTGTTGAGCCGATTTCAGCTTTGAATTTCGTAGACTTGTTTTATGGACTATGATTAGGGGTTCTCTGAAGAGTTGTGGATTGTGTAAGCTACGCAGAAAGAACTCTCACAATGAGGTTACAGTCGTGTGATAAGGATCTCTGTAGCATAAATAGTTTAAGGCGATTCTTGGCAACCCAAACGCTTAAAGAATGCATTGTCCCAGTTAAAAATGTAATTTGGTAGTCAAAGAATAAAAACAAAGACTCTCTCATACTGAGATAAAACCTATTGCTTCATGTTAATGTGCACCAACTTGAATAGATTCTCCAGTATCTCATCAGCATCTAAGTGTAGGCATTTTACATTCAGGCGATATCCAAAGTCAGCACAACATCATTGCGTACCAGGCAGCCAGCTCACATACGATTACCGTCATAAACCCATAAATCCCCCAACAAACAACCAGACAACGTCCGTGTTCACCTCTCCTAAAGGCAGCAGACCCCCAGGGAAGTACGCACCCGTGGCCCCAGCCGGAGTGCCCGGCGGGCAATTGTCGGAACGGGGCGGGCGTCACCTGGCAGTATCGATTGTGACGGCATTCCAGGGTGGCGTTGGCTGCCGACCAGCTACAGACGGACTGGGTGCACGGCAGACCACGCGGCTGGGGGACACGTGCCGCTCAGACACCCTGGCCAGCCCTGCAGACCACACGCTGCCGTAAAGCAAGTGATACTACTGTAGGGAAGGCAAGAGCCAGCTCTACTGAAAGCGAAGATTTAGGTAGAGCTTGAAGTCAGATACTACCGGGTTGTTTTGAAACAGTCTAAAACGACTGGAGACTCGGGTATGAAAACACCGTGCGTGCTATAAAGACAGCCGCGATGTGAGCTTGCAGCAAGTTTAGCACTGGGGTCATACAAACTGTACTCTTGTTATTGGGACGTCTTCGTTGTGTGTGGAAAGGCTGTGATATCAACAGGCTCTGGCCAGGTTTGTTGGCGCCGTGTGGTCAAGGAACATACAAGAAGAATAGCAACATCATGGGATGTGGCGGGTCCAAGGCTGTGGCTGCCGTCCAGCCCGTATTAGATCCAGTGGAGGTCACTGGAAAAGAAGCCGACTCAACAGGTAAGATGGCACGCGCCTTATACTGAAGGTTTAGTGAGTCATAAGCTAAGACTCTGCGGTTCAAATCCTGAATTTTTGTGTGTTCTCTGGTGGTGCGTCAACTTGACACCTCTGTTCAAAAATATTTACATGAATAATTAAAAACAAGACATACCTGTCAACGGTCCAAAAGAAATGCTGCAAAGCAGCTCCAGAACTGAAGTTGCCACCGTTTTGTATTGAACTGATTTCCTTGAAGTAGAGGGCTTCCTGATAACTACTTGAGGACAAATCATTCACACCTATTTGCAGCAAACGAAGCTCGTGTCGGGCTCGGTCAGAGTACAAACACCAGACCCATGCGTTGCAGAGAAAGCGTTGCGAAGCGGTGATGGGCGGCTTGCGGACGCACAGACGGACGGCCCCACGTCCAACGGTCACGCCGCAGACCAGCCGGACGCCAACAGCACCGCTCTCAACTCCCCCAGCCCTCCGGCGGAGGTGCCCCAGCTCAAGCCGCTGAGCCCGCCCGACCCTCCAGCTCTTAAACAAGGTGAGTTTCTCAGAAATTTGCAGTTTTCTTGTCAGTTCTTTAAGCCTTTCTGGATTGTAATATATCTACTTATCTATATTGGCCTGTTGGTGGTAGTTCCTGATCAATGAAATTAAATTGAAGTTGATACCAATACCAAAGGCTTTAAAACCCCCGAAAGAATTGTTGGAAAACCATCGAAACAATTGAGAAAACAAGCTATCAATGAATTATAAATGGATAATAAAATACATAGATAAATAATACATAAATACAAATAAAGGTCAATAGATTAATAAAAACAAGCCCAGGGGCACGTAGACCTTAAAAGCAATGTCTCAAATGGTATATATATATATATATATATATATATATATATATATATATATATATATATATATATATATGCATTCCAAGACCAGAACATTATGAGGGTGATCCAAAGCTAAAAAACTTACGACATTTTAGAGCATGATCAGGTGCATATTCAGTTAAATACTTGACCCTAGATAAAAGGAACAGCAAGATGAGATTAAAGTTGATAAAACACAACGTTATCATCGTTATCAATTGTATCGCCCTGCTCCATACCTACCACTCTTTTCCCCTTCCTCTCGCTCGGTTTCTTCCTCGTCCTCGTCCCCTTTTTACCCTTTTCTTCCCCTCGTCTTCCCCAGGTGGATTTCGTCACCTCAGTAAAATGCACCGATTAAAAGCTTCCCTGGTTTCAGCAACTTAGAGCCCGGTTTCACAAAACTCGTTTGGCCTCGAATGCCCTGTGTCGCTGGACTGGAATGCCCTACTCGGTGGCATTAATGTTTCAGGGGTGTTTGTCGCTGCCCGCTCCAGTGATGGCGCCGCCCGGTGTTAGTCACGTGGAATGCACCCAATAGTCCCGATGACGAATAACTGAGGCACGAACGCCGTCAGTGCGACCTGTGATTCAATTCGTAGTCTGGAATCCGGAATATGTAGGACATAGCTTCCATAAGCTCCTTCCAGACCTATGCTCAATAATAAAGTGTTGTTACGTTTTACCTCAACGAGTTCCCCCTTCCCCCCAAAAGAATGTTGTCACATGTCCCTACGGGGCAGGGGGGATGGCGGATATTCTACCTCCTGCCAATGGTGCTCGTATGAAAGTTCGAACAAATTTCCCGCACCATGTGAGAGCTCCCGAATGGTGAGTGTTTCTAATCCGTTGCAGCAAATGGCACGGGATCAGCAGTGGCGTTCGAAATTCCCCTAGAATCTGGAGAGAGTCTGATCCAGCGGCATCCTCCGAAACGGTTTCAGAGGCTGGAGGACAATCAGCTGACCATGGAGGTCTTCAAGGGCAAGCACGCAGAGGCGGCCGACAGACGCAATAAGGTAATTTCTGGTCTCAAACTACATGATGGGACATGCATAGTGGTAATAGTGGTTTCAGGCATAATGGTTTCAGTGAATTTATAGCACTGGTATTCTTATATAGAAGATTTTATATATCTGTATTTGACAATATTATATATATATATATATATATATATAATATCTTTATTATCATATTATTTGTTTTCGTCTTCATATATGTAATAAGAAACGAACATGGATTTTCATTATGTGAGGAATGATCGAATCGGCGTATCTAGAAACGTCATTACAGCGTCCTCATAAACAAATTCAGCAGTGGTGCAGCAGTAGTGCGCTGTGTTTTCGCGACGCTGACCCAGTTCAAATCCCGGGCGAAAATACTGAAAAAGGAATTCCTGATCCCTAAAACACCCTTTCCATTAAGGTGAGGCTGGTGACACCATATGACCCTAGCAGTTTGTGTATGGTGTGGCTTAAAAGCTTTTTCTCAAATACATTTGCTCAGACTCCCTCCCCGCCCCAAAAAAACGAGGTGGGGTAATTAATCAATACACCACCTGGGAGGTCCGATCGGACCCCGTCGGTGTTTTGCAAATGATTCCGAGACGATTTTAGTCAGATGCACTTTGCTTTGCAGGCCTGTAGGGTGATCCATTTGACAACTTATGACCGAAAATTAACATCAAGTCAGGTCAGGTCAACGAGTTATGACGTCACTTTCAAACCCATGTAAGGCAACTTATTTATTTATTCATGTCGCCAAAAGATGCGTATCCATTTACAGGCGAAGTCAGAGCCTGAAAATAAACACCATAGGCTTCAAGTAAATGACACGCATCTCACATGAGAACAATAAAATGTATCACCCTAGGATGGGATGCTCCCCGAGTATAAATGATTCTGGCAAAACATGAATTAGGCTCTGCTCTTCTGAAATGAGGCTGACAAAACCAGGGTATAACTCGGTTTCTAGAGCTAGATCAAGTTTCTAAGCATCATTCGAAAACCCTTCAAGAACATTCATGTTGTTATTCAAATTATTGTCAGGCCAATACCAAGGTACCAGAGGCTATAAAAGGTGACGATTTTTAGAATTGCTTGTGTTTATAACTTTTGAATGAATCAAGATAGAGTTACACATTTGGTATCATAAAAGTGACTATGACCCAAGCATTCGAATGATTTGCAATATGACCTTGAAAAACGATTATTTGATCTTGAATTAAAGTCTAGGTCACAATTTTACTTTAAAAGGTCGAATATCATTCGAATTTTTAGTTCAAGAAAAGCACATTAGTGCCCTTTTTCCTACGTCTATTGGTTCCTGAATTAAATGATATTTTCTAAATGAATCTAAATTGTATCCATTTTGGCCTAGCGCGATGTCACGGGTCATAGGCGGATCCAGGGGGCAAGAGGGGCACGTGCCCCCCCCGATCGACCCTCGGCGCCCCCTGAAAGGTCGATGGCACCCCCTGAAATGTCGCTTCCCACCGCCCCCCAGTATACAAAAGTCGGCGCCCACCGACAGGATTTGGCGCCCACCTGATAGGTTTTTCCGGTCATAAGTGGCGCCCCCTGGTCCGCATGGCGCCCCCCCGGAAGGTGCCCCCCGCGATCGGCAATCCTGGATCCGCCTATGCCACGGGTCAACAGGCATGATTCAAACTCGGTCCAGAGTAGAATACGGTAAGGTGCTTCTAGTTCCGTTCCATTTTTCCGTATCACCTACGTTCTTGAGATCGTAGGGGGGTCTGATCGATATATATATATATATATATATATATATATATATATATATATATATATATATATATATATATATAAAAAGCGATATATATATATATATATAACAGGGTGACCCAAAAAACGGGCCCCAACGTTCGAAAGGCCATCACGTCAATGCTTTGCGTCGGATTTTAATGAAACTTTGGGCATAAATACGCTTTTGTGTGTTAAGTCAGATGCCAAAATATCATAGTAATCGAACTACAACTCTCTATTTCATATCAAATATTCTAGACATCCTATTTTCTTAATCTGTTCATTTTTTGCATTGTACTTACAAAGTTTAAACGCTCCGCAAATTAAATGTAAAAATGGCAGGACTTTTTCGATAAGCATGCAGCTTAAGAGAACCTCAATGCAGATAATGAAACCAATCCAAGTCACTTGGGATGCCCAGGGAAGTGCATAGTCGAGCTTGAAGAGAACTTCAGGGGTTGAGGGCCACCTTGCCCGAGGAATCTGGTGCGTGGGGTAAAACAGTCCCTCTTTACATCCCCTGAAAACCCCTTAAATATTTTATTTTCGGGCTGCAAAAAGGACTGTGTGTAGCCAAAGTGTCCAGGATCACTCCTGTGCTAAAGAAATGCAGCCCTGGGAAATATCCAGGACACAACACCGACCACTAATCATGACTTTTCGTAGATTTTTGAGAATGCACGGATACAGAAAATAGGATGTCTAGAACATGTATTATGGAACAAAATTTTTTATATCCCATTATTTTGATATTTTGGTATCTTACTCAACACACAAAAACGCATTTATGCTCGAAGTTTTGTTTAAATCCGACGTAAAATATTGACGCTATGGCTATAGAATGTCGGGGCCCGTTTTTGTTGGGTCACCCTGTATACATATATATATATATTTTTTCATCCAAAATTTTTTCCCTTAGAAGGGAATTCTGGACTGCGCAGTCCCTTAGAAGGGACTGCGCCCTAAACCCTTGGGGGTTTAGGGCGCACCGACAACGTAGGTCATATGACGTCCAACACCGTGGAAGACAAAAATCAGGTGTTTGGCCTGAGGCGCAATTTTCCATCACGACCTGAGAGTTTACAAATTGGTTGTCTTAGAAACACTGAATCAATATTTACCATTGAAGGAGCAGATGCCGTAGGTATATTACCTAGGTGGCTTAGCCTGGCTACGTACAAGATATTAGTGAGAAACTTATGTAATTCTTTAAGGTACAATCACTGATGATGTCTACGGGGCAGACCTCTAAGGAGACATATCGCCATACAACTTTTTTACGACCACAAATTGGGCAGGCATATTGTTAAGGTTCCTTTCACCTGATAAAGTCCGACTCCGCTCGTCGACAGGCCACCTTTACTGAACATTCCCATCCGTTTCGATATCGCCATCAGCTGCGGGCATCTGGATATGACGCAGCGAACGATTGCTCCGGTCGATAAAATGTGTTGCGCACCCCCGGAGGCTGCAGCAGCGACCATCGGCCCGCGCGCCTGCGGCGAACAAACAAACACATTACCTGCACCCCTGTCAGGGTCGTATTTGTGCTTTGCCACACATGGACTGACACAGGTACCAATCAGACTACACTGAGCAGGGCGTCGAATATTGGGTGCAACTCATTTAGTTTATACTTGCACGATAATTCCAGAATTAAGACCTCGATTCTGAAGCACCACCATTGCACTTCAGATAAGGCGATAAGATCAACATATATTAACGCTGGATGGACACAAAAAATGAATGACACAAACACAAGCCAGCTTTAATCATGCCTGAGAACTAAGCAAGCTGCGCATGTTCCGGTTGATTTACGGAAGATTTCACTTCAAAAGTGTCAGATCAGTATCACTATACGACACATAGAAACCCAGCTACGCCAACAGGGCTGACGGAATGTGGTAGTGGGGGAGGGGAGGGGGTGGGGGGGCAACCACTAGACATACACGGAGCGTCCGATGCCCGGTGGTATGCCCGGGTCATTGACCTGAAATATCGAGCCTGGCTGACCCCAATCCGTGCTAGGTCGCAATACATCATGATTCCTGTACAGAACTTCACCTCAGCGGCTGGTAATTACGCCCGGGAAGAGGAGGGCTAGACCGCTTATAGAGCCTCTTATAAAATATAGAAAAGTCTCATGAGACTAGTTTACCACACATTCATCTGTAACACATGCAATGGAGGGGTCTGATGTTAACCGTGGTGTAGGGGCTCCCAAAGTGCTTTTGTGAGACGTCGGAAACCAAGCCAACTAAAAAAACGTCCATTTGAGGGTGGATGAGAGTCATGGTGATCTACATTAAAGGGAATGTGGCACCTTGGCCGAATCCTGGAATTTAGTGTAATTAGGCGTACTTTTAGCCGAAAATAATGAAACCACTAATGATTTCTCTGAAAAATGTACAAGCTCAATATTTTGATTTTTATCATACTCCTCTAGGGAAAGAAATAAATATCTGCCTGTGGATGATGTCATGATCTGGCAACCACTACCATACCCGAAACGCTTCAAGGGCTTCGATTGGCTGATGCTCACCGTGATCTCAGCATATGTCGTCACACCAACAGCCATGACAACTGGCCTACTGCTAAGGGTACATGAGGGGTACATTGCAGGTAGGTTTTAGTTTTTTTCTACGGAAATCTCGAGTTCCAAGACAAATGATATATTGAGTACCGGGTTTTCGAACTTGCTTTACAACTTGGCTATCTCAGTTAAAATCACGTTATGAAAGTGCCACATTTCCTTTAAAGCCAGTTTTCATTGATCTGAGTCGGGGGGGGGACACAAGGGTCATAGAGGGAACTTTAAAAGGTATCATACAATGTCCTCTGAAAGTTTGTGAGGTCAATGACATTCAAGGCCACCGACCCATGACCTAACAATATGACACATTCTAAATAATATGCAACATAACTGGCAATATAGCAGGCTTCGGGCGGAAAATGAGTGTTTGACTAAAAAAGACTTCTGACCTTGACATGTGGCCTTGACCTTAACACGCGCACTGGAGGGGGGGTCTTGGAGGCCCCCACCTGTTTTTCCAAGGTGGCCGGAGAACCGCTTGTAGCCGAAAAACAAAACCTGGCCACATTTAACAGAATTTAATACCGCGTCGATTGGTGAAGACTTTTTGAAAATCGGCTGAAAAGTTTTTGACTCATAGGCTTTCAAAGTCAGACCTGCATTTTGAGATCGCCGTAAACGCGCGGTCGGACCAGTTAGCTTACATTGAAGACCGAGTGGTGACGTCATAACGTCATATAAGCGGGACTATATGTCAAGGTCACTTCACATGAAAGTAAAGGTCAAGGTCAAATGTCACAGGTCAAGGTCATATCTGCACTTTCAAGGTCACTGACCACTGCGGGTCCGGCCAAATGACGTTACCCCGTCTGACATATATTATGCTATGACGTCATCGGTAGGGTACCCCAATACAAAGGTCAAGGTCAAAGGTCATTGGGAAAGGTCAATCCTCATTTCCCGCCAAACAGTGGCTACAGTGTTAGTCAGAGTGTAAATAATAAGTAGTATACCATATGGTGATCTTAAAGGTCAATGACCTTGAATGACCTTGACTCAAATGTTGTGGGGAAGCCTCTTTGAGACCTCTTCTCTATGAATCTTGTCCGCCTTTAGCTTATTCCCGCCATTTTCTTGCATAATCACAGCATTTATCAATCGATACCAGCATGGCCAATATTTGACCTTTACGACCTCGTTTGACCTTAAAGATATTGACCTAGGTCAATGAAAATTGGTCATCATGTAGATCACCATAGCCCCCACTCAACTACCAAGTGGCGTTTTTCTAACCCTCTTAGTTTCCGAGATCTTTGGGGAGGCCTACCAGGCCCCCTCCAGTGCGCGTTAGTGCCGGACCCCCCTCCAGTGCGGGTGTTAACACGCACGTTGATGGAGGGCTGAGCCACCTTCGCTTTGACGGGGGGTGGGTAGTCTCCCCTAACATATAGTTTCAGTTTCAGTTTCAGTTTATTCATTGTATCACCAACGGGCCAGAGGCCCACTTAAGGGTGCGTTATCAATGTTAACCCTATGGGAGCATATTTCGTGAAATATCTCGTAAAGTAAGGTGGCCATCGTCGTGATTTTTTCACCAAAAGTAGACAATATGTGTAACTTTACGGCAGTTGATATTTCAAGCGTGACGCATTTCTGGTTTTTGTACAATTTGACTTTCTTTTTCAAATTTCTCAAACTTAAAGTTTGAATAACTTTTTACATAATATAATCATTGAAACAGTGTGAGTGGGCCTATGTTCTAGGAGCCAGTCTCCACAACTCTGTTGTTGTACTTTTTTGAATTTTTGTTTTATAAGAAAGATATTAGAAGCTGAAATTTGAAAGCGTTTTCCAAAAATTCAGGGTAAAAATCGGAAAAACGGAAACAACAGAGTTTTGCGGCTATCTCCTCTATAAAATTTCCATGCAGAATCAAAACCAAAAAGGCTCGGCGAAAAACTTATTTCAAGTTTTATAAAACTTTCCCAATAGATGGCGCTGGCAGTACCAGATTCGCATGAGTCACCGCTGAGCCAGGTCTGTTCATTCATGATTTGGTGAATGGGACAGGAGCAGTGGCATTACAAGAAATACTTCAAGGTGGTTGATAGCAGAGAAACTGCAGTTAGAAGCCAAAGTAAATATATTCAAAAATTTGGATAGGAAATATTGAACAAAAGGAGAGCCTATAGCCTGATCACCCCTTGGCTACGCCACTGGCACACGGACACCTGTTTACCGGCGTGACCGGTTCCTCTGCGCCTCGGGCGCGCCCAGTCACGTGGCAGCCGACTGAGGACGAGATCCGGCTGCTGAGGCCCTGCTGAGTGGATAAGGACGTCTCCATTGGGCAGTGCCGGATCTAGCCGGTCGGTTGGAGGGGGGCCAAGGCAAAGTCGCAACAAACAAAAAAACCTCACACAGTGAAAAATGTTGCCGCAATATGATTTGACCGTAGCTTTTGGGAATGCCCAGAACGAAAGGCAAAAAACCATCACGGGGTGAAAAATATGCGCACAAGATGCTTGTTTTTGCTATCCACGGCCCAATGCTTACACTGAAGTTGACTGGTTCTGTTTGAAGTTTAGAGTTAAGGGAACACAAATCTCGGTTATGAACTCAAGCGGAGTCGAGGCAAAAGGAGGTCGATGACTTTGTGGGGGAGGGGAAGGCATAACATAGTTCTACTCGAGCTTGTCCGTTTGGGGGGGGTAAATATTTTTTGCCCTCCCCTCTGGATCCGCCACAGCCATAGAGTTTGCATGAACTTTGACTACCGTGTTGTCGAATCAAATATTTGAAATGAGGATATTAAGGAATTGTAAAAAAAAAACAATGGGATTCATCCTAATTAATATTACATCATCCCGGTCATCAAAACTGGTTCAGTTTTTACCACCCCAACATTCAGTCATCTCCGCAAGGTGTTTTCTTATTGGATCGATGGTCTAGACGAGCGAGAGGTGAGCTACAATGATGTGTCCAGGGTAAAGATCGAGAAAACGAAAACAACAAAGTTTTGTGGCTATCTCTTCCATACCATTCCCATACAAAATAAAAATTAAAAAAGGCTCGGCGAAAAAGTTTTTTAAGTTGTATAAAACAGTTTTCAAGTTTTATAATTAAATCTACACTTCTGTCTTGGAAAAACTTCCAAGAATCTAAAACGGTGCATCGCACCTGCTCGTACCAAGAAGTGAAATCTAGCTGCTGATGTTTTATCATTTTAAGTCCGCCTAACAATTTGTTGTCTCTCAAAAACCATGATCAGTGCTCTTACAATTTCCAAACTGAGACGAAAGCATCAGACTTCATCCGACCGATTGTCCAATCATGATTGATGATATTTCGGTAACTTCTGTATTCCATTAACAAGAGAAATAGCTACTTGTCTTGTGAAATAATATCGTGGTAATTAGACGAAAATAGCTAATTCGGGCTTGCAAACGTCCCCCCCAGAAAAAATACTCGGGAATTTTAGAATGACTAACCGACCGAGGAGACAGAGAGGGGGACAAAAGGTCCGACGGCAGCGTTTATCTCTACAGGGGAGCATCGCTCAGGGGGTGATGTTTTCATCGAAAGCAGTCGAAGTGTAGCCCATAACAAAATTCGAATATTTTAGTGGGACTGATGTTTTAAATCCAAGCAACCATGTATTATTGTTGTGCTATAAAACACAAAATGAATAAAATAAAGCAATTTGAAATAAGGCAGGAGGAAAAAATTGGAGCAACACTTCTCAGTTATCACACATTTGTATTTACTAAGAGGCAGGGCCGTAGCCAGGATTTCGCTCGAATTCCCTGCGACAGCGCCACAAGAGCCCTGATGGGTAACAAGGGCCCTGCTTGTTACAGAATAGAGTGCTGAAGAGGGCTTGAGAGTGCGCTGTCTGGTATGAAATTTCAAATTTGGCCACAGATCATAGTGGAAGCGAGCCGCGCTTCGCGCGGTCCGTATCCTCAGGGGGCCCTTCGGGCCCTAAGGGGGGCAGCTGTCCCTGCTGCCCCCTCCTTGGCTACGCCCCTGCTAAGAGGTCTCAGTAAAACATTAATGGGGCTTTGCGAATTCTACCTATATTTTTATATTACGATTGCTGTAATATCCCAAATATATGATTAACTAATAAAGCATACACAGCATGATCAGGGGTACTGAGCATCATACTAAGCCGATGGCTACCACATGTTTTGGACCAAAAAACAGTCAATTATGTGCAGACCCTACATTGTCACAATCATGGATGCAGTTTTTTTGCCTATGCAACAATATCGGAAATTATGGATCTGCCGATGTGATCCTTGCTCCAATTGGTCCCATAGATCCGACGGAGTGGAGATAAATCTTCATGACATACAAAGAAGATTCAACACAAAGTCGTCATTTGGGAAATGCAGTCCTACGTTCACTTCCTTCCTATCGCTCGCTAGCTCACTCCGTCTCATGACCGCATTTCAAGCACGTCCTTTCTTTCAAGTCTTACCTCCTCTTGTGGACCAGTGAGGGTAACTAACAGGCTGTTTTCACAAAATGAGCCTCAGGTGAGACCAGGCAATTTCACTTCCAGCAAAAATGTTTATTTCGTTTTTAATGGATTTGTGGGCACAGTAAATTTTTCAGTGTGATTAACTGGCAGCAAAAATAGGCCAGAATCTGGTTAGCTTTCAGTTTTGCAGTGGAAAATGTAGTGCCAGAGTTGGAGGCTGAAGGTCTATGGTCCCCTCACTTTCTGGCCAGTTTCGGCCTGCCTGGCCGAAGCTGGATAGCGCACATTGTTCTGCAACTGGACAATATGAGCCTTCATGAGTCTACTAACATATGAAATGTTGCTGCATTGGTGTTTTTTAAAATCGATGTGGCTTCATATTTTGCCTATGTTTGTTTAAAAATGAGCGCCCCGCAAATTTTCCATGATATGGTTTACTTTGGACATCCGATCAAAATTTGGTCTTAATCAGGTCACTGTCCGCGTTCGAGAAATCAGCATGAAATAAATTTTGCATAGTTGCAGCTAAAAAAATCGTACCAGAAAGCAACGGGGTGTGTTTTCGAAATAATATTGACAGAATAGACCATTCTTAACACATTTAAAGTACAAATGAAGAATAGGCTGAGCTACTTTGTACCTGATTTGGGTCAAATGGCCTAGTTGACCCAAGACGGCGTTTTTACCGATGTGAGCTGTGTGCAATATCAAGGAGAGACGGGTAACAGGGAACGATCCTGAGGGAGGTTTATGCCGAATTGACCCGCCCGAATCCTTTTCATACCTTTTAGGTACCCAAATAATCGATTTTAGGGGACACCTAGAAATTGATTGGTCCATGATCACTAGAAGCAAAAGCCGCCGCGAGAGATCTGTTCCAACGAGTGAAAACCCCAAAAATTATCCTCCGGGGTCAGTTAAGATCTATGGAAGCCTTCTTCATTTGTTGCTCATCATCCTCCCTCAGCAGGGCAAAACTTCCGACAGCGAGAAAGGTCTAAAATACAACCTTACCAGCAGCCGGAAGATCCGGACTTTTATGGAGATGCCACTGTTACCAGCGCAAGTTTAAATGTGAATAGATTTTGATCCATGGCGTCCACGGAATACACTACAAGTGGAACTTCCGACGACTGCTTGATGGAATACTTTTGCTGACAAAGAGCAGAGTGGGAAGGTGACACTCAGAAAAAAGACGCGTTCAGTATGTTGATAATCTTTTGGATTTCGCAGCACACCATTCTGCAGTGTCTCAAAACTGGTTTTGCATTGGGATAGTGAGTGTAAAATTCACGCTTGCAAATATGGAAGGCGAGTAGAAAGTCCAAACGCTATAATATTGTGGGAGTTAGTTGAAACTCGGTTACAGCCCTTACTAGCCCTTACTCGCGCATTTTTCATCAAATTTGTCTTTCCTTCCACACTAGATGGTTTTATATATACTAGGATTATTGAATTATGCTAAAAAAATCCCCAGGAAAAGTGTTTGGAAAAGTGAGTTAGAAAAAAATGAAGGGGAAAAAGTGAAAGAAATTCAGGGCGCCTGGGTGTCACACTGTACTAAGCATTCCAGGATATAGATCATTGTGCCTCCATCGCCATTATCAAGGACGACACTTTCCGTTCAGCGGAATACAAACGGCAGAACACCAGGCTCTACCAATATCAGTAAGACCCATTTCTGGCCACCACAGGCTGGAGTGACAAGATCTTTCAGGGGAAAAGAAAGCAGCGATTGTCCTTTGAGCAGAGTGCTAGCGACGACGACTTCAGGGCAGCGATTAACTCAACTAGTGTGTCCCCGTAGTACACTTCTCATACGGAAAGGCAAGCAATTGTGCGAGTCAGACTTCTGTATCATATTCTGCCAGCACCTGTTATCACCGAGGCTGGTGACTAGGGTATCCTCCCCCGTAGGCGGATCCAGGATTACCGATCGGGGGGGCGGGCAGCTTCCCGAGGGGCGCCATTTTGACCAGGGGCTGCCACTTTTGACCGGCAAAACCCATCAGTTGGGCGCAAAATCCTATCGGTTGGCACCGATTGTTGCATCCTGGGGGGACGGAAAGCGACATTTCAGGGGGAGTCTTGTTAAAGACGTCACGTTTTTCTTGAAATGAAAATGGAAGGACTGAGGTCAGTTTTGATTCAATTGTCGAGTTTGCCGCACTTGTTTTAGATTTGTCTCTGCGATTAATTTTTTATGATAGGAAAAATATTGGAAGAATATTCTTTATGATACTCCCGTCATGGAACCTCCTTGAAGCTGGTTTCTAAAGATATTGTTATTTTTGGTATTTGTGCATATCTCGTGCATAGCGGGTGGAGATAATTTATTCATCGCACAATACGTAGAAAAATGTCACACTACAATATAATAATATAATGATAGCCACTAATTCGTACCCGAAATATCTAGTTACTTGTATAAAAACAGGACCGACAGACTCACGAATGCATCTCCACTCAGTGGACCAAACCGACTACCGAAAAGACTGGGCTGACGGCCAACGCCTATGCCTTGGATCACCCAAGCTGATCGAGGTTGCAATGCGGGTATCCAAGTCCGGGAAATCATCCCGAAAACGGTCCCGAAGACAGCCACCTCCGGTCCCGAGAGGGAGCCAGGTGGGACCTGGACGGCGGGGTCGGTGCAACGGCGCGGGTCCTCGCCACAAATCGGCTGTCATCCAAACCGGAATCGCCAGAGCTTCCTTCGGCGATTGGGGCGACTTTAACGAAGCGCCCCCCATGTGGATATCTTTATTCGACGGCCGGAACAATCATCATCATCACATTTCAGGGGGTGCCATCAACCTTTCAGGGGGCGCCATGGCCATTTCAGGGGCTCCGAGGGTCGATAGAGGGGGCATGTGCCCCTCTTTGCTCCCCTGGATCTGCGTATGATCCTCCCACTTTGGGGCAGCCATGTGATGACTTGGGTGTCTCGTTCCTTAGTCCATCAGCTTTATCGCATTCAATGTTCCGAATTTTCGACCGGTAAACCCTCTTTTTCTCTCGGGGCGTGAAGCCCGATGCAATTATTTGCTGCTGATGTTGCCACTTTGCAGTTTGTTAGTAAAATATCAGTTTATTCTGCTTTTTTGCTGTGATGTATACATATATTTTGGTCCACTGACACAGTAACGTGTTTTCTTTATCCTTTAGACTCCATAAAAGTCATTTTTAGAACTGTGAATTTCCAGAAAAAGGGTACTTTCTCGCCCAATTGAACTACGGCTTTCCCTGAAATGATTACGATACTCCTTGAAATGGCTAATGACACCCCACTGAAATTTTGCAGGGGAGGTGGTGTTGCATCACCCACTAATACTTGCCGAATATTTCAGGATCGTCGTTCAGGTCTTGAAAATCTATGCGAACTATAGAACATTTATTGCGCGTGTTTTGCACACACGTACCTTTAGCTCCTAACATCAGGGAACTACTGACTCATGACTGGAGGCATGTGAGGGTTATTTGGACGTCAGCACACGTATTCACACGAATCTGTCACGGTTCCTCTCCTCATAAAAAGGTCACACAAACAATTCCAAAATCCAATGGTGATGATGTGTGGACTTCATTGAATCACATCAGTCTTAATTCTAAGTCAGAGCTGAGGGCCTATCCACAAATTACGCTACATGTATTCTTATAATTTTAACCCCCCCTCATGGTAATACTTGCTTACGCCCTGTTGTAACGTCTAAAAAAACGGTTGCTGACTTCCCGCTCCCCCCTTGTTTTTCCTTCTGTACTTTATGGACGGTCTCATATGTTTCGGACACCATCTTTCGATACTGGTCAGGGCCTATACCTAAAGAAACTCTTTCTAATACATTACAAAGGCTTTGGTTTATATCGAACTGATGTGGTCAGAAAGCGTCTGGACGGGATTGAGACAGAACACGTGTTTTGTCGATTACAACACAAACTACCCTGTGATCAGAAACACTTCTCGATCACAGTGAGGAAAACTCCGCACATGATCGAGGGATACAACGCCCCCCCCCATCTCCGAGCATCAGAACAATGTTCCATAATAAATACTTTGGTAAACACATGGAGCTGCGCGCCTCAGGGTTCGGTGGGTGAGCAAGTCTGTGAGTCCCGTACGAACGCACGCCCCTTTCCGTGACCGCCACGGGGCGGGGAATCTCTAAGAAAACCCCAAGGCGATCACAAATGCGGGCACCCGGCCCATGTGTCATGTGTATGTGCGTGTGTGTGTGCTTACACACGCACGGAAAATGACGCACCACCGACGCAAGGCGGGCCGAGCAATAATGCTGAAAAACGATAGCTTTCAAAAGAAGACACTATATGTTTACAAAGTTAGGGCCCTCCGCATGAAGAGGGTATGTTATGTGAATGGGTGGACGACGTTTTTTTATATTTTTTCGGGATGGAAGAAGTCGTTAAATTTCCCTGAGGTTCTCACGGAAAACAGTAAACAAGGATATTACGGAAATATTTCTGATATATTTACCAGGATGGAAAAGGACTAGCTTAGTTTGGGAGGAAGGAAGTGGGTCCACAAGGTTTGGTCACGAAAGTGGACGAAGTAGTCGAGGATCCTACAACTAACTAGCTGCTAACTGACGCAAAGAGCGTAGCCAATCCACAGCCATGCTTGAAATGTCATTTGGCTAGCTTTGGTCCATCCCAGGTGACAGTTGTGCGAGCTGCAACTGCTTTCTTATTTAGAGAAATCAAGACAAAGGTTTTAGCAGTCTGCTCTCGGACAAATACTGGGCCCGCCCCTGCGAGAGCACCTGTTACTGCGACCCGTCTGACCTTGCCCGCAGCGGTTCTTGTTTACCTGAAGGGTCGTAAAGCGTGGAATGCGGAGGCGTACTACGGTTTACAACCAACGTGTCACGTGGGCGGTCTGTGTATCGAAATGAATGAACGAATGACCTGACATCTGTTGTTGGGGAAACAGGGTATTAGTTCTGACGGGTCATGTCGTGTGGTGCATGTGTCGAGGGTAACGCACCCTTAAAGATGAAGTCGTCGGATATAAAACAAAATCATACAGGTCCAATATACACACACATTGATAGGTACAATTCCCAAGATATGACTCGCATATAATAAAGTCAAATACTAAGAGGCTAAAAGAGCCTAAAAACATTGTCACGATATAAAATCGCATAAAGTAAAAAAAAACATCCTAAAATGTAAGACTATAGAATATAGCAAAAAACATAAAAATCCAAGAATCACCGCACTGAAACCATCAAACTATATTCTTGGCGGCATAAGAAATTTTATCACTTTCAGTTTATACTGCCCAGTTGAGGAGTTCCAAAGATCAGCTTCGCGAAAGTTATCTAAAAAAAGTATTGCACAGTTTCGGAACCCTGACAAAAAGACTCGACTTGATCGTATTTACCCGAGCATATGGTACGTACAGTAAGGCTCTGCAGCGAAATGTCCGAGGTCGAACAGCCAGGGGAAGCTTTGGAGAAGAAACGAAGAATCGATGCAATTTGTAAGAATGTTTCTAATGAACATGAGGTCGTGCTGCTTTAGTCGAGTTTCGATTGTTGCTATGCCAAAATGTTGAGACAAACTGGGGTAATCTAGAGGCAAATTGGGTATGCGACAGCGAAAACAGAGCCACATGACAAATTTGTGCTGTACTCTTTCCAGACGCTTGAGATGACAGGTGGATGCTCCACCCCAGACAGCGCTGCAGTATTCCATAACTGATCTGACATTTGCATAGTATGCCGAGATCACAGCTTTACTGTCACGATGGCGCAAAGCTGTCATTTCTACCTGTTTGGAAAGATCGGGTTAACATTCATAATGTCCTATTTGCTCTTGAAACAATATTATCTACGTGATTTACAAAAGTAAGCTTCTCATCCAGAAGAACGCCGAGATCCCTCACTACAGTCACTCTTTCCGATTGCTACGCCGTCAACAAAATAATTTTTAAGAACCGGAGTGCGGCGCAGCGTCAAAGTCAAGACCTTGCATTTGGATGGATTTAGAGACAGTTTCCATGTCCGTGACCACTGAGACAAGGCATCCAGGCTCTCCTGGATGTTACAAGCATCATTATTAGTGTCAACCCGATGATAAATCTTGACGTCATCGACAAACATCACGCTACGCACTTGTATGGAGCTTGGTAAGTCGTTAATGTAGCAGGCAAAGAGTAAAGGTGATAAAATGCTGCCTTCTGGAGTTCCTGATGGTACAGGCACCCATGATGAGCTTTGGCCATTCACAACAACCCGCTGTGACCTCCCAGACAGATATGATTCACACCAGGCAAGAGCTTTGTCTGTAACATGGTACGAACTTTTTAGCTTATGAAGAAGCAATCTATGGTTAACTGCTTGGAATGCCGAACTGTAATGATTGTAAACTACGTACGTCTGGAAACCATTGGATATGTTGTTCCAGGCCGTATGAAGCATAGTCGCCAAGTTAGACGTGCATGATCGGCGCGGCATAAAACCATGTTGCTCTTCAGATAAAACAGGCTGAACGTGGGCAAGCAGAGAGGTGTGCACAACACGTTCCAACATTTTACTGAGCAGATGAAGCAATAACACACTCCGGTAGTTCGATGCCGACGTTTTGGCTCTCTTTTTAAATACAGGAACTATATTAGCCCTCTTCCAAACCGCAGGGAACACTCCTTGATCTACCGACAATTTACACAGCTTGGCTACCGGCACTGATAATTCCTCTGCACATTCACGAATGACGCGGGCACTAACATTATCTGGCCCACATGCCTTAAAACGGCTAACACTGCACAGGATTAGCCTGACCGTAGCCTCTGACACCTCAAAACATCTGAGAGGGTGAATGGGATAGTCAGGGGCTCTTGGAAATTCAGTAACATTCTGGTCGTTGAACTTAGAAGTAAAAGTCGCATTTAAAAGCTCTGCCTTCTGCTTGTCGTCGGTCACTTTACGGGTTCCGTCAACGAGATAAGAAAGGGAGCCAGTCTTTCCCTCCACACTCTCTAAAAATATCCAAAACCGTTTCGGGTTTTCTTTAAGGTCACTTAACAATTTGCACAAATATTCGCGGAACTTCTTGCTGGCCTCCTGCTTGAACGCTCTCCTCTTCTCCTTGAAGTGCGCTTCTGTTTCGGGCGTTCTGTTCCGTTTCATTTGCCGGTGAGAGGCTTCCTTTTCTGACAGTGATTTCCGTACGTTTCGGTCAAACCACGCTGTAGGGATGTAGTCTTTGACGGCTGCTTCAAGAAAATCGCAAAAAAGTTCAGTTGCATCATCAATTGGCATTTCGTCCAATATAGACCAATTATTCAAGCGCAGTGCAGCTCGCAACCTGTCCCAATCAGCTCGTTTGTAGTTTAGAGCTGAGCTTCTAGACACAAGCTGCCTGCTGTGACGAATCGAAGTTAACTCTGAGATTACTTCCTTGTGGTCGGAAGGAAAAACGCCATCACGCACGGAAGAAACTACCTGAATTCCTTTGGAGAAGATTAGATCCAGAAAGTTTGGACCTCGAGTGGGTTGCGTCACATGCTGCCTAAATCCAGCTAGGTAACAACCGTCTAGCAGTTCAAGGGCTCTTCTAGATCGTTTTTTATAGTTGGGGTCACAAAACAGTTTTCTGTGAGCTGCCAGCTGACATCTGGTACATTGAAATTTCCGGCGACTAGAATGGGCTTACGTGGAGAAGCTGCCGCAATCCTGTCCAGAACCGAAAATAGTGCAGATAATGCTCCATTAAAAACACGCTAGATAGCGAAAAACGGTAAGAAGCATTGGGCAGCCCATCCACTTCTCTGTCGCAAATATTTTAATCATTTTTTGGCAGGTCACATTTAAGGTCACTAGAGGTAAAAAATGCCGTCATAGGGATAACATGTAAATGAAGGTTTTCGGTCATTACATCTGCATAAGTAAAGATAGAGCAGACTAATTTACAACATTGGAATCCTCGCAGCAGGCCGAATGATGTATAATACCTTGCAAGGTCAAATCAGGTCAAACATGGCATTTGACCTGACCTGAGGGCAGGTCAACGTCAAATTAGGTTAAAATGCACATCGATAAGTTTTGAAGTGCCGCGGCGAGGAGCATGATGATGAGTTGTTAAGATGTTCCCTGGCCTCTCTCCTCGAATCCGGAAATGTAAAAAACACTGAAGATTATATATTCGGGCACAGCCCTTCATCAGAATAGTGGAGTAAATATCAATAATTCTCAGTCCTAGTATAGCCAGACCTCGAATTGAGCTTCACACAAAAATGCCTTTTAGAATGAATTATTAAAAATAAGATTGGATGTCGTGACAACAACCATATTGGTACCTCTAACCTAAAAGTAATGCCGACAATACGACAAACCTAGAGCAGTATTTGTGACAGTCTTTTCTATTATTTCAGCCAAACACTAGCTTTTGATTAACAGTGAAAAACTCGCTGAAGTACCTTAATCGGTTATTTGAATATTGCTGTTCTTATTTACTATTTTTCCGTCGACTGCAGCTAAAATGCTAACCAAAAACTACCTATTAAGCACTAGTAGACGTGATACTAGATCGGTGTAAGGACTGCATACTTTCCCCTTTAAGATGATGCTATATTTTTACAATAAAAGCCTCCCTTGAATTATTTAGTTAAGATTGTACCTAGTGGTCAAGGTCAACTTTTTTGTAATTGATAAACCCATTTTCCACAGCCTGCTCCTCTGGCCCAACATTAAGCGTCGAAAGAGTATACGTGTGGCTGTAAAAAAAAACAAAAACATTATAAATTTTACATTATACTTATTCAACAACCCTTAGTATGTACCTCTTAAACAAATGCAACTTTTATAGCTAGTTAATGTGAACAGTCATTGCTAAATACTTTTCCTCAGCCTGTACCTCTAGTCCAACGTTAAGTGTCGAATGGTTATACGTCTAGCTGCAGAAAAGTATTATCAATAATTAGTTGCATATTTCAAAAACCCCAACCCCAGTACGTACCCCTAAAATCAAAACATCTCTTTGAGCTAGTTAATCTGATCAATCATTAATAAACACTTTTTCCCAGCCTGTACCTCTGGCCCAACGTTAAGCGTTGAAAGAGTATACATCTGGTTGCAGAAAAGCACCATCAAAGATAAATTACCTAAAAAAACCTGAGCCTTACCTGTGACCTAAGTCCATCACTTCTGACTAGCTAAACTAATTCAACCATCATAGCCCTTTTTCCCAGCCTGTAAATCGGGCCCAAAGTTAAACGTCAAAAGCATATACGTCTACATTGTTGATAGTGTTATTGATGCTAGACGTATATGCTTTTGACGTTTAACTTTAGGCCCGATTTACAGGCTGGGAAAAAGGGCTATGATGGTTGAATTCCCTATATATATTCCCTAGTATATGTGTTCCTCCCTTACCTCTTAAGAGGTAAGGGAGGGATCAACGTAAGTATATGTGTTCTGGGGTAGGACTTCCTTACATTGTTGATAGTGTTATTGATGCTAGACGTATATGCTTTTGACGTTTAACTTTGGGCCCGATTTACAGGCTGGGAAAAAGGGCTATGATGGTTAATTAGTTTAGCTAGTCAGAAGTGATGAACTTAGGTCACAGGTAAGGCTCAGGTTTTTTTAGGTAATTTATCTTTGATGGTGCTTTTCTGCAACCAGATGTATACTCTTTCAACGCTTAACGTTGGGCCAGAGGTACAGGCTGGGAAAAAGTGTTTATTAATGATTGATCAGATTAACTAGCTCAAAGAGATGTTTTGATTTTAGGGGTACGTACTGGGGTTGGGGTTTTTGAAATATGCAACTAATTATTGATAATACTTTTCTGCAGCTAGACGTATAACCATTCGACACTTAACGTTGGGCTAGAGGTACAGGCTGAGGAAAAGTATTTAGCAATGACTGTTCACATTAACTAGCTATAAAAGTTGCATTTGTTTAAGAGGTACATACTAAGGGTTGTTGAATAAGTATAATGTAAAATTTATAATGTTTTTGTTTTTTTACAGCCACACGTATACTCTTTCGACGCTTAACGTTGGACCAGAGGAGCAGGCTGTGGAAAATGGGTTTATCAATTACAAAAAGTTGACCTTGACCACTAGGTACAATCTTAACTAAATAATTCAAGGGAGGCTTTTATTGTAAAAATATAGCATCATCTTAAAGGGGAAAGTATGCAGTCTTAACACCGATCTAGTATCACGTCTACTAGTGCTTAATAGGTAGTTTTTGGTTAGCATTTTAGCTGCAGTCGACGGAAAAATAGTAAATAAGAAGAACAGCAATATTCAAATAACCGATTAAGGTACTTCAGCGAGTTTTTCACTGTTAATCAAAAGCTAGTGTTTGGCTGAAATAATAGAAAAGACTGTCACAAATACTGCTCTAGGTTTGTCGTATGGTCGGCATTACTTTTAGGTTAGAGGTACCAATATGGTTGTTGTCACGACATCCAATCTTATTCTTAACGATTCATTCTAAAAGGCATTTTTGTGTGAAGCTCAATTCGAGGTCTGGCTATACTAGGACTGAGAATTATTGATATTTACTCCACGATTCTGATGAAGGGCTGTGCCCGAATATATAATCTTTAGTGTTTTTTACATTTCCGGATTCGAGGGGAGAGGCCAGGGAACATCTTAACCCTATTTCCGGCAGGGGGGGCTAATATTGCCCCCCTAAGGTTTTTCAAGAATATCTCCGAAACGGCTTGCGATAGAACTTTGAAACTTCCTGACTTTTCCTAGAACTAGTACAGGCAGGTTTTCTGAAATTGTCAATATTATATATTTACCAGGGGCGGAGCTATGGCTGGGTTTTTGGGGAGGTTCTGTCCACAAACTAAGTATTATCGTATGCGATGGGTTCTTTGTAAAAGGAAGCCGTCTCTGCTGATCCTGATACCAGTTATATGGTTTTATTATATCATTTTTTATGTGAGATGATAGTGCATTCACAATTGTCACTATTTGTATTCATCAGGGGCGGTTACAGCAGTTCAAAATGGGGGGAATGTTATCAAGAAGGACTAAACGTTAGTAAGTGAGAAGACTGCTTACAGCCGTGCCAGGGCGAATACAATTGGGTATATGAAAATTCAAAATAGTTATAATCAAATTCTAGATTACCAGAGGCGTGTCCAGTCACTACACATTTTCAAAATGCATATTCCCAGCCAGTATCACCGCCGCGACTCAATATCGTTGTATATTAAAAATGTGTTTCCAATCACCCCCCACCCGCCCCCCCCACGACGAGAGTCCTTGATCCACCTATGTCACCCCCTTTCCCAGAGCTGCCATGGGAGGGTAAAAATTATCAGAAATAAATTTCAACTAGTCGAGGGACTAATATACTCATGCATACCACTCGCATATTGTTGGGATGTATTTTACCCCACTGTTTTACCTTACTGCATCCGCCCCTGATGAGTTTTTCACTTTTTTTCATTTATTTATGTGTCAAAGATGCCAAGCAGTATATCACGGCTTCTAATCCGCGTAACAAAAACTTTTTAGGTTGTATATATTTCCCCTCATAGTCCTGGTCCTGGAACTGCCATTGAATTTCGAATTTTTGCGTAACTCGAGTATATGACAATTTTGGGTCAATTATTTGTAAATCTGAACTAGTTTTGTGAAAATCGTACAACAGAGACAAGGGTTATGGAAAATCTAAAAAATACACAAAAATTGTATATTTTGCACGACTTTCTCCTTAAAAATCAAAATTTTGAAATTTTCTTTTTTTTCAAAATAAAGTTTAGCGTCAGGGGAATCTATAGCACTTTGAATTTTCAAAATCGGCCGGTTAGATTACGAGATCTTAGGGGGGCCGATATTGCCCCCCTGCCGGAAATAGGGGTAGCCGGGAGCCTGACGGAAATAGGGTTAACAACTCAAAATGCACATCATTAGAACTGAAAAGGCTAGACCAATCTAATGAAGTTAAAAAAGCGCTCTGTCGCCATCTATTACAATGTTATTCAGTTAAAACCATTTTTCCATGTATTTCCAATAGGGAAGTGATGGCTCGTACCTGACCTAAGGTCATCGATATTAAAAATACCAGAACATATTTTAGAGAACTTGGTGGGTTTATTATGTGATATGAATTTCAATCGGAAATTCATATTACGTACGTGGGCTTATTATGTGATATGAGTTGCAATCGGATGGCTTCACCCTGTTCTGACTAATGCTATCTTAAACGTTTTTGAGGTCAGGCCACTTGACCTGGACTGATGACCTGACCTGAGATGACCTAACCTTAAGGTTTTGACAAAACTTGTAAAAATGATCAGAGAAAAGACATAACATGTATGGCGGCGCATAACGCCGCCGTTTTTGTGCTATTTGCCAAGAAATCCGAGGGGGCCGGTATCCACCCCCGTCAATGCGCGTGTTAACACTAAGTAGCCTTAACTTTGAATTCAGATAAAAACATAGCTTATACTAAGTAATGCCATCTGACAGAAACCCTGGGGTGGGTCAATGACCTTGACCTGTGATCTTCAGGTCAAACGACCTGAATCTGATAAGTCACGACCTGTGATCTGCAAGTCAGACGACTGCGAGTTAGTTTTGAAAAGAGTAACAAATTGATTTAACATGTCATAATTGAAGGAATACGACATATTTGATTTACCTCCTCCAATCCAAGGTGGAAATCAGAATCAGGTACTCGTCGGTAATCATATGACTAATTATAACTATCCTCTGCGACCAGCTGCTGCATAAGGTTCCTAGAGAAGGCTCTGCCGATAATAAAAGCACTGATTGTCCCTAATCTTACATTGAATTTGGGGAAATGGCCAAGCACCATCTCATCATTTTAAAATTACGTTTCCGCCAGCAATCTTGCAAAATTGATCAGTTTCTGAAACCATGTAACTCTGAATCAAAACTTGGTGCGGAATAGGGCTATTAGGGCTATAGCTAGCGGAACAGGGCTATAGCTGGTCATTCAAGGATAAAAAATAGGCGAAATACTCGGATAGGGCTCTCTATCACGGCATTTCGCCTATTTTTGTTCGACTTGAATGACCAGCTAGAAACCATTTCGAGTGGTTGAATAAGAAACTTCCATGCACTTCCAGCTGCTTTCTGATGGCAAACTTTACTGCGATTGGAATCAATGCGTTTCTTGTAATCGATAAAAACTGCACACAAGAAGAATAAAACGTTTAGCAGATACATACCTCACCAAAAGAGACCCATGAAACATTCAACAAACCGTCATCCTAGCCTTCTACAGGCTGTTTAACAAGGATGTCACGCATGTCACGCAAGTACGTAAATATTAATGCATACTACAGAGCGAGGGGAGGAGACTCGCTGTATCGATACAGTGCCCCGTTGGTGCTGCACCGCCTCGGACTCTCATAAAACCCTCGCCATGGAACTGGCGCTCCTTTGTTGGACGCATAGACCAAACAAGGTGGCGCATCACGACTGCGTCCGAAATTGGATCCAGGTCAGCCATTTAAGAGGGGGACTGTGGCGGCTAGTTGTAAAATTTTCCCATATAAATCAGTCAAACTCGGCCAAGGATGAACAAAATCTGGCCGATTTGGATGGCATGGCCGGATCGCCCTGGCTGGATTCGCTCCTGAGAGTCCCGGTGCCGCCGACCCCGGGACGCCGGGGCTGGGCCCAGGGAAGTTGTTGTTGTCCAGGGAAGTCTGAACTACTCCCCAGCTATTATTCTACCTATTAACCTTCGCCCGGGTGGGGGGTCTTTTTAAACCCCCCTCGGGTTTTTCCGAAGTGACCAAAAAACGGCGGCGCGCAGCGCCGCCAAACTTGGTCTAGCTGTTCCTTCATTATTTTTACATCTTTCCTGAAAATTTTGGCTCAAGGTCATATCAGGTCAGGTCACCAGGTCAGGTGAAGTGACCTCACCTCAAAAAATACTTAGGACGGCATAACTAAAAGAAGGGTTAATCGATCAAGTTGAAACTCATACCACATCTTGGGCCCACCAGGAGCTACAACATTTGTTCCGGGATTTTTGATATTGGTGACCTAAGGTCATGTGCAGAGCATGACCTCCCCATTGACAATGCATGGGGAAAATCACGAAATGAGCTTTTCTCAGTAAGTATGGATGGAATCAACTTCAAACATCGGTTGCGACTTGCTCTTAGCCCATTTCTGAAGATGATACCAAAATTTATGAGTTGTGACCTTTAAAAGGTCACATTAGGTCAAATAGGCATTTTTTGGTGTTTTTCTCTATAAATTTTGAATAAACTAAGATAGAGCTTTTATTTTGTCACCGAAGTGTTTGTATAGTCACTGGAAGTCAAATGATATACATCATGACTATACCAGGTCAAGTTGGGTCAGACCGTTGACCTGGGTCAGGTCAAATTCTTAAATTTGACCTGGCATGGCAATATCATATATCATTGATTCGTATTGACGAGAGGATTGCAATGGTGCATAAACTATGGCTGTATCTTGTTTGGTTTGGAAGCTATTAGCGAAAAAGTAAACGCCCTTATGCATGGGTGGCTATGGACATTCCCAAGAATATGCCCAATATTTAGTGACCTGTAGCCCCCTAGGCTTTGACCTGACACGAAAATGAATGCCACTGTAATGAAAGTGCATCTCAAGAGCTTTCGAATGGTGTTAGAAAAAGGTTTCTAGCTATTATAGTTTCGGAGATATAGGAGGTTTTCTTAGTACACCTCATATTAGCGATTTTGACCTATTTTGACCTCTGGTGACCTTGATATTGACCTGACAAGAAAAATGACCGAAGTATTTTCGATATCATTTTCGAAGAGCTTTCGATTGCCGTTTTGCGCTTTTTTCTAGCTCTCTTAGTTTTTGAGATCGTGGGGGGTCTTTTTTAGCCCCCCCCACCAGGGCGAAGGTGGCTCGTACCCGCCACCGGGGCAAGGGTTAAGAGCCACTCCCACCATGCACACATGCCCAATTACAGTAAGCATTGACGCAGATCAGGAACGTCTCCATCTGTCCAGGTGGGGATGGGAGGCATTCTCCCGCCTTGGGGATTAAGTCTATGTTAATCCATGCTATCCCAATCTGGAGGCTGGCAACAAAGTCACTAAGGCCCCTGCCCCAAGTTGGAGGCTGACCTGAAAAATTACAGGGAGCCTTGATATCAATTCTTGCCAGTGGCCACCTAGACAACGCAATATTATACTTTTAGAATCAAAGGTACATACATACATACATGGAAAACGGGGCGTGTGTGCGGGTGGTTTCGGGCAGTGGTGTTTGGGATTACAACTCTTCCAAAACGGCACAAACATGCTGTTTTTTTTAAGAAAATCGATTGGTTGAAGTCTTTGCCTGGGGGAGCCCCTGTTACTGTCTCAATGGCTGAAGCCATAAGCGTCGCCACCGGCAAAAAGTAAGGGAGCCAGCCAAACTTCAACCTGATGATGACAAGAAACTTTCCAAGAAAGGACCAAAAACTTTTCGAATTTTTGCTCCTCGCTGCGTTACGCACAGTCTGGTTATAAAAATGTTCGATTTTCTCCCATTTTTACTGAGATCCGGAAATATTCGGCCAATAAGAGGGGGGCAGGCAGCCCTGCCCCCTTTCCGACGCTAATGGCTGCAGCTATGATATATGAAATATGATAATAGATGTAATGCATGTAATACCCCATGAACAATTTACTATGTACCCACTCTTTGCTGCCAAATGTCCCCTCACGCTGGCATATCTCCTCCAGGAGTGGGACCGATGACCTGACCTTGACTCTCGCTCGGCAGCTGTTGAACCAAAGGGTTCAGAGCGCACGCGCCAGGAACCTGCGCAGCGCCGGACGCGCCAAGTCGCGCTCCACAATGCGCTCCGACGAGGACACGGTGAGTAGCGTCGCTTCTGCCTCCCGCCACAACCCGGTGAAGGGGGTCGGGCCTAAACGGTGTGCTGCCAGTGTTGGTGTGTTTAAATAAAAAAGTGATAAGAGTTAAATAAAGAAACGAAATATTGCGACTGGCTAAGCACAGACAAACTGATAGGATGTCACTGGTGTTACTATTTGGTGGACGATTTGTGCATGGAGGAATGAATTTTCTCTACTGGCCTGATGACTTGGTATAAAAGCTGCATAAAAGCATGCCTCCCCTACGACCAAGAGGAACTCGGGTGGCTACCACTCCCCTCGGTTACTTCCTTCGGTGCACGTGGAATGACTGGTTCTATGCATCCCTCCATGGTGAGCATGTATATGTATCCGGCATTGGTTGATCGAGGGTTTTCGATCGGGTGAGGCGGCCACACCCGGTTAGGGGATGCCATTTGGACCAGGGCTCTGCAGTTTACAGTATTGCCAGTTTTCGACGGTGCAACCTATCAGGGGCGACACCTCCTATCGGCGGGGTGCCAGAACTCGCATCCTAGGAGGGTTGGAGGTGAAAAGCAGCCTTTTAGGGGGTCAAGGACGTTTTAGAGGGGCACTGAGGAAATTTTAGGGGCGCCGAAGCTCGATCGGGGAGTACGTGTCCCCATACCCCTGGAACCACATATGATGTATGTGCATACATGCCCTCCTGTTATTTCGCGCCACCTCGAGCGCGCGGCAAAATTGTGGATATATTTTTCGACCCAAAGCTTTCTCCCGAAATCAATACAATCCTTTGGCACCATACCACTCACCCATTTTGTTATGGATGATGTGATATTACAGGCAAACTATATTTGCGTTCCACTCGGTTTTTCGGACGTGTTTTAACTATTTTCCCCTGATAATACGTCTTCAAGCGTTTTTTTCAAGCGACGCTTGTCTGATTGTAGGAAAAAGTGGTCAAATGTCAAAGTACCTATGCAGGAAGCAGTAACGGTGGAACGTCAGAATTTAAGGGGGAGGAGGCTCCATGGACCCATTTCGTTCCAGTCAACGCCATAGGGTTAGTGCTAAAATTTCTGGTTTAAGGGGGACACCGTGCCCCGGTGCCCCCTAGATCCACCGCCAGTGGCTGGAAACACAATTTTTGAAATCTGATGCACAAGTCGTGTAATCTGTCCGAATAAGATCAGTAAATGCATTATTTCCTTTGATTCGTTCAGTTGAATTAGCAATAGGCCTCCGGGACTTAGCTTACGATAAATGATGGGGTTTAACGACGCACCAACTGTCATGTTTATACGGCGTCTCCAACTCTCGCCCTGCTAGGATGAATTTGGGGGACCAGACCAACATATTCACAGGCTCTGCCGGAACATGAACCCGGGACCTGTGGCTCAGAAGGCAGGAGCTCTACCACTGACCCAGCCATCTCACGCATACCTAGTTACAATTCAGGGGCGTAGCCAAAGGGGGGGCGGCAGGGACAGCCGTCCCGCCCTGAGGGCCCGAAGGGTCCTCCTGAGGGCACGATTCTGTAACAAGCAAGGCCGTTTTTACCCATCAGGGCCCTTTTGGCGCTGTCGCAGGGGCCCTTTTGAGGTGCCACCCCCCCTCCCCTGAGTGAAATCCTGGCTACGCCCCTGTCACAGTTCAAGTCCACGAAATAAAAGAACATATACACAAAGTTATCCCACTATTACGATTGGTTCACTTAGGCTTTGCTGTGAGTTCCATGTAACTATGATTCTATCATAGATTCGGTTATATAGAATATACAAAATCCCGGACTGAAATAGAGGACAGTAAGATTAGGACAAAAGCACTCGACGATAACGGCCTGGATTGTGTGATGTCGCAGATATCTAATAACATGCACTCAAATTCGTGAATGTGCAGTGGTGGAAGTAGCAACATTCGGACTGCTGCTCGAATACTCGTTAAAAAAGCGCACGCAATGAAGACAACACACTCCACACGGCTTCTACTCATGCGAAGGGCACGTGAAGCAGCTGTGCCCTCCAGTTCAGCATTGCAGAGGATGAGGAAGGTTTAATAGTTTTGTTATAATATTACTTTCAAAATCGTTCAGAAGAATGATTTATCACAATTAAATATGCTTATCATAAGGCAGAAAGCTGCGAATACCACGAGGATTAGCAAATCTCACTTCAGTCTGGAATTCTGAAAACTGAGTTCAGGACAGCGAATTTTCTGTGATATAAACCTGTATTTTAATCATGTTATTTTAACCCATTTACGTGCCTATTTTCAGATCGAAGGAGGAGTGGACGACGCTCAGCAGGCCACAGAACTATCGTAAATGCTCTGATCGCATGCAGGAGGAACGCTCCACGTTTCTTCAGGCTTCCGACACGAGAAACCGTCCATCAATACTTGCTATTGAGACTGACATTGAAGCCGTCCAGCTTGTGAGGCTTGGGCCGTTTCTGAGCAGGGTGTGCTGCTGGCGCAAAAGCACGTTGGGAATTTTTGGCTCGTGTCAGGCGGTCGTTAATAGCTGGAACACTGTATCGATGGTGACTTGTAAACCAGCCAAGTGAATGGTGATAAACAAAATGAAGCCTTGCTTAAGTTCTATGGCAGGATGTTCTCAGTCTGTTGTTGATTGAACAATGATGTATGTGATCATGTGGTAGAAACTGTTGGTGCGATCGTCTTCTAAGATCTGGCCTTGAGGCAGTTACCATAACCTGGTGTGGGAGCGATCCTCCGAATTGTCGTCTTTTCGATGCAGATAATCGAAAACAATCAATGTGTATATCGGAACGAGGTTTGCGAGAGTCGATCAAACGAATGTTCAAAACACACAGTCCCGGGACAAACACGATGGTAGAAACTCAATACTCGCGTGCAACAGCATCAATTGATGTATGGAATGAGCTAAGATAACCTCTCTAGCTCTGTCACCAGTATGTTTGTTGTGGTTACCATAGCAACAATTGGAGAAAAAGGTTTTACTATCTTGTAGCACTGTGCATCATAATACACTGGCAATCAAGAAATGTATTTGGTGTGGCATGTGAAGGAAGTATGAACGGCGAAAGAACAGCAAAGGGCTGGGCTATTTTCATCATGGTCTATTTCGTTTGGGCGAGGAAGATTCAGGGTGTGAAACCAACAGACCAATCAATGCAAACTAGACCGTTTCATCTTTGCAAAACTGTCCGAATTCTTCAAGCAGGCGTTTTTCCATGTTTCGATCGATTTCAATTGGATTGACCCTAATTGTATCAAATTGAATGGTTGAAAAGGTGCTTACTGACCTGTCTCTTCGAATCCTGGGTGTGAAATAGATGGGGCGTTCCAGGACACATCGACCAGGCACCACCTGGATTGTACATATCATAGTCTCAGATTTCGTTCTAACTTCGTACACAGGGTTATCAGAGGCGTAGAATTTAGATTTGAGAATATTTCCTTCCTCAAAATAAAGGTTTCGGAGTTAAAGCTTGCTAAAAGTTGTGAAAATCCGTGTTTTTAGCAAAACAGGGTGGCATACGATCATTATTTTCAGTGTAGTCTTTCGTTATGGATGCTTATTTAAAACGTGATTGTATTTAAAATTATATTATCCAGCTTTGAGAATTAAGTTTTTTTCAAAAAAATGTTTAAGTTTTTGGAAAATTGTATTCAATTTTGAAACAATTTTTTCTAAGTGTGGCCAAAGATTCGCCTTAAAATAATCTGCAAAAAAATGTTCCCCTGTGCCTGTGCTTTCTAATAACATCAACTAGATTTTGCGTTCTTGAATTTATTGATGTCTAATCAGCCAAAGAGTGACGCCATGCGCGCGAAAATCGGCCGCCCGGCGCGCCCCACCGATAGCCGACTGGCACTTCTTCCACCCGACGACGCGCACGCGTGTGGTGCTCAGCGGAGACTATGGGTTAGAAGTTTGTTGCTAGGGAAACATGCATCTACATAAGCACATGGTATTGTGGACATTTTCATAAGGTAAGGGTGTGCCGTTGACAAAAAATATTTCCTAGACTTTCTTTTTCTTTCATCTTTTGTTTTCGGCTTCAGTAAAGCTTCATTAAAGGGAATGTGGCACCTTCACAACGTGATTTTAACTGAGATAGCCAAGTTGTAAAGCAGGTCGGAAAACCCGGTACTCCATATTTCATTTGTCTTGGAACTCGATATTTCCGTAGAAAAAAGCTAAAACCTACCTGACACCAGCCCCCTCAGCCCCCCGTCGCCGGCGGCCATTGTTGTGAGCTACTGGTGTGACGACATATGCTGACGTCACAATGAGCATCAGCCAATCGAAGCCCTTGAAGCGTTTCAAGTATGGTAGTGGTTGCCAGATCGTGACATCATGCACAGGCTGATATTTATTTCTTTTTCTAGAGGAGTATTTTTAAAAACCAGATATTGAGCTTATTGTACATTTTTCAGAGAAATCGTGAGTGGTTTCATTATTTTTGACTAAAAGTACGCCTAATAACACTAAATTCCAGGATTCGACCAAGGTGCCACATTCCCTTTAAGAGTAAAGAACGTAAACAACATACGTTATAAAGCATGTCTTTTGAAGCAACATGGAATCAATATTATTCAGGTCTTGGGTGGAAGCGAATTCATAGTTAAAGGGCTGTGTTATGACAGAAGGGTATACGTTTTAGTGGCTTTGATTCGGTTCACCAGCAGAGGAGGCAGAGGAGGCTGAATCAATGTGCCAAAAACAGTTTTAATTTCTATTGAGGCATGAAAGTGGCCTACTTTGGTTCACAACGGTAATAAGGAATTGACAGCACACAGCAAAGAATAAACCAGCTTCAAAGGATCAGTTCAACCAAAAGCCTATCTGCTATGACGGTAGTCCCGTCCAGCAGCGGCAATAAATGGGAAACATCGACTTCGGCTGGAACTGTTGGAGCGCCCAATGAGTCAGTCGATGATGATTGTTTCTCCGCAGCGAGCAGCTCGTCAGTAACTGCCTCCGGATGCTATCTGGCTCTTCTTGAGTATTGTGACATTTTCCGACCTTAGATTTACTCTGTCTTCTAAGTAGGCGTCTTTTACGGAGAGCACTCGACGGGTTCAGTACTAGAAGTTCTATTTTTTGGTCCCGGTGTCCCGGAGCCGGGACCGGATGCTGCGCTCGTTCGGGACTTTGCCGGGATCAACTGGGTTTGTACCGGGACCTCTGAGGGTTGGAGAGCGTAATAATCTTATTTAGGACCTTGGGGCCCATATCAGGTTGAGATTAGTTAATTTTTAACCAGTTAAGTTAGTTTCCCTTAGCATTTGACGAATAAATAATCTAATATGGCTAACTACGCACCCACAAATTGTCTTACTTAAGCCTATATGGGGCTGTTCATAGATGACGACACGGGGGGGGCGCGGGCCGAAAAGTGATATACCATGGCCAGGGCTGGAAATCTCTTCTCGATCCAGGGGGTCTTGGGTGGGTTAACGACACGGGAAATACAAGCCCTAATTTAGTTGTAATAAGCTCCATTCGAAAATGAAATGAAATGACACAATTACATATAATTCATTGGCTGAAATAGAAAATCTAAGTCAGTGGTTGAAACTTATAAGACAAGGCTGCAAATTTGTTCCTATTAACCGGACTTTTGCCGGGACCAATGCCAGGACCACGTTGGGTCTTGCTGGGACCAGTCGAGGCCTGCCGGCGCCGGGACTGACGCCGGGACCAGGAATCTAGAAAAAAGTAAATCATCCAGTCAACACAATAAGTCCTCTTATCCCGTGGCATTCTACCACTCCTACGTCGCACAAAAGTTTGAACACTGTTATGTCTTGAACGTAATTACTACCTCTATCTAATGTAATTACACTGTCTTCCTTTTCAGATGTGTTGGCCCAATAAAGACAAGCCAAGAAACTAAGACTTAACACTGGCGACCCAGGTGTAAGGATAGCACGTGAATTGCGATCGCCATGGCTGACGGTGTTGACGCCGCCCTAGCCAAAGCGGGCCGAGCCTGCCAGCTCGGCACTGATCCTAGCCAATTCCTCGACCGTTTCGAAGATTGGCTGGAAGAACACCAGCTTTTAGCCGATACAGCAACCACTATGACACAAGACCCGGAAGCAAACGGACTGGCGGAAAATTTCATGGAAGTACTGAAGAAGTCCTGGCACACCGCCTTCATCGAGCAGAAGAACACGGAGCAAGAAATGCACAAACTGCTACGACAGTACCGGGCCACCCCACACAGCAGTATTGGTAGAGCACCGGCAGAAGTCCTGTTTGTCCGCACCTACAAAGTAAGACTGCCGAACCTAGGTGGGCCAACACATGGCAGTCGCATCAAGGACAAGCGTGACGCTTCCAAGCGCACACAAAAGTTCTACAAGGACCAGAAGGTGACGGTCAGGCCACATGACATTGGAGTTGGAGATACCGTACTCCTTCTCCAAACGCCTACTAAGAAAGCTCCGTGGTATGACCCGGCACCTTATCAGGTGCAAAAGGTGCGGGGAACGCAAATCACGGCATCCCGTGGGCAGAAAGTCGTCACCCGCGACTCGCAACGCTTCAAGAAGGTGTGCCTTGACCCATGTCGTAGGCGCTACCGCCAGCAGCGGTGGCCGATGGACCTATCACACCGCGAGGCGGCCGTTCCTGATATCTCGGCGGAACCAGACCGTAACAACCCCACAAAGAACGCTCATTCGCCAACAGCGGTGACGCAGAGAGCGCATGTAACTGACCTTGGGGTCAGGGACCATGTTCAGCGGGAGGCTAGAGGCAGTCCCGGCACGCGGCTCAAGGAAATTCGTCGTTCACCGTGCGCGTCGTCCCAACCCGAGACGGCTACTCCCGTGGATGGGGAAGGTAACGAGCACTCAACACACGAGAGTGAGCTAGCCGAAGGGAGAAGCGATCAAGAACCAGGTATGTACACCAGAGTTTACCGGAGGTCAGCCAGACCAACAAGAGGTGTTCCTCCTCGGTACCTGCAGGACTATGATGGGTGATATAGTCTCCAAGGATGGCAGCCCTCATTGACGAACGGTCAGCTAAGTCACGTTTCGCTGTGCTCATAGACATAGGCCACAAAAGATGCGTTGTTTTACATTCAGAGCCGTACCACTAGTGGTGATATATGGTACTGAACCTGTATTCTTCTCTCTCTTCTTTTTCTCATTTTATTACGCCCCGTGAGGGATGTAATGTGCCAAGTGCGACTGCTTTTATTTCGGTGTTTTAGGCCAAGATGGGCTTACCAAGTGCGACTGCGTTTATTTTGGCGTTTTAGGCCAAGATGGACTTGTCCTACGTTCCTCGTTTGTACCTGACCAGTTAACCTGGTTTTCTAGACTTCGCATGCAATTGCATGACGCATGCCTTGTTTACATAGTTGAACTGTCATTTCCTTTGTAATCGGTAGCGCCCGCGAGAGATGTAATGTCTTGAACGTAATTACTACCTCTATCTAATGTATTACACTGTCTTCCTTTTCAGATGTGTTGGCCCAATAAAGACAAACCAAGAAACTAAGACTTTACAAACACCAACACTGACAGCAGAAAACTGGCATCCGAAACAAAGTAGCCACCTTGAAGCCATGCTTTATCTCCATTTGAGACCCAACTGCCCCAGTAACAGTGTCATACTAACTGTAGAGGATGTGCTCCCAGCTTCATGAGCTGCACACTGAACATCTGAACTGAACATTGACACCTCGCGCGTTTCATAAAGGCTCTGACGCACGAACTGGGGTGGAGACCGCACAACTGCCGTTAGGGTTCATCCGTGTTGGATACGATGTCATTTCAACACGCAAAACAAACCAAGCTTGCACAAATGCACAAGTCTTTTCATTTTCAAAATCTGAATTTATGACTAAAATCCGTAATCGATTTTATGGGCAACGTTAAGATATGGCGAGTCGTACACTCTTAACGGAAATAAAATTGCATTGATTTCACCCTTTTGTTGAACACGTGTTTTTCTGCTTTTATTTTCCACCTTTAATCACGATTTCAAGAGTTCATACGCTCCCGAGTCAATCTACTGCCCGTGCCCACGCACCGGCGGCGGCGCCGACGACGGCCGGGCGTGCCGGGCGGCTGATTTTTGCGCGCATGGCGTCATTCTATGGCTAATTATACATTAATTAAGCATAGAACGCAAAACATTATTGACTTCACTAAACTGAGGAGGTATGGGTGCGCATTTTTCTATGAATGCCTTTAACGTAAATTACTGGCCACACTTTGAAAAAAATCGTAGGAAGAAGTGGTCAAAACACTTCTAGAAATTTTGAAAATTTCGAAATAAACTAGATGTTTCAACCGTAGCGGTTACATGCTCAATCTAATCTCGTGTCATTTGAAGCTAAGAAATGGAAGTTAAGGCTGAAAATAGTCGTTGTATATCACCATGTTTAGACGAAATTGGCGATTTTCACGCTTTTATTCAAGTTATAACTCCGAAACCGTGCGTCTGAGGAAAAAAATAATCTCAAATCAGGATTTTACGCTCCTGACAACCCAGTAGACGAAATTGGAACGAAATGCGAGACTATGCTATGTACGGGCCTGGTCGATCTGTGCTGGAATGCCTCAGATAAAACACGCTTGGACTATAATATTCGGGCACAGCCCTTCATCAGAATCAGGTAGGTAGACGATAGATCAAATAAAAATTTTTTAGTCCTAGTGTAGCCAAACTTCGAAATGAGCTTCATACAAATGCCTACTGGAATGAATTCTTAACAATTGAATGTCGTGACAATAATAGATACTTCGGCTACCTCTACACCAAGGTTTGCGTCCACAATGCAACAAAACTAAACCAGTTTATTCTCAGTTTGGTTCATGGCTTTGGTGAAAGAAATTACTGAAAGGTTTAGTGCTACGCAAAGCCAAAGGTTGTATTTATCATACGACCGGTATCGGGCCATCTCGGTCCCATTATCAAGTGACAAGAACAAGATATAATCACACACACACTACATAGCTATATAAAACGCATTTCGGTAAACGTGATGGAATAATATCGATGTTACCGAAAATGAAATAATCAAATTTCGTTCGATGAAATAATCAAGCGAAAATGAGGACCAAGGCAGAAAACACTCACGCGTCATGATCTTGAATATTTGAACAACTAGTAGCACGACAAAGATTATTCCATCGAGTTGACCGAAATACGTTTTATATAGCTATGTACGCTATGTAGAGACTAGTGTGTGTGATTATATATTGTTCTTGTCACTTGATAATGGGACCGAGATGGCCCAGAAACCGGTCGTATGATAAATACAACCTTTGGCTTTGCTTAGCACTAAACCTTTCAGTAAACCAGTTTAGTTGTGTTACAACTTTTCATTTATTTCAGCCAATCAGTATACTTGTATTAACAAAAAAATTCGCAAAAATATTTTATATATTACCTGTTGATTTATAATTATCATCATTTTTGCTGACCACAGCTAAAATGATAGTGATAACTATTTCTTTGTCACTAGTACATGCAATGCTAGGCCAGTAAACTTACTGCAAATCTTCCCATTTATTGCAACCTGATGCTATCTTTTATTAGACATGCTTTGCTCGAAATATTTAATCAATATTGTTTTTAGTGGTCAGGGTAAGACCACTAAGCTCTTGCTAAGCTCTTTACCCCTAAGCTCAACCCATCTCACAAGATTACCTAATCTGGTTAATCATTGATGAACCCTTTTCCCCAGCCTGGACCTCTGGCCAACCTCTGCACGCGCGGTGCAGGGCTGTCCTAAAGTGCCCCACCTATTTTTCGAGAATGGCCGGAGAACCGTTCGCTGCCGGAAAACCACTATTTGGCCACATTTTGGAGAATTCACGAGCGCATTGACTGGTGAAATAAATTGTAATATCGGTCAATAATTTGTTAACTTATAGGCATGGGTACCGCAAGCGAGGGGGGACGGGGGGACGTGTCCCCCTGTTGGCCAACCAGGGGCGTCCCCTTAAATTTTTGGATCCATCGTCATTAATGCTGTCAGGTACAGAACATGCTCAAATTTCGCCTCCGCCCAGTCAGCACCAGCTCGGGTCCGTCCACCCTGTGGAAATTCCATGGCAGCGTCCCTGCTTAGAGGCTTTCAAAGTCCGAACTATATTTTGAGACCGTCGCAGTCACCCAGTCGCACCAGTTTGCTGCACTGTAGATCGAGTGGTGACGTCAAAACGTCATATAATCAGATTATATGTCAAAGTCAACCCACATGAAGCTCAAGGTGAAAGCTCACAGGTCAAGGTCATTGATCCCAGTGCTCCGGTCAGATGGCATTATTCAGTATGCCATATGCTATGTTTTGACTTCATAGTCAAGGCTGCTCAAGGTCAAGGTCAAGGTCACAGGTCAAGGTCAAAAGTCTTTTTCGAGGTCAAACCCTCAGTTATCGCCTAAAGGCTGCTATGTTGTCAGTTATGTTGCACATTATTGGAAATATGGCATTGTTCCGGCATAGGTCATCAACCTTCACCCTTGCCGCGGTGGCAGGTACGAGCCACCTTCGCCCTGGTAGGGGGTAAAAAGACCCCCACGATCTCAAAAAATAAGAGAGCTAGAAAAAAGTAAAGACAATCGAAACCTCTTCAAAAATTATATCGAAAATATTTTTTCCATTTTTCTCCTCAGGTCAATATCAAGGTCATCAGAGGTCAAAATAGGTCAAAATCGCTAATATGAGGTGTACTAAGAAAACCTGATATATCTCAGAAGCTATGAGAGCTAGAAACATTTTTTGAGCACCAGTCGAAAGCTCTTGAGTTGTTCTTTTATTACAGTAGCAGTGCTTTTCGGGTCAATTCAAAGCCTAGGGAGCTGCAGGTCACTGAACATTGGGAATGCTCTTGGGAATGTCCATAGCCACCCATGCATAAGAGCGTTTCCTTTTTCGCTAATAACTTCCAAACCAAGCACGATACAGTCATAGTTGATGCACCATTAAAATCCTCTCCTCAATACAAATTGAATAATATATAATATTGTTATACCAGGTAGAATTTAAAATTTGATCTGACCCAGGTCAACGGTTTGACCCGACTTGACCTGGTTTAGTCATGATGTAGGTATATCATTTGAATTTCAGTGAGCATACAAACACTTTGGTGACAAAATAAAAGTTCTATATTTTTGTTTATTCAAAAATTATAGTGTAAGACACCAAAAAATATTCATTTGACCTAAGGTGACTTTTAAAGGTCTCAGGTCCAAATGTTTGGTATCAAATTCGGAAATGGGCTAAGAGCAAGTCGTAACCGATGTTTGAAGTTGATTCCATCCATGCTTACTGAGAAAAGCTCATTTCGTGATTTTTCCCATGTATTTACAATGGGGAGGTCATGCACTGCACATGACCTTAGGTCACCAATATAAAAATCCCAGAACAAATGTTGTAGCTCCTGGTGGGCCCAATATGTGGTATGAGTTTCAACTTGATCGATTAACCCCCTTTTTAGTTATGCAGTCCTAAGCACTTTTTGAGGCGAGGTCACTTCATCTGGCCTGGTGACCTGACCTGATGTGACCTTGAGATAAAATTTTCAGGAAAGATGTAAAAATTATGAAGGAACAGCTGTACTAAGTTTGCCGGCGCTGTGCACCGCTGTTTTTTGGTCACTTTGGAAAAACCCGAAGGGGGTCTAAAAAGACCCCCATCCGGGCGAAGTTTAACCCGCGCCCCACCTGGGTCCGGCGCCACCTTCACCCCACCGGGGGCCATCGATGCCCCCCTCTAACTCCGAAAATATGTGGGTTAGCGCAAATCTGCGGGGTACATTAGAAAGTTCGCGTGAATTCGGTAAAAAATTACTTCGCATGTTTAAGCGCTCAGGACAATGTTTTGACCTCCAGAGGTCAAGTTAGGTCACAATAGGCTATTTCCACTCAAATATGCAATGCTTAAGAAAACTGAGCATAACTCTTATGCCATTAGAGCTATTGAGATCTGGTAAACTACATTGGATAGGAAAATGCCAGACCTTTCTCCGCTATGTGGAACGTAATGACCTCCCGCCAGTGGTTTGACCTCCAGAGGTCACCTCGTGACCTCATATGACCTATATGTCATGTGTCAAAGTCACCTCACATGAAACTCGAGGTCAAGCCCAAAGTTCACAGATCAAGGTCATATAAGCACTTTCAAGGTCATTGACCTCAGTGCTTCCTGTCAAATGGCGGTACCCGATCTGACGTATATTATGATATGACGTCATAGTAAAGGTACCTCAACGTAAGCGTCAGGGTCAAAGGTCAAGGTCAAAGGTCATTGGTAATGATCAATCCTCATTTCCCGCCAAACAGTTGCTACAGCGCTATTCATAATGTACATTTAGGTAGTATACCATATTGTGATCTCATAAGTCAATGAGCTTGAATGATCTTGACGCCAACATTGTTGCGAAGATTCTTTGCGACCTTCCCTCTATGTCCCTGGTCCGCCTTCAGCTTATTCCCGTCTTTTCTCGCATAATCACGGCATGTCTCAATAGGTCCCCAGTACGGCCAATATGTAACACTCGCAGTGGAGGGGGTCTGGCACTAAAATGCACTGGAGAGGGGCCTGGTAGGCCCCCCTAAGATCTCGGAAACTAAGTGGCGTAGAAAAACGCCGTTTGGGAGATGGATGAAGGGTATGGTGAACTACATTATGACCCAGAGCTGCAAAAAGTCGGGCTCTCGGGTCATAAAGTGCCCGACAGATTTAGGGCACGGTATGGTCCTGCGACAGATCTTACAATCTGTGAGAAAAAAATCTTGAAAGGAAACAGAAAATATTTTTTGTTCTAAAAAACTCAATATTAGAATTGTCACCTCTTTCACTCAACAAGTTTTTCATGAATTTGCACCTCTCCCATATCAAGCCAGTGTGCGGCAAGAACCGATGGAAAATGGAGGGACTTATGAATCGAGGGACCTTTGAATAGAGGGCCTTATGCACAGAGGGTCTTTTCGAGGGACTTATGAATCGAGGGACCTTTGAATAGAGGGCCTTATGTACAGAGGGCCTTTTAAACGTCACCCAGAAAATCCTCTGCTGGAAAAATTCCTTCACCGGCCTGTCGGGCCCGATTTGTATTCCATAGCACGCGACAGCTTGGCCCGACAGGCCGCTGTAAAGGCCTTTAGACAGGCAAAACAGTTTTTTTTCCTTCGTTTCCTTTGTTTGGAAGTACGCTCAACGCTGCCGCAAGGGCGCTGTTTGAACAGCGGCCTTGCGGCAAAGCCGGTGTAAAAGGTATCTTTGGTTTGAAAAGCAGCCCTGCGGTTTGGTGTGTTGCGTTGTGGATATGGCGGAGGCCAAGGCCCTAGAATCCCGTGGTGTGGTGGAGACAATACGTTGCAAGGTTGTGTTTTTGATTATGTTTCTCTTGCATTACTTTGGTATACATCTTGAGTAAACTGGTTGAGCCTGGATTTCATCGTCCATAGTTGAAGGGCTGATAAATGGCTCCGATTAAGCTGAAGCCCCTTCCACCGTCCCGTGTCAAGCTTAAATGTGGATTTGAGGGATGTGGGTATTTTGGCGAAAAACGCTTTTTTTAAGGAGCATCAGCGAATCAAGCTTTCTGGGCTGCCCTGCAAGTTCAGGAACAGCGGTTTTGGTCAAGGAGGTCGTTTTGAAGCATGGATCAAACAGCAGGCAGATCAGAACAGTGTGGGGAGAAAACAAACAAGTAAGCGATGTGGTGTTCGTTGTAATTTCGGCAGCTTACATTTATTTCCACACAGTATGTTATGCTCACTGTTGATCAATAATTTTAAATGATATTAATAAGGAAAAAATGAATTTTACCAGCAGACTGGTCAAATTAGACTAAAACATTTGATTTTCCTTTCCGTCTTCTTTTAAATCCAATGCCTGTTTGTCCAGCATTAACCACAAAAGTTGCATACCTTCATCAGTGGATTTGTAGATGCCAAAGAAACAAAACTCTTAACCTTTCCACACTAATTTGTGTTTTAAGTACCAAACTATTTCTCCCATTTCATTTTATTCACTTACCTAAATATGCCTATGATCTATGTCAAGGGGACAAAGATATAACAAAAACACAGCCTAGTGCAACCTTTACTCATTCCTTTTACTCTAAACTTCCTTGGAAACATGATATTTATTTGACATTTACTATCTAACTGACTTAAGGTTATTTATTAGCCTCATGAACTTCAGATCCTAAACCACGTACCCTCATGGAAATGAGCACGGCATTGCATGAAAAACTTTGAAATAGCCAACAGCTTTAAAATTTGGGATTTTTCATGTAAACATGCATTTAAAAGTCATGGAAAGCTAGTATTACATGTTTGTATTCAACTACAAGTAGCCATGATCCTTAAAAAACACTTTCGAATATCAAAAAAGTACCCCTCCAATCTTGTTTGTCTGGCCATCAGAGCAAAATCCATATATAAATTTTGGGGGTTCCTTCCAAATTACCCCCTCCCACCTCCAAAAAACTGAAATCATGAAAATCTGCAGAAGCTGGCATAAGTAACCGCATATGGTATGGGAACCAGGTCAGCTTTCTTCCATTGCAAACTATATTTTTAAGTATTCTGGGCTGGACTATGTAACATAATAACAAAATATCACTTATTCTCGTTCTAGTGCAGCATTTTTTGTCAATGGCGGCTGCAGAGGACTGAAAAAGGGGGCTGCTTTTCATGTTATTGTATATTTCCACCTGTGACCTAAATCATCTGAATTCAAGACCGAGTCTTATTCAAGAACCAGTCGAGCTGACTTTGACACACACTATTGGTATGCTGTACGTCCACAAATTTCAAATTACATCCAATAATAAATTTCCTTTACCAATGGTGACTCCAGAAAATGAGAATTGGTGGTTCGGTATTCAATTTGTTATAGGTTTCTGCCGATAACCTGAATTTCCTGAGCGAGTCTGATAATTGAAAACCCGAAGAACTGTCTCAGTTCTAGAGTTTTGAAAATTAATAGACTTGTGTCATTCCACTTAGATTTGCCATAGGCGGATTCAGAGCACGAAAAATAAGGATATCACACATATAAGGATCAGAGCACGAAAAATAAGGATAATGATATCCATTGGTGCCAAACTAGAAGTTTTTTATGCTAATTTTAGTATTTTCTATTAAGAATGTGGAAAATGAGTAGGAACGTTTTACCAATTGAATGGGTTTTAGACAATTTTAATAGTCCTATCCTAACCACCCGACAGATTTGGAGGTTTTTTCGAAAGTGCCCGACAGATTTGAGATATTTTGCAGCTCTGTTATGACCTGTCACAATATGGTATACTATTTATAACATAGAATATGACTAGCACTTTAGCAACTGTTTGGCAGGAAATGAAGATCGACCTATCCCAATGACCTTTGAATTTGACCTCTGACCTTGACCTTTGCATCGAGGAACCTTAACTATGACGTCATAACATAATATACGTCAGTCCGGGTAACGTCATTTGACAGGAAGTACTGAGGTCAGTGACCTGGAAAGTGCTGATATGACCTTGACCTGTAACCTTTGACCTTGGCGTTGACCACAATGTGAGGTGACCCTGACATATCACCCCGGTTATATGGCGTTATGACGTCACCACTCGATCTCCAATGCAATTGAACTGGTCCGACTGCGCGATTACAGCGACCCCAAAATGCAGGTCTGACTTTGAAAGCCTATAAGTAAAAAAAGTTTCAACAGATTTTCAAAATTATTTCACCAATTGACGTATTATTAAATGTGTTAAATTTGGCCAAGTATCGTTTTTCGGCTACTAGCAGTTCTCCGGCCATCTTGGAAAAACAGGTGGGTGGCCTTCGAGGTCCCCTTCGGTGCACGTGTTAATCTAAATGACCTCGTTTGACCTTGAAAATAATGACCTAGGTCAATGAAAATTGGCCATGGTGTAGACCACCATAGCCCCCACCCACCCCAACCGGCGTTTTCTACGCCTCTTAGTTTCCGAGATATTAGGAGGGCCTACCAGGCCCGGCCCCCTCCACCCATCCAGTGCACGTTAGTGCCATGCTCCTCTCCAGTGTGTGTGTTAACCCGCGCCCCACCGGGGGGTACGGCGCCACCTTCGCCCCACCGGGGGCCACCAATGCCCCCCATCCTCTAACCCTGAAAATATGGATATTAGTGCAAATCTGCAAAGTGCATTGGAAGGCTCGCGTGAATTCAGTAAGAAATACGTTCACATGTTTAAGCGCTCAGATCAATGGGTTGACCTCCACAGGTCAGGTCAGATCACGATAGGCTATTTTCACTCAAATATGCAATGCTTAAGCAAACTGGGCATAACTCTTATGCCATTAGAGCTATTGAGATCTGGTAACGTACATTTGATAGAAAAAATGTCAGACCTTTTCTGCTATGTGGAAAGTAATGACCTCCCGTCAGTGGTTTGACCTCCAGAGGTCACCTCGTGACCTAACATGCCCTGAGGTCACGAAAGGTCAGAAAGTACCCTTGCCATATATCAAATGAAACCCAGTGACAAGACATAGGTACACGATGATGTTTGATTCAGCGCTCCAGCTGAATTAGGTCAAAAGTTATTGTCAAAATACAGTTTTTGAGCCCTGGTGACCTTAAGTGATCTCAGAGAGGTCAAAGGGTAAATATGTCCCCTGGGATCCGTGAAAGGGTGTTTAACAACGCTTTTCTGTGCAAGCTGAGCATTTGCAATCGTTTTTGTAACCTTTAGATCATAATACAGCTTTTCCCCATGCTTTTTTCAATGGGAGAATTCACCTCATGACCTGACCTCAGGTCACGAAATCGAAAAATCCCGGAAATGCATCTTGTAGACCCTGGAGAGTCATGACAGTGGTCGAAAAACCTATCATTTTGGCATTGTAAATGGTGACAGCCCAAGGTGGGCAGGGTGACAAAATTAGCCGACATGTTTCCTTGAGACCAATAATTGAACAAATCGCCGACTACGCAAAACGTGTCACAATTTGCAGCCTGTGCTGGTGACACATTCATGGTTTGACATGTTCAATGGTGACACACTGAACACATTTTTTTGGCCCCTGGGTCATGAAGTGTAGGAAATTTCAAATCGATCGGTTTAGAAATGTAGCTCTAACAGAGCTCAAAAGTTGAAGTGAGGTAACCTTGGTTGACCTCGCCTGGTGACCTGACCTTTGGTGACCCAGGGTAAAAAATTTTCAGGGATGGTGGGAAAATGTTGGGGTAAGAGGTAAAGCCACCGCAGTGCTGCGCGGTGCAACCTGCGCCTCGTCATTTTTCTGCTATCCCGGAAAAACCTTAGGGGGCATCGATGGCCCCGGTGGGGAGAGGGTTAATCTATTGATATGATGTTGATGAACCGACCGGTGGATGTGGCATGGATTAAGGACCCCGCACAGACGCATTGGCGGACGCAGGGGGGGCATTCCGGCCATGGCCCCCCAAATACCGGTGACATTTTTGAAAAAAGGTGTTTGCACTAGGTCTGTAGAGCAAAAAGAATTCCCCCCGGAAAATCATGTACTTGGAGAGGTAGCTTATATTAGGTCTGTCGAGCACTGAAAAAAGGTGTTTACACTAGGTCTGTAGAGCAAAAAAATCTTCGCTCCCCCCTCCCCCAAGAGGAGAGGTAGACATGGGTTCGGCCCCCCAAAACTCGGGTCTGCGCAAGGTCTGCGTCCTCCCCTGCACAGACGCGTTAGACCTGTTCATATTAGACCTTTGTCTTCAAAAGTGTTCAAACTGATACTTTTCCCGTTCTCCAAGGTCTCAATGAACGGAATATAGTCTTTATTTTGCTCTTGGGCCTTTGCTATGCCTGCCTCAAAAGCCATATAGTTTTTTGTTGAAGTTTTTTAAAAAACACTGCTAAATTCGGGGTATTTGGTCATTGTTTGAATTATACCTTCCTCGAGGATGATGCTATAGCGTAAAAAATGCTGCCAAATGAAAGCTAATGCATCTTTTCTCATTCTACCTAAGTCTTAATTTTTTCTGTTGGGTCATCTCAGGTCACGGAGATATTTAAGGTCACGTGACCCGACCTCAAAACCCGAAATCACGAGTTTGATGCGGTGCCTAGGGATTAAGTGTCAACCGATTAGTTTGATACTGCTTCAGCAGCACGCAGACATCATGCGCTACACATCTGCACATAATAATAATCATTTTTTGCCTAAGATGGGGTCAATTTTGAGGTCACCCCATTATAAGGATATGAATAAAAATGCAACAGGCCGGTTTTTAAGCCAAATATGGCATGATAATTTCTTACTGCTTCTGCCGTGTAGTCTTGATACGTGTATGGCTATCAAGTTGTTATTTTAAGCGTTTGACCTTTCAGAGGTCATCTAAGGTCACCTCGAGGTAATATATTCAAAGGGCAGTAACTCATCACCAAATTGAGATAGAGCGGCCATTTTTTATTTCATACTGCGCTTGTCTTGTCACAGGGATTTGATTGAAATAACATATGACCATACCAGGTCACGGTGTAAGCTTGACTTAGGTCAAGGTCAGGTCATTTTTACTAATTGACCTTCGAAAGTCATTTTATGCATTATTCGATTCGCCACGACGAGGGGACTTCAATTATACCAAAATATATTTTCCAGCTTCATTCAGTCAGAATGTATCGGGGAAAACTAAAAATACCCATTATAAGCCTTTTTGGCAGTCTGTGACCACTGTTGATCTCAATATTGACCTGAACCAGAAATTTCTCTCCGCCATGTCAACACGGTTCGTACGCCACGCAGTCATGCAATGTTTTCACACAATTTTGTAGAAAGGGGTGGGTAAGGCTCAGAGAGCGCCCTTTGCCCCTCAAAAGGCGATCTTTATCACCCAAGGTCGCTTAGTGGGCTTGCAGACCTAGTGTAAACTCATTTTTTAGAGGTGCCCCGCCCCCCTTGAACCCGTCTCTGATCCACGTTAAACTTACTAAAGGTAAAGACAATGGTACAATCAGCCATTCATATATTTGATATCTTTCTACTTGACACGACAATGGTGCACATTAGCTGTACATGAATCTTTGCACATTCACTATTAGGTGTGTGTCTTTAGATGGGACACGACAAAAATGACATAGAAGTATGATAACACATCATTGTATAAGAAACTGTCACATAGGATGACACTCAACCATGTATTGTTACTTGTTCAATGTGGCTTTACGGAAACTGTCAAATTTCTTTCTGTGGTACTCTACGACTTGAAGCAAGCAGCTTCTCTGTTCTCGGTCGGTGGTGATGTGAGTCGCGAAGTCACTCATGAGTTTGACTCCTCTCTCAGCCACATCATTCGTCACTTTTACTGACTTCACAAACTGCTGTGCCTTCTTGTAGCTGTCATTTTCTCCCCAGGAATCTGCAGGGGCAGTGAGCCAGTCACACTTCACCCCAAGAGCGTCAAACATGAAGTGAGACTCTGGGCCTACCAAGTCTGTGAGAAGTGTAGCCTCGTTGATGACAGGAAATACTGGCTTTCCTCTCCTGTAACTTTCAGGTTTCTCTGTCTGACAGCTTGGCAGCGACCTCCTCCTTTGCAGACTTGGTCATGATGTCATTCTAGCTGAATAAGGTGAATGTTACCAGCTCCTGGGTCAGATACCAGCGGTGTTTCGTCAATTTCTTCAGAACAGATGTCGCTAGTTCATGATCATGCTGTTTGTATTGCAGCATGTCCTGCATCAGCTGGAGGTCATGGATCGGTGCGTCAGCAGCAGATGTTGCCGTCACCCAATGTCTTGTGTAGAACAATGCCAGGAACCTATTTATCCTCGCGAGATGGAAGATAGTGTCATTGTTGTACTTCAGTTCCTTGGAGAACAGGAACATTTTCATGGAGTAAATATTCCTGGCCATCCACCGGGCTTGGTGAATGGCACCTGGCTTGGCCCAGTGGATGCCTCGTGCTGGTTTCTCACCGAGGAGGATCAGACAAAGTTCTGCGACCTCTCTATAATCTGCTCTCGGGCTTGCTTCCTCGAGGAAACTGTTCACAATTTCAACTGTTGTTGCCTTCTTCTGTTCTAGGTCTTGCTCGACTGGGTCCAGAACTCTTGGACATCCCTTATCCAACATGTCCCACTTCTCTTTCACATTACTGAACATTGGGTTGTCAGGACTTCTGACAACATTGACTTGCTGACCTTGCTGAAGACAGCCTCCCAGGCACCTCCAACTATTACCTCAGATATGTGATGGCGACAGGCGAAGTAGAATACCTTTTTGTCCAGCTTTTCTTCAATCAACTTTGCCGCACCCTTGTTGACGCCACTGTTGCTTGCTGTGGTATCAAAAACCAAGCCTACAACCTTGTCTGTGAGACCCCATGTTTCAATGAGCTCCAATGATGCATTGCACTGCTGGATTCCTGTGGAACTGTCTATGAAGGGCACACCAAGCAACTTCCCTTCTTCATAATGTGGAGCGCCAGAGACGAGCACCGCAAGACTTTCAACTGGGTATGTTTCACCAAGAACATCCCTCACGAGTTTGCCATCCCAGTGTAGTGTGCAGTAATCTGGCGGACTTTCCATGAAGTCATTCATGTAACTTTGGCTCAAGTTTTGGCGAATGTTTATCCTGTTTCGTCTTGTAGTGGAGGTTGATATAAAAAAGTCATCAAGATCCGCGCCTCCTGCCTTCAGCAGAGCAGAGACCATGGCGTTAGTCTGGTTATCAGAGAGTGATAACCGATCTGCAGCGCTGCAAATTTCTTCACTAGTCATAAATGACCGTGAAAAGTGTAAGGTTATTGTACAGGGTTTTCATGAACAGCCTGGTATTGGCTCAGCAAATTCTGAATCCTCACTAGTTCCAGTGCCTTGGCTGTTTTCTGGGTCTTCATCAGTTGAAATTTCCCCAACTCATGCTGCTTCAGCAGTCACTGATGATAATGATGATATGATAATGTAATATAATGATAATGATAATATAATGATAATATAATGATAATGATGTAATATGATATAATAATGATGATAATGATGATAATGTCACTAAGGATAATGACTTAGGGGGCATTCCAGGACAGATCGACCAAGGCTTGACACCACCATGTCTAGAAAAAATCTGAAACTTTGTCTCCGGGGTAGTTTTGGGCCAGAAACACACCTGTGAGAATCTCAGCCCCCTCCGACCAACGGTGACCGAGTTATAGCCCGAGGCACTTTCGGGAGGTCACGTTGTAGACTCATCTTTGATGCTTCATAACTCAACAACGCATCACCTGATTAACAAGTTTTGTATATCATTGAACTCGTCTTGAATTATAGTTTATTTTGAAAAAGAAAATGTTAAAATTTGAAAATTTTTGACTTTTAATTTGTTTGACCTTTTCCTTTTTGACCTAGCTTGACCTTTTCCCAGTTGAAATTGCCCTTTTAGACACCTCAAAAATGTTTCTTCATAAAATACCTTTCGATAGCAAAAATAAAAAAAATGCGTTCTTGCTATAAGTTCCGAATATTTAGCACCTAAGGTAGAAATGTACACGGTTTTTGACCATTGCGGTAGTACAGCCTTATGTTTAACGCCGCAAATATAGCGATTGCTTTTGTAATCGGTCGCTGGAAATCATACTCTATTGTCTTTACGAAATTTTAATCGTACAAGTATCCGAATTTATGACAATTAACACGCGCCCACCCGAGGGGGTGGGCAACCGGCCTCCTCAGGTTTCCACAGGTAGTAAAAAAACACCTTCGCGCAGCGCCACCGTACTTCATGTACCTCTAACTCGAAATTTTTGCAGCTTCTGGCAAAATTTTAGGTCTGGGTCATACCAGGTCAGACCGCCAACCCAGGTCAAGAGACCTAACCTCAAACTTTGGGAGGTGCATAAATCATATCAAATTTAGCCTATCGTGGTTAGAATCGCATTACATAGTAAGATCGCCTAGCAAGATAATTTTTCGTAGCAGGATTTCTATATCCATAACCGGGAGCAGGGCAAAGGTCATGATCTTTCCATTAGAAATGCATGGGGCGATTGGTAAATTTTGATAACTTGCGAGAATTGAGAATTGTCGAGAATTGCGATGGAGGTTGTATTTTTACATTGTCGTGTCTGACTTGCCTCTGCAGTTTGATTAATATTCTTTTTACCATACAGACCTAAGCCTGGCTCTAGGTCAAAGCAGGTTAATTTTGACATTTGACTAGGCAATATTATAAGATACATAATCCGTTTGGGCTCAACAAGAGTGTTCCAATGGTGCTGAACTTTTCTTTCTACGGCTCTTCTCTGTCACCTATTATGCCACAAAATTTAGGTTTCCACTTAGTTCCCGTAAGAAATACTGTGACCTTGAGCAACCTCAAAGGCGACACGACCAAACGATTGTATGTAACATATTCGGTAATGATTAAAACTGGCTATTTAGCGGCATCACTCCCAGTGCACTGTGTCATTATTTATCTGGGATTCTCGGATCCGTGTCAGCTATGAAATGATCACCTTGTAAAAATGTCATGAGGCAACCTGTTCAAGCGACCAAGTCGAATGCGTTACAATTTCAGGACATTTTGTCGAATATATGAGCAGATTCAAATTACTTTTTGGGAATGAAAGCCTTTCAGACACGTTTGTTTACATTGCATGAATCCTCTCAAACATATGCTGTGCTGCACTGGATCAGCTTACATCGATACTATTTTCCATCTCCGGGAACGATGTAATTGTGTGAGTTAGTGGTGCTCATAGGATAAGTTATACTTGTTTCAATTATTGATAAGGTCGCAACATCTTTGTAAATTTTCGTTTAAGGCTGAAAGGTTCATTATTAATAAGTTCATTTGCCCTCGTCTCCCTCGAAACTAGGAATCCCTTCTTATCACTTTTAATGGCTGCAGTTTTTCTGTTTATAAATATTGCCCAAGTTGTTGCCAGTTCAGTTTTTTTATACATTTTGTACGAGTTGTTCTCAGTTCGATTGTTGGAGTCGGGGTCTCAAGTCGGGGTCTCACTAAAGTCATCAATGGACTTGTCACGGAGACCCCGACCCCACCATCCGAACAAGCAACTCCCACAATGAAGGGTTGATTTTAGAAGCCAACGTTTAACGTTCCACACAGCACAGGGACGGCCGCCCCGCTCAGGTCACCCTCTCACCAGTCAGTTGCCAGCCGACCTGTACGTCGGGTAAGCTATTGAGCGCCGGAGCGTCTCAGCGGAACCGATCCCAAGCCTGGACATGCACTGCCACTGCAGGCTTCTGAGCCGCGGGCCGGAGCCCAACGCTCTACCAACTGAGCTACCGGGGCGGCAAGGAGGCGGTTTTACATCCATACACATATATTGCCAGTATAAAAAACATACATAAAGCATACACAGCTACGTAAATTAAACATTGCAGTAATTCCCAAGAAACACATCTGTTATCTCACAGGTGCAAACACATCACAGGTTTTAGGAGTAGGTGTCTCACTAGAGTCATCAAGGGACTTTTTACGGAGACCCTGACCCCACCACCCAAACGAGCAACTCCCACGATAAAGTGTTAATCAAGGGAAACAAAGTTGAAAGTCCCACAAGGCATAACGACGACCGTCTACCTCAGGTCACCCCCTCACCAGTGAGTTGCCTGCTGGCCTTCAGCATTTACGGTACCTTCCACCTCCCAGTTGACCTAAATTATTTTTCTAGAAGTTGCAAAATGTTGTGTTAGAGGTAGATGGAGTACGGTGGCGCTGCGCAAAGGTAATTTTTTACTACCTGTAGAGACCTGAGGAGGCCGGTTGCCCACCCCCTCGGGTGGGCGCGTGTTAATTGTCATAAATTCGGATACTTGTACGACTAAAATTTCGTAAAGACAATGGAGTATGATTTCCAGCGACCGATTACAAAAGCAATCGCTATATTTGCGGCGTTAAACATAAGGCTGTACTACCGCAATGGACAAAAACCGTGTACATACCTACCTTAGGTGCTAAATATTCGGAACTTATAGCAAGAACGCATTTTTTTATTTTTGCTATCGAAAGATATTTTATGACGAAACATTTTTGAGGTGTCTAAAAGGGCAATTTCAACCGGGAAAAGGTCAAGCTAGGTCAAAAAGGAAAAGGTCAAACAAATTAAAAGTCAAAAATTTTCAAATTTTAACATTTTCTTTTTCAAAATAAACTATAATTCAAGACGAGTTCAATGATATACAAAACTTGTTAATCAGGTGATGCGTTGTTGAGTTATGAAGCATCAAAGATGAGTCTACAACGTGACCTCCCGAAAATGCCTCGGGCTATAACTCGGTCACCGTTGGTCGGAGGGGGCTAAGATTCTCACAGGCGTGTTTCTGGCCCAAAACTACCCCGGAGACAAAGTTTCAGATTTTTTCTAGACATGGTGGTGTCAAATTGAAATATTTTTGGTCGTTTTGTCCTGGAATGCCCCTTAGGTCAAGCTTACGCCATTACCCGGTATGGTCATATTTTATTTTAATCAGATCCCCGTGACAAGACAAGCACCATGAAATAAAAATGAGAGCTCTATCTCAATTTGGTGATGATTTATTGTCCTTTGAATATATAACTTATAGGTGACCTTAGATGACCTCTGAAAGATCAAATGCTTAAACGAACAACTTGAGAGCAATAAACGTATTAAGACTGTACGGCAGAAGCAGTTAGAACTTATTCATGCCATATTTTGCTTGAAAAACCGGCCTGTTGCCTTTTTATTCATATCCTTATAATGGGGTGACCTCAAAATTGACCCCATCTTAGGTAAAAAATAATAATTATTATGCGCAGATGTGTAGCTCATGTATCTGCGTGCTGCTGAAGCAGTTTCAAACTAATCGGTTGACAATCCCTTGGCACCGCATCAAACTCGTGATTTCGGGTTTTGAGGTCGGGTCACGTGACCTTAAATATCTCGGTGACCTGAGATGACCCGACAGAAAAAATTAAGAATTGGGTAGAATGAGGAAAGATGCATTAGCTTTCATTTGGCAGCATTTTTCACGCTATAGCATCATCCTCTAAGAAGCTATAATTCAAGCAATGACCAAATATCCCGAATTTAGCAGTGTTTTTGAACAACTTCAACAAAAAAACTATATGGCTTTTGAGGCAGGCATAGCAAAGATCCAAGATCAAAATAAAGACTATATTCCGTTCATTGAGACCTTGGAGAACGGGAAAAGTATCAGTTTGAACACTTTTGAAGACAAAGGTCTAATATGAACAAGTCTACAGACGCGTATTACAACTCGACTAAAACTGGAGGCTTCAAGTATTTTGAGGTTTTAATTAACTACTATCTATCTGGCAATAAGGGAATACAAATGGCGACAATTGGTACAAAATATACGCAGAATAGTTTCCCTTTTCTCTTCGTGAATGATCAAGGTAATAGAGTTGCTGTTTGTTCAAATTCATTATTCGCGTATGAATGACTATCTTGTCAATGACTAATAGGGGGGAGTCAACTTGCGAGCAGCAGCAGTAATCCAGTTTCTATGCTCCTCATTGTAATCCTCTTGGATTTAGGAATAGCTCAAATAACCTTGGAGCAGGTGAGGAATGAAGGTCTAGGGTGTGTCTTCTCCGGAGAAATGCTCGATTTACTTATCGTTGCACCAACTGCCCCAGCGTGCAAAGTATGGCATTTTCGACGAGATCCCGTCGGTGCGAGTGCCCTTGGAGACAGGGAGCAAGTGGTGCGAATTTTATCAACCTGGTGTGAATTTGTGAGACTGGTGGTGCGAGGACGGTGACACTGAAAACCAAACAAATAATGGCTGAATTGTTATAAAGACATAAGAGGGGCCTTATAAAAAGTACTCAACTAACTAACTAATAAGAGAGGTAGCATTGCATGGTGTGGGTAGGAATGAGTGCGTTTTTCTCCCTGGTATATGGCAGATGGTGTGAATTTTTGGTGGCTGGCGGTGCAACAATTTTAGATGGCTGGTGCGATTTGTCTAGCCTGCTGCCATACTTTGCAGACTGGCAACTGCCTAGGGTATATGGATCTGACGTCACCAACTCTTTCCCTGTTAGATGAGTGTCTATTGCTTTGGTTGGAAGGGTTTCAGGGAGCTGAATCACTCCTTGCTCAGTGTATTTTCCAGACCTTAAATCTTGTGGGCGCTATATTGATATGACCTCACAGGTTGGTGTACCCCCAAACCCAAATAATCAATCAGACCTTAAATTTTGGACCTGGTTGTCATCAGCCCCCGTTCAAGTTGCCTGGCATTTTGCGGCGGTGACGTCATCTCCGCGATGCCGTAGGCGTTTTGCGGCTTGAAGTATCGGCAAACTGGGTATATTTGACATGGTCAGTAAAGCTTGCAAATGATTGAAAGACGTCAAAAATGGCTTAGCTGACAAGTTTGATCATATTTCTGGCCAGTACAGAGTTTCTGCAGCCCTAAGACCGGTCTGCAAGGACTTCAGGGGCTTTTCTCGTAGTGGTGTTCCGTTGCTCTCAAGAGTCATTATCAGTGTAAAAGCTTCATAATTTCATCCTTCACGTCATCGTTGCTTAGATGAAAATACGAAGTACAGGTATTTCCAACGGAGGTTTCCTAGCGTGACACACAAATTGTTTGAGGTACCGCGCAGTCGCGGATCCAGGACTTATTTTGGGGAGACTATGAAGACTCAAACCTCCCCCCACTGCCAGTGGCGGATACAAGGGGACTAAGGCTCGAACCCCCCCAATGTTAGTGTCTAGTAAATGCATGGTCGATGCTGATGTGAGGCAATGACGGGGAGGCTCTAACCCCCTTGCCCCCCACCCAAAAAATTTCTGTACCCGCCACTGTCTCCCACCATAGCCTCCGAACAGCCTTTGCTTATACAGATATTAGTAGACATCTCGGTGGGCCCTCAAAATTTAGGAGGCTCGTGAGCCCCATAGCCTCCTTATATCCGCCATTGGTACCATAGGCGGATCCAGGGGACAAAGCCTGGGCGGCTGTCCCCCGATGACCCTCGAGGTGTCCCCTGAAATGGTCACAGCGCCTCCTGAAAGGTCGATTGCGCCACCCGAAATGTCGCTTCCCACCCCCCTCCGCAGGATGCAGAAAGCAGCGCCCACCGATAGGATTTGGCACCCACCTCATGGGTTTTGCCAGCCAAAAATTGCGCCCCCTGGTCCGAATGAAGCCCCCCTGGTCTGGATGACACCCGCTCCCAGGAAGAATGCCCCGCCCCCCCTCCCGACTGGCAATTGTGGATCCGCCTATGACTAGTGCCCTGTATATATAAGCAGCCCAATTACAATAACTTTGGGTAAAAATTAATGACACTTACGGGCTTCTATGGGGTGAATCAGAGGCGTGGCCGCGGAATTTTTAGGGGAGATAGGAGTGGTTCGGCAATGATGACAAGGGAGGGGGAAGAGTTGGCCCTTGGCGGATGCAGGAGACAATGGGGCACTTGGTCCTCCAATAGCCAATGAGGAGCACATCCCACGTCCATGCTGCTTTCAACGCCCATGACTGCAACTGTTATTAGCGTTGCACTTAGGCTTTGAGCACCGGCTATAATCCGGCTCTGAGGTGCGATCTTTCCTACTATCGTTACTGTTTCCGTATTTACCGAAACCCACTCCCTTCACCCCGTACGTCGTTTCATTGGTTTTTATTCTCTCTCGGTCCCGTCATGTTTTTCTTTTACTCTTAGGGTTGCGGCTCAGTAAAAACCGAAGTAGGATTGCCAGACTAATATACTTTTTAGCATATTATACCAAAGTTACTAAATTTGTCAACATATTTCACTTCACAGACATTAAAGTGAAAAAGTGTATTCCATGGCTCTTTTCTTAAATATTTAAGCTCAATTTATCGAAAAAGCTTAAATTCCGGGCGGCGCTACTGCCGCCGCTAGGTGGCGCTGCTGTGCCCGACAGGTGGTGCTGGTACTGGGCGGCGCTACTGAGATGCGTCGGCTGTCTTATGCTGCCCGGATGTCCTCTCGCGTCGGTTGGCTCGCCTCAACTTGTCGGGCGTGATTTGGATGAGGCGGCCCCAGTTCGGTGATGAACCATAACCCATGAATTTATTTTACTTTATTTAATTTTTTTATTCTCACCCCAACCTCTTTATATATATATATTTTTCTTCTCCGAGTGTCTACCACGTATTGCTCTTATTCATCACCGCGGTTCTTGACGCATGTAACTTAACACTTGCTGCCTCCACCTCTCAAGTGAGTCTACCGGGAGTCTTAAAGCGGTGTTTTTATGTCATCCGTATGAACCCATGCCTGTTTTTAATGTTTTTAGTGCCAAATATACGTGTATGGAATTCCAGCCCTCAAAATAAGGAGCTGTTTCCTTTCTTAGTGGGTACCAAGAAAACGACCCAAATTTTACTAGTAGAAAACTTGAACCAACCTGGGATTCTAGGGCCTTGGTTGTCATGATGGGATAACTGCAATCTATCAGACTGCCAATCCACCACCAAGGCTATTTCCCAGCACTGATGAGTGACTTTTTCTTAAGTCTTTGTCAGCTGTGTGGTGTATGGTTTGAATGCATTTTTAAACATGAAAGCATGCAAGCTACAGCAGTCACGATTTTCAGGGAATTCATATAACATTCATATAGTATTTTAGTTGAAGTGGCATGTGGAAAACTAGTTGAATCAGAAAATTACCTACAGCTTTCTGACTTTCTTTTCTGACTTAAAAGCAATTTCTTTCTCATTTGAAATGTGTGCACCATGATTGAGTCTCCTCCAACCTCCCCTGGAAAACCCAACTCTTGTTCTGAAGTAAATTCACAAGGGGGTTTGAGAGGCACTTATAGAACCTTTGAGGACATTGGAGTGGGCTGTGGAGAAGATCCATAGGGCTTGGGCCTCATCAGTTTGGTAAGGTTGACACAGTTAAGTTTCATTGTAGAATTGGGAGCTAAGCATCTCATTTCTGAGGAAAGTTCATGTGATGCCTGCCCCCAATTTGCAGGAACAGTGATTCAGTTGATTAGGTACCTACTGACTATTTTTATGGGAGTCTGTTTTTTCATTTTTCTTAAAATATTTAAGGTAAGTGCAAACCTGTATGCAGGATGACTGGTCTGCCATATGAGGGTGTATTTTGTGTTAATAATATTGTTTTTTCATACAGTTTGTGGTGCTTTGTTTGCCTTATCCCAATTTATCCCTTTGTATTTTGTTCATTAACATGACAGGATGGATAGTTATACTCCTTCCTGGGGCTTGACCACACAAAAATCGCTCATCCTGTATAATACTGACCATATTTGCCTGGTTAGGAGGTTGCCCTAATACGGTAACCTGCGGTTACAATGTGGCTATTGGATTCCATTTAGAAAGGTTTAGGTATTGCGAAAAAGGGAAGAATAGAATTGTGGGAGAACAAGTAAGACCTGTGACCTGCATAATTGTGGGTACAATGAAAATATCAACCCTGATTCAGGTTCCCTGAGATCTAAAAGTTCTCATGATAAGAGCGAGTGTGTCAAGCCCTTTTGATAATATAGTATTGATCTAATTTTCTCAGCAAAAGCAACACACAGAAGCTTTTTGGAAACTAATGTCAAAAGCTTTCTCTGTTAAGGTTTTAGTTTCCAAACAATACTCGCTTTATTTTCGTTTTGAAATTCTCAATCCTGGCTCATGTTTCATGTGATGCCCATAATTGGGAAATACATTACCCAGTGTGAGAGAATATTGTTTCCCATTTTCTCTAGACTAAATTTAAAAGAACAAAACGTCAGCCTGTGTGAATGAACTCAAACGTGACAGAATTGTCAAACTTTTCCCTATCACAGGAACACAGTTTTCCACCAGAATAATGATGGAATTTTGTTCAAAAGGCTATTTTTTCGTAAAACTTTTCTTAGGTTATATCAGCCCGCAAAATAACCATGGGGATGATCGAAGATTCTAAAGGCAAACGGTTTCCAAAAACACCAAACGTTCACCAGAGCAGGAAGCAACCCATGCACTGGTTTCACCCCGCCTGGTTCACCTTCCGATGACTTTAAGCGGTTTTCCAGGTTCACCAGCCGAATTATTTCCCCGTCTCTGTTCCGTCACCAACAATAGAATAATGTCTGAGCTGGCGCTCGCCGGAGATGCTGGCATCCCCCTGCTGCTTCTGATGTCATCGGCTCTTCGGGAATCTCGGAGCGGCGTCGGCACCTGAACGAAAAACTAGACGAGCGGCACCGGGAGCGGCTGGAGACGCAGGCGCAGCGCAGGCAGGAGCGGGCCGCCGAGCTGGTGGAGACGGAGCGTGAGGAGCACTTCTGGACGGCGATGAACGCGGAAGAGGCGGCGGCGCGCGCCGATCTGACCGGTCTGACCACCGCTTCGGACCGGGCCGCCATCGGTGACGCCCTGGACTCTGCCAGCCGCCGGCTGCAAACCATCCACAAGTTCATCGCCGATTCTTCAGCCTTTCTGAATGCGAGGAACCTGAAGCGAGCGCAGGAGGCCGCGAAACAGCTGCACGATCACATCCAACAGCGGCAGGATGAGCTTATCCCGCGGAAGAAGTTCGGTTTCCGTGGCAAGCGAGCCGCCAAGCCAGACTCGAAGCCGGATAAGCCAGCGGATGTCCCGTCGGCGGTGACTCCGGTTGCCGCAGCACCGGCAGCCGACGAATGCGGCTTCCGTGACCGGGAGGGAGCGCGTCTGCAGCTGTCCGGCGGTGACGTCACCGGCCGTGACGTCACTCTCACCTGCCTGACGCGGTGTCACGTGAGCGTCACAGGCGCACCGGCCACCATCCACATGTCCCACCTGCGCGACTGTACTGTCCTGCTTGGCCCGGTGGCCACTTCCGTGTTTCTGGAGGACTGCCACAGAGTCACCTTCGCCGTCGCCTGCCAGCAGCTGCGGGCCCACTCTAGTCAGGACTGTGACGTCTACTTGCACGTGACCTCGCGCGCCGTGGTGGAGCACTGCCAGAGGCTGAGGTTTGCGCCCTACAACCTCACTGGCTGCGAGGTGACCGCGGACTGGAAAACTACCGGCCTCAGCTCCGACCGCAACAACTGGGACGACGTGGATGATTTCAATTGGCTGTCGAAAGCGCAGAAGTCGCCCAATTGGAGCGTTCTTCCGGAGGCCGAGCGCGTGAGTGAGTTTAAAGTCGGCGGCAATGTAGTACCCTGCGGAGAATGATGAAGGCCGCATCTTATGACTAAGCTAATGAAAGATGGCAAAGCTGAAACGAATTTCCAGTTATGGATAACTCATTGTGATTGAAGAGACAGCTATTTTGTTTCCAATAGAGGCATGTTGTTTATCATAGAACAGCTTCCGCTAAGCGAGTAGTGATTGAGTCGGCTCTGTTCTTGTTGAGCCCTGGGACGGGTTAGTCCTAGAAAGAGATGTAACGAGCACAGCCGTGATGCAATCTATAGGCCAGATTAATAATTTTTCACTTTTGGATGGAGACACATCACTGCTTAAAATGACCCGGTGGGCGCAAATACAATCAACGTAAGCTTTTGATGTGTTTTTCCTCGGGCGCTTACGAGTTCGGTCCTCAACGAACCTTTTTCACTCATGCAAGGCTGCTGGGTTTCAGTTGAGCTAATATGTAATTATATTCTGTAGCAATCGAAGGACGGCGTGAGATAGTGCAAGACTCCCAGTTTCTCAGCGCGGCTTGTCCCAATGCTAGAGAGTTGAGGGATACACACACCGACTTTACTTCCATAAAATGCACATTAATGTTCAAACAACTATATAGGATTCCTGCACGAGCAGCTGTAAACGATCTCTGTTCCAACAGCTATACAGGATTTATATTCCAACAACTGTACACGACTACCGGCGAAACCGGCCAAACTTTCACCCAGGAACTGGTGGGTAACTAACTCAACCCACGCCCGCCTGCCTGGCGGGGTGACTCCGCGCCACCATATCCAATTACCAGAGACAAGTAAAACCCCCTTCTTGCCAACATAGTTGGGAAAATCTCGGAGAACAAGAAGGTTAATCGTTTTCAAAACTGAAACTGAAACCCATCTAGGTGCAAATAATAGCTCAAAGACTCTGTCATCACAATCACAATGGTGCCAAACCTACCCATTCTGTGCGTTGGGGATAATTGTTTTCTGTTTTATTAGACTCAAAATATTATTTTATTGGGAAAAAATCTTGGGGCAAAAACTGGTCTTCGTTGGGGAAAATAAATACCTGTTTTCATCTCTGCCAATTACACCAAAGGTGTTTGCACTCAAAACGCACAGAATGGACGTCCCGAACAAATTCACGTGCGGATAAAGAATGAACGGTCTCTATAAAAGTGTCTTTGTGTCGTTGACTTGGCGGTTCTTGCTGTGAGCGCTGAGGTGGGTCTGGACCGACCACCAAGACAGGGATCCAGTTCACGTGTTACAACCAATTTCTCCGCGAGATACATTAAGTTTGTTTGTGCGACCGCACGACCGTGGGCGGAGGCGGCGTTTCTATCTGCCGGTCATTCACTGATGTCGATCAGGGTGACAGTGTCTTCGCCCGCGGACGTGTCCGGAGCCTCAGCAGCATCGCTGTTGTCTTCGTCATCCGCCGGCGGCGGGTGGCTGTCCACAGGGTCAGCGTCGCCTTCAGGAGGATCCCCGGTCTCCCCCTGATCTCCAGCCTTTTCGTCAGCTTCCTGATGATCGGTGCTTGCCGGCGCGCCGTGGGAATCCTGTGGTGGGGACTGGGAGGTTTGTTGTGCGGGTTGTTCCTCGGGTGGATCGCTTTGGTTGACAGGCGGCGCCCGGACCGGCTTCGGTGGTGCGGTTTCTTCCGGTGTGGACGTGCTGGCAGGAGGAGTCACCTGCAAATAAAACGCCAAGTTGTGATGGTCGGCCGAAACTCTTCCCAATGCACGGCCGCTGTTGTCTTTATAATTGTCTGGGAAAACATCCCTCAGCTTAATTAATTTTAGGAGGGATTGGGGACGACCACTTTCCATGGAACATAAACACCAGGACAATTCAATAGACTTGTGTGAGAAATAAAAAATAATGTGTATGAACCCCGCGTCGTCTGTTCTACTTTTGCATATTGCTCCCCCACCCCTTACCCTCAGCAGTGTCCTCGTGGGTTTGTGCAGAAAACTGCGCATAACGCGGCTAAATAGAGCGCTCAGTGATGAAGTTTGTAACAATAGCCTGGCAAATCAGGTCAAAATATTATGCACTATTTGACCTCTACCAAATAAAAACACAGTTCTGGCCTGACAGAAAACCGTTGGCATTGCCCTGAAGACAAGATACAGCGGGTTCACAGCTTGGAGAGGATTGCCTTAAATAATTCGAAGTTCCAGAAAGCGTAACACCACCCTACCAATCCTGCGCCGTGCCGAAAACCAAGACCACCCTCCTTACCACGATGTCGATATCGGCGAAATCAGGCACACCGAAGAAGGGGTTCTCCACAGCCTTCCCGTCAGGAGTGATGCAGATGGCGCTGCCGGGCGCTACCAGGCCCACGGGAGTCTGTGGGAGAGCCCGGAGAGGGATCAACATGCCTGGGACTGAACTGTCTAGAAATTGGTAAGTTTCTACGGCCGCAGTCCCCTCCTGAACATGCGAGGGGCAGGAATTATGGACCAGTCCCAGAATGCACCATTTTTTCGAGATCCCGTTCCTTGCAGTAGGGCAAACTGAGCAGTAATAAAGACAGAACCGTTCACTTATATCGTCCGGAGTCCTGCTTTAAATCTTACTCAAGAATCATCCGAACGTAGGCATTAGTTGGGAGTGATTTTATGTTTTTCCTGACCATCACTTCCGTTGCCCAGCTCCGCCCCTGGGTTCTTCTACACACTTACATGGTCGTCTTCCGTCTGCCGTTCGCTGTACATTGGATTGTCGAAGGACCGTGCCGGGCCGGTTGCGGCCGTAGCACCCGGCTGGTTGGGCACCGGGTCACCCTCTTCGTCTGCAGCTGCTTCAGACTCCCCCAGTGCCTGCGGTGGCGGCCGTATCGACGGAGGCGCCACCTGCGCTCTCTTCCAGATCCTCAGCCCTCTGGCCCAGTTCCACCTGCACAAGACAGCGGCGAGCCGACTCCATTTGACCTACACTCTGGCTTTGTTTTAGTATGTTGTTTGAACTTGCAGCAAAATGTGAGTAAAAATATGCAAAAATATGGTGAAAAATAAAAAGGAACAAAAACATGGTGCTTTGTACGGAGCAAAATGATCTCTTTAATGGTCTTAAACAGTACATATCCTAAAGTCTGGGGAGACATGTAATCGCAAAACTGGAGATCAAGCCGAATGGAAATTAGATTGCACGCCCCTACCCCGCGCACGAATGTGTCATATCTTGTCCACGTTTCTCCGAAATACTACCTCCTCTCCCCAGGCCAACTCCGATGGCAGCATATAGCAACATACACAAACTAAAGCCTAATTCTACGCAATCTCCATTCGTACGAGCCCACCTCTGCAGTTTCGTCATTCCGAAAGCGCGCGAACCGGAATGGCGCGGTGGTTGCGCGCCGTGCCGCGGCGCTGAGGCGGCGCGGCAGCTCGGTGGCGGGAAAACGGGACGCCAGTGCTGCCGCCTGTCGGCTGACCCGCCACTCAGAAGGAGGGCCTATCGACGAGGCCGCGTTCAGGCACGCCACGGGCAGGCTGGGGAAGGGGGCAGCGTTTGTCATTGATCGTAGATCTGTTTTTTCGGTATGCACGAATTGCTACGCACCGTTATGCGCGGTCAGTGATATGTATATGATATATGATATGATGTGTGATGGCCTACCGGAATGACATATTCTGTTAAGTCAACAAAGTAACGATCTCAAAAATAACTGCGGCATGCGAACGTATGTGGCATAACAAAAACAACTCTCCATCAGCAAATGAGCAAATATAGATGAAAAAGCAGACCTCCGCCCAAACGACGCGAGATCTCACCGTCTGGTTTTGGCAGCCCAGACCAGCAGGGCCAGAGCGGCCAGCATCAGGACCAGCATGACCACCACAGCGGCGGCCGAGGAGCCGGCGCCGGTCCGGCCGCCGGTGCGGGGCGAGTACCGCGGCCCCGACGCCCTCATTACCGCTGATATCACGCCGTACTGAGCGTTACCTGTCGCGACAGAGTCGTGTTACTTGTCGCGACAGAGGCAGGTGTTACCTGTCGCAAAAGAGGCTGCTACCTGTCGTGACAGAGGGTGTTACCTGTCGCGGCAGAGAGGCGTGCTAACTGAAGCGACAGAGAGACGTGTTATCTGTCGCGACAGAGGGAGTGTTACCTGTCGCGACAGAGAGGGGAATTACCTGTCGCGACAGGAAGGGATATTACCTGTCGCAACAGATAGGCGTAACAACCAAAATGAGCATTGAGTGTCGTTGTGCTAGCACAACGATGGCATTTAGATAGGTGCCCTGCTTGGATCTGGGGGGTGCCTCGGTCCGTGCCGCGCCGCCTCACCGCGTAGTCGATCGTGGAGCGCCTTGGCCAACCGTCTGCTGGCGTCGGTGCCCTCCTCGGCGTCCACCATCACTGCCTGCAGGTGGCGCCGTTGCACCCGGGACACGTGCCACCGCACGCCGCCGTCGGCGCCGGGCAGAGCACGCAGAGCGGCGGAGAGAGTAGGAACGGGCAGGTGGTCCCGCACCCACAGCGCCACCGCCGCGCCTGCGAGAGAGGGGACCGTCGGCTGGTACACCCTCACCGCCACCGCGGCACCTACGATATACATATATATATATATATATATATATATATATATATATATATATATATATATATATATATATATAACAATCAGACTGTGAAATGAATCATGAATAATGAATGAATGAATGAATTATGAATGAATGATGAATGTTTTTTAAGTGCTGCCGCTTCTCTGTGGTGTTTTTGTATTTGAACTGTAATTCGTGTGTTTTATGTACTGTTGTATATTTAGGTATGCCTTCGGCAATTATGCCTCCTTGAACTTGATCCTATCTACTATATATATATATATATATATATATATATATATATATATACATCGTCAGCTGGCACCCCCAACCCCACTACTGGGCCTGCAAAGAAAGAGAGGGAGGGGGGCGTCAGCCGGTCTTAACTCCAAACAATCGACAGGACTACTACCATCAGATGGTACTCACAGGCATAGCTGATCCTACAGTGTCACCACGACCCAACCCCTGCAAGCGCAACGGGGACGGAGCTGAGTACGTGACATCGACTGTATTTTGAGTTGTATAGACAGATACGCCAAAAAGGGGTCCGGGTGACCCAGTGGCGTCATTACCCGTCTTCAGATCGGACAGATGGATTAACGTGGGTTAAATCCCCACGGCGGGAAACCGCCCTCCGCGTCCGATCTGACCCGGTAGGGAGGAACCTTAAACACCGACGCCAATGCTCCCTGTAATTGGGCAAGCGTGCCTGTTGGGAGTGGCCCTAATACAATAAAATGAATAAAATACAGCCCAAACATTTCACAGTCTAACACAAATAAAGTACGAGATGAATGCATAAAATTGATTTAAGGTGTAAACGACTCATCAAACCGCTGTGAAGTAGGTATCAAGTCGTATTTACCGCACATCTTGCAACAGTGGCCGATGGGTTTGATGGGGTCGCTGCAGAGAGGCTCTTGGCACTGAGTGGTCTCGCAGATGACCTCCAGCGTCTCGGTTCTGTGGTTCTCGCAGACGCAGTCCTGCAAGGACGCGGCGGCGCAATTTCACTGGGTTCTCCCTATTCCAGCTGAAGGATCTGTTAGTGTTTACTGTCATCCTGTCCAAATGATCCGAAGACAGGTTTTCAGAGGCAGTGGGGTGATTATTTATTCCCCACCATTCCCTTCCTTCATTCCGAGGTTCAGACGAAATTCCTAAAGAAATACAATTTTCCGGGCCGAAATAATGAGTACTAGAATTTGCATTAGTGTCATAAAACAGTGGAATAGTCACGAAAGATAAGTTTTGCTACACAATTTAAGTCTCTACCTGATTACAAGCGCTATACAATTCATCTTGTGCCTATATATTATATCCCTTTTCCGCTCTTTTGTTTCGGTGCATCCCGCCTCTGCTCCCTCCCATCCTTGTGTGTTTTGAAGATATATGAGGAATATACATCTCGAACTTTGTTCTCCGGCACCTTGTCCCACCAGCCTCCCCCTGTCCGATCGAGCCGCAGCGATCCGGTCTCCATAATGTTCATGGAACACATTTTTGTCCCCCATCCCCGTGTTCTTGTTGCGATGAACGGACTTGATATTCCAGCATTCTTGAAAGAAAGTCTAGCAGATTGCCCGGGGTCAGTCATGCGCTCACCACCGTACCTCCCCCCGCGCAGGTGGCGCCGTTTGATATGTTGAAGCTGGCTTGGACGTCGAAGAGGGAGCGGCCGATCGACGAGTCCCTGAATGTGCTGAACCGTGCGTTGTTCATGCCCTGCGTGGAAACAGCGGATTGCAGAGACTCATTGAGGACGAGTTTCTACACCTTTTTAGATTCAGTTTAAAAAAGATGAACACCAAATTAAAAAACTGAAGTTCAATTTAAAAAACCTGAAGTCTAATTTAAAAAACCTGAAGTCCAATTTAAAAAACCCTAACGGCAAATTAAAAAAGTTTAACAGCAAATTAAAAAGGAACCATACACAAATCCTGCGGAAGTCCAGACCGGCAAATTAGTTCGAGCTTGCCAGCATTCAAGACCTTTATGTTTCTGCAGCATTGACCGTATTTTCCACCTGAAACACCGCGAATCGTAAACTAGATTCACATGTATAGAGATTCGCCTACTGCGCCGCCAGCCTCCGCCCTCACTCACGTAGGGTCCCAGGGTGAGGGCGGCGACGGCCACTGGGTGCTGCACCAGCGCGCGGTACGTCACATTGTCAGGGAAGAGCACCGAGTCGCCGGCGCAGGGCACCCGCTCAACGTGCGGGACCGGCGACGGCAGAGCCGCCTGGTGCCAGGAGTTGGCGTCATACCATCGGTCCCCGGTAGTGCGCCGAAATTGCACCTCCCGGCGGCCTGAGGAGAGCCAGACTTTAGTTTATACATATTCATTTGATGACACCGTGCGATAGCCTGGTAAAGGGCTAATCATTTGTAGTCCTGCATCATATAGGCAATGTACATTCCCCGCTTACAGCTGAAGCCATGTCTTAAAAGAAAGAGCAGGTGATTGCCCAAAGTTTGACTTAGAGAAGACGCAACTGGTCTTTATTAACATTTGAAAGTATTGTCTCTTGCTTTCAATGCCAGAGAGGGAATCATCTCTGAATTTAATCGAAAATCTTAAAACACACAGCTGCTACGGCGGAAGTTAAGCGAGAAGAGAACCTAGTGCTATTAACCCGCGCCCCACCGGGGGTCCGGCGCCACCTTCGCCCCAACGGGGGCCATCGATGGCCCCACTCTAACTCCGAAAATATGGGGGTTAACGAAAATCTGCAAAGTGCATTAGAAAGCTCGCGTGAATTCAGTAAGAAATTACTTCGCATGTTTAAGCGCTCAGGTCAATGGTTTGACCTCCAGAGGTCTAGAAAGGTCACGATAGGCTGTTTTCACTCAAATATTCAATGCTTAAGAAAACTGGGCATAACTCATACGCCATTAGAGCTATTGAGATCTGCTTAAGTACATTTGATAGGAAATTGCCAGACCTTTTTCCGCTATGTGGAACCTAAAGACCTCCCGCCAGTAGTTTGACCTCCAGAGGTCACCTCGTGACCTAATATGACCTGAGGTCACGAAAGGTCAGAAAGTGACCTTGCCGTATATCAAATGAAAGCCAGTGACGGGAAAACACGATGGTGTTTGTTTCAGCGCTCTAGATTAATTAGGTCAAATGTTATTGCCAAAATACTATTTTTGACCCCTCTTGACATTGGATGACCTTGGTAAAGTCAAAGGGCAAATATGACCCCTGGGATCCGTGAAAGGGTGTCCAAAAACGCTGTTCTGAGAAGTCTGAGCATTTGCAATCATTTGTGTGACTTTTAGATCATGAGACAGCTTTTTCCCATGCTTTTCCAATGGGAGAGGTCGCCTCGTGACCTGACCTCAGGTCACGAAATCGAAAAATCCAGGATATACACGTTTAGACCCTGGAAGCGTCATGAAGTGTAACAAATTTCAAATCGATCGACTAAGAAATGTAGCTCTTATAGAGCTTCAAAGTTGAAGTGAGGTGACCTTGGTTGACCTCGCCTGGTGACCTGACCTTGGGTGACCCAGGGTAAAAATTTTCAGGGATGGTGGGAAACTGATGGGGTGAGAGATAGAGCCCTCAACCGCGGTGCTGCGTTTCGTCGTTTTTCTGCTATCTCGAAAAAACCTTAGGGGGCCATCGATGGCCCCCGGTGGGGCGAGGGTTAAACCACACATTAAATCAGATTTTTTTACGGTCACGAAAGTTTAGTACTAAAGTAAGGTTTATAAAAGGGAGTTTATGGTTTAACACGCCCGACTGGGCATATTCAATTAATATTTAAACTACGCTCCGCACAAGGCATGTCGCTTATGACAAACAGCTCTGCAACATCCGAAGATAGAGTTCCGAGTGGGTAATATCTGCATAGACCAGTTCTAGACCACGATGAATTGGGACGGAATGGAATGAGTTGTACAGGTAGCTCCGAAACACGATAAAGTGGGATGGGATGGGATGAGTTGTCCGGGGAAGTCCGGAACACGATAAAGTGGGGTGGGATGAGATGAGTTGTACGGGGAACTTCGGAACACGATAAAGTGGGGTGGGGAGTTGTACGGGAACTCCGGAATACGGTAAAGTGGGGTGGGATGGGATGAGTTGTACGGGGGACTCCGGAACACGATAAAGTGGGGTGGGATGAGATGAGGTGTACGGGGAACTTCGGAACACGATAAAGTGGGGTGGGATGGAATGAGCTGTACAGAGAACTTCGGAACGCGATGAAGTGGGGTGGGATGGATTGCGTTTTCCAGGATTCATTCGGAACGGAATGGGAGAAATTCTCGTGGGCACCCCCCCAAATTTCCCTCTCACATACTGCTCGCCAGACATCTGGACGTGACCTTTCCTCTCCACGTCCACGTGCAGGACTAATGCTTAGGGCCGCTGGCTCACCGGCCCCTCTGCAGCGGTCGTCCCCGCCGGCCACCCTGTCTGAGAGAGTCAGCGACGCCCCAGTGCCGAATATCATCTCCCCGTGATTGGGCAGCACCAGCTGACTGGCCACCAGACTCCTGTGCACGTACACCTGGCGGCCGATGTCAGAAATAGAGGTGCGGAACGCGGGACACGTGTACAGATGTACACCTGTACAACAGTACTCCAGCCTCCCTGCGACTCGGCTCCCGGCATGGCACCGCATTTCTAAACATACTCCAAAGTTAGCCGAAAAAAACTATACGGCTTTTAGACAACAGTGGATTGGCCTGGAAACTAACCTGCACTCAGGGGCGGATCCAAGGGGCGGTCGCCCCTTAGGCTCGTGGAGGTCCCACCTGTGAGCGCCAAGCGCCAAAGGCGCCCTGAAACTGCGAAAACTGTACTGAACAAGTGCCTTAAAATGGACCTTAGATGACCCGGGCAGAGGCGCCCTGTTTTCCGGTGAACTTCGTCATGAGCCGCCGATCCTCTGGCAGCTGCATGCTTTCGTTCGACTATCTGACCTCCCCCCCCACTCCAGACAGCGGTACACAGTCAAATTTGCTCCGCTGCTTCTCGGTAAGAGTTCTAAAAAATCGCCTCTGTCGGGCGCCCCTTGGGAAACCCAAAACAACATCCCCTACCCCAGGTGGAAGAGACCGCCTGGGGTTTCGCCACCTTACCGAAATCCCAGATTCGTCACTGCCTACACTTACACTAGGGGGTGGGGAGGTTGAGCAAACGGACGGCAACCTGCCAACACATAACTACATCTTTAAAATATGAAATAACATCGCTATTATTGTGGCCCTCTTGAGAGTTTAAACCGCAGTCAGAGCCCAGCAGCTTCGGGGGTGTCTGGAGGCTAAAGCAGCGACTGTCACAGGCGGGCTAAAGCAGCAGCTATCATTGTCAGAGTAACAGCACGCACTTAGCACGCCTTTATCTATGAAGTGGATGGCAGCGTCTCGCCGGGACTGTCGAGACACCTACCGACCTGGTCAGCCGGCTACCGGGCGGGTTCTGCCTTTGCCTTACCGAGAGGACCTGGTCAGCCGCCTACCAACCGGGTTCGACCTTTCCCTTACCGAGAGGGCCTGGTCAGCTGGGAACACAGCTGTCTGACCGGCGCAGGGGGCCCGCGCGCCAGCCCAGTTGGAGCCGGTGTCCACGTTCAGGTCACGACCCCACGATTTCAGAGATCCGCGCGCGCCAGCACACAGGCTCAGCACTGCAGAACACAGTCACGAGGAAACATAAGGAGCAATTGAAAAAAACCGTGAGCAGCCGCACATACATTCGGGACAATAACTCGAATGATGACATTCTTTTGCATGATGTGTGGATCGGCCAAGGAGATGCATGACATTCAAACTTGCACTCAAGAACTGTCGGAAAAGTCAAACTCACGTGGATGATACTTTACATAAACCAGAGAACGGAGGTTAGACTAGAGTTACCACTGAGTCCACCGAAAATCAATACGTAAACTCGCTAGCCAAGCACTGCTGAATACGACCAGCGTTAATGAACAACACAAAATGTAAAAGTGCACCACCTGTCCTTACCTACGGCGATGACCAGGATCCGACTCGGCGCCATACCGGCGGTTCAGCAGGTCTCGGCGTCACTGCGACCCGCCGGAGGGTTCCTCCCCCGGGGCTCGCCTGGCACCGCGGGTAACCCGAGCCTCGACTGCGCTCACCGGCGTCGCTCGCATAGTGCACACCGCACAGGACTGCGCCCTGATTGTACCAGTGGGGGGATGTTTGGAAATAGCGCTTAATGATTTACGCTTCGTTTTTGACCTTGGAATGCGACTTCCGGTGTCAATATGGGCCGTGCGTTGGTGATTAAATGAGAATCAGTGTATTCGCAATCATCCTCGATCAGACAAGGATTGTCATGGTTGCACGTCATGTAGATACACATGAAATGGATAAAAAAGATCGCGTCAGAAAATACGTTCCTAGTTACGTCACAAGCATACCCAAAAGCCCAAGGACAAGGCATAGCAAAATCTTTTATCATTCACCGTTCTGTAAGAAAGCCCATAAAACACGCTTAAAAGCACAACGATCCAAAGCGTCACGCACGTTAGGTGGTAGTGCATTGTACTTTGTGGCGCCGACACCCACTATTCGTCGTTAAACTGCACTAGTTCTCGCCCGCACAGGTCGGAGATGATGAGCCCGTCTCGTGCCATGGTGGTGCCCGGCAGACTAAGATTTCGCAACCCGCTTGGTTGGTTGGTGACAAGCACGATTCGGACAAGACATAACTGATGGTAATTCACCAGTTCATTAACAAACGGACGTCCGAGACGACGAACTGCATGACCTATGCGATCCAATTTTCCTTTGCCAGTGCCACGCACCCGACCCGAGTCGAAAAAATATGAATTTTCTAGATCTATGAAGCTGAGTTGCTCCGGAAGTTCCACAAATGTGGATACAATATCGAATCGATGAAATGACTAACGCGTTAATTGATCTGTTTGATCACCAAATTCCAGTACAATGTTGACAATGCCGTCAACATGTGCATTCTACGTCAAGAGTCTGTCCATACACAGACCTGGATTTTCACGGCTCTGCTCTCAGTGACAAGGCTGGCTACTCGGATGGTTATAGGGGGTAATCCCTATAGCATGCCTGGGTTCCCAAAAAATAAGATGAGTTTTAAATGCGTTTAATTTTATACTTTTTTGCACAAACCAATCAAATAGTAGACAATAAATAAACTGAACCGATGTACTAAAGAAAACGGGAAGCGGCTTTGGCAGTTGTATCGGTACTTTGTTGCAATTAGTTGGGTGACTTGGACTCCCATTAATCAGGTTTTAATCTGTGCCGAACAACACAGTTCGCACGTGTTGGTGATCTCCACACAACTAGTTGGATGTGTACCGCGTGCCTTCGCACTTCGCTTCTTTTCCTTCCTAAAACTTATCCAAAACAAACAACTACAAAAACAAGTTTATTTCCTGCCGACCATACATCGGGCAAGTCCCATTGCCACTAACAAGCGAATATTCTAAAAAAGTTGGCAGTATTCAACAGGTACAGGGGACACGTTTCGACCAGTTCTATCAAATGTGTAATGCTAGCGAAAATGACCTTTAGTGTACCACATAGAAGAGTATCAGCACAGCCCGCACTGTGTCTTACTGTGCTCCCCTATATGACACGAGCCCTGAGCTGGAATAGACTTATGAAATCTATTGCTCGTACCGAGTCAAAACCATTAATCTTATTGACACCTGACCATACTAACTGAAACAGTGAGCATGTTTCGACCGCAGGGATCATGTTCTAACAGCAGGGAGCGTGTTTCAACCCTCCAAGCTAAGCAGTTACAACAGAGACTTCTCCACATTCTGGATGCAGATGGCGCTGGCACAGCCGAGGTTCTGACGCGCATCTTCTATCTAGGCACCGCTGAAGAACTCCTTGAGCACCTTCTCCACATCATCCGGAACATAGTCAACCACGGCGAGGTCTTTGGAGGCCGGCATGCCCCGGATCATAGCCGAGAGCCCTGCCAGATGCAGAGTATGACTATCAATCGGCGCTGCTCCGCTGGTGACCTGGGTAGGTACGGTGCGCCTGGGTAGGCTTATCAATGGCTACAGACGATTCTACTTAAAAGCTGGTATTTTACTAGCCTGGTATTTTATATACGACTCGGGCGGCGCTAGGGCAGGCTAAGATCTCACCCCCCCCCCAGCTTCAGCCAAGCTCAGCTGCAGGACAGACCATTTCGACATATCACTGCTGTCCAATCGGAACCGTTCCATAACTCTGCGCCAGTTAGTTCCATTACACCACTTCACAGACAGGCTCGGCGCCCGGCTCACTTGCAAACTGCGGCTCGACTCACGCCTGGCTCACCTTTGCCACCCATTTCGTTCACAGCTGTCACACATCACTCATATTTGTCACATTTTAACCACGTTTTACACCCATTTGACTCGCGTTTATCAGACATTCCACTCCCACCGGTCACACATTTTCTCGCGGCTGTCGTGCATTTCATGCACACAGTTCGGTCACAAATGTTACTCACGCCGACCTCACATCCATCACACATTCCACTCACGTTTTTCGGGCTGGGCTCGGTACAGGCAGAGCACGCGGCGGCCTCCCATGGCCACGCCTCGACCTATCTCGTAGCCGACGCCCAGCGAGGGCTGCGTGACCTCCGCCACAATAGTGTCGCACTCCTCCAGTAGCCTGTCCACAAATCACGCCATTACCAGACGCCGTTACTGTCGCATCCTGACCATTACAATTTACTAAATTCATTTTCACGAAACATAACGCCCATTTGTTTTTGTTTTGTTTTTGTGCAAAGATAAGGTCCAAATTCATTCTTCCCAAAAGCAAAGTGAGCGATAATCTTATTTCCGAAATCGGATAAAAGTGCTGCGAATTTCGTTCCAACAGAGATTTCAGGATTAGTTCCTCTCAATCTAAGAACGATGAATAAACAAAATAAAGGGAGGACCTAGTCACGTCAAGAGGAATTCAAGAGTGTATCGCTTGATTACCCTTTATCACTGGCGGCGGAACTGGAGGGGGGGGCACCGTGCCCTTCCCCTTAAATCAGAAACTAAAGCACTAAGCCTATGGCGTTGACCGGAAAGAAATGGGTTGCAAAGCCCATGGTGCCCCCCCCCTTTAAAGGGAATGTGGCACCATGGTCGAATCCTGGAATTTAGTGTAATTAAGGGAACTTTAAGCGGAAAATCATGGATACCTCCATGATTTCTCTGAAGCATGTACAATAACCTCAATATTTTGATTTTAAAAATGCTCCTCAAGGGAAAGTGTCATGATCTGGCAACCACTGATTGGCAACCTCAATTGGCTGATACTCACCGTGACGTCTGGTGTCGTCACACCAACAGCCATGACAACTGTGGCCTGCTGCTAAGGGTACATGAGGGGTACATTTCAGGAAGTTTTTAGATTTTCTCTACAGAAATTTTGGGTTTCAAGACAAATGATATATAGAGTACCAGGTTTTCCGGCATGCTTTACAACTTGGCTATGCCAGTTTTTTTTTGGTTTTCCACCTGACACAAGTACATATACATACTTGCACATACACATGCATACATTCAATCTATGGCACATCGATCCACATGTTACATGAAGAGAATTCGTAGAAAAGTTAAGACCACATTATAAAGGTGCCAGATTCCCTTTAACACGCGCCCCGCTGGGAAGGGGGCGAAATTCGTCCCCCCCCTCTCCTGGGTTTCCCTAGATAACGCAAAAACGAAGAGACGCAGAACAACGAAGCTTCCAGTACCTTATCCCTGATTAATTTTACACATCTGACCAGATTTCTGAGTTAAGGTCATGTCAGGTCAAGGAGCTATTCAGGGTCAAGTGACCCGAACTGAAAACCTAAAATTACGAGTTTGAAGCAGCGCCCAGGGAACATTAGCAAACCAATCAGTTTGAAACTTCCACAATATGATAAGGTCATTAGGGTCTACAAATCTGCTATCTCGGAATTTTGATATTGTTGACCTAAGGTGGGGTCAATTTTTTGGTCACCCCATTATAAGTCTATGGTGAAAAATAGAATGGGCTCGTTTTCAGTAAATACTGGATAGATAAAGCTGAAAATCCTCAAACCGTCTATTCTTACCACGATCTTGACCATAAAGTTGAATTTTTGTGCATCTGACCTCTCAAAGGTCATATCAGGTCACGGGAGCAGAGAGTGATTGTTTTGCCAATAACTATCACTGAATTGAGATAGAGCTCCCATTTTATTTGCATTGTGCTTATATTGTCGCGCAGAGTCGATTGATATGCAACATGACTGTGATAGATCAGACAGTTCGGACCAGACTGTGTATTAGCGCTCGGACGGACACCGGGCCGGGTCGTGCCTGAGGCGCGGTCAGCCGGCCAACCAATCAGATCGCAGCCCGGCCGGCAGGTGGCTTGCCACCGGTAACCGCCGGCCACTACAACACTCTTCCACCCCAGTTAATAACAGAAACACAACAACACCAAAAAACAACAGTTCCTCCATATGAACCAATCCTTACAAAACACTGCTGCTACCTAATAACGATCCGGTGGGCGCAGTTCCGCACGATTTCTTAAGTTATAGCGACGGCCGCCCGGCACATCGGCGGCCGAGGACGCCGTAATCACTGCTGCTGGGCTTTGGCGGTGGGTAGTAGGGCTCATGGGCGGCGGCAGCGGCGGTGGTGGCGACGGTTGGGAGGTAGGAGCGGCTACTTCGGACGGCTCCGGCGTGATGGGATCCGGCACAGGTGTCGGAATCATACTGCGGGAATACCGGTTGTTAAACACTGGTGGTGGTACCACAACGTCTGCAACAAAACGTCTGCGCACCTGGTCTGCATGTCGCACAATTATTCTGCCATCGCTTAATTCTATCGTGAATTTGACTCCATCGCGGCATAATATGTGCCCAGGCACCCAGCGACAATGCTCCATGCCCCTCAAGCTGGAAACAGACGACACATACACCTTATCTCCTGTTTGAAGATCCCGTTCCCGTGCAGTGCGATCCTTGTAGAATTTCTGTGCCTCTTGGTGCTCACGCACCCTCATCCCCACGTCCGGCATCATTAATCCCAAATGAGTTCGAGGAAGTTGACCTAAAAATAGTTCTGCTGGGGTGCACTGTGTGGTCGTATGTGGTATAGTACGATACTTGAAAAGGAAACGAGACACTTTCGTCTGAATCGTCCCACTCTTTTGCTTGTACAGACCCATTTTAAAAGTCTGCACCCCTCTTTCCGCCAGTCCGTTTGATTTGGGTGACATGCATGGTGTTGTCAGGTGGCGAATCCCGTTCGACGCGCAGAAATTGTCAAACTGGCTAGAAACAAAACACTGTGCATTGTCTGTAACTACCACCTTGGGCACTCCCCAACAAGCAAACGACATACGGAGTTTTTCCAGCGTTGTTTCGGTGTCTGATGAACGAGTTGGATAGACATCCATCCACTTTGAATGCGCGTCCACAAGAATCAGAAATGTCCCTCCATTAGCCATACAGTAGTCCAAATGGACTCGCTCCCATGGACGCGAGGGCCATGTCCATGGGTGCAGTGGAGCATCAGGAGCCTTACCCCCCAACTCCTGGCATTTTCCGCACGCCCTGATGACGTCACGGATATCGTTATCTAACAACGGCCACCACAAATACATCCGGGCTAGCATTTTAGTGCGTGTCTCCCCTGCATGACCCTCATGTAAGAGCCTCAAAGCGTCGGCCCGACCCTGCGGTGGTATCACCACTCGGGACCCCCATAAAATGCACCCGTCATGAACGCTGAGTTCACCTAAGCGGGACTTATAGGGTTGGAAGTCCGGACACATAGTGTCACAAGATGTCGGCCAGCCGTCCCGGACATACCGATACACAACGGACAACACTGGGTCCACACTCGTCCAACGTCGGATCTGCGACACATTCAGTGGCGACGAATCCAGAAACTCCAGCAAATGGACAGTCTCTGCTGGACATGGGACATTTAGTGGAGCTTTCACGGCTGAGGGTAGACGACTAAGAGCGTCACAGTGCACCTGCTTAGTCCCGGGACGGTACTCTAATCGATAGTCATACGCCCCCAGCATCATAGCCCATCTGACCATCCTCGGTGAAGCCATCACCGGTAGGGACTTCTGTTCCCCGATCAAACCCAGCAGTGGTTTGTGATCGGTCTGAATAGTGAAAGATCTGCCTGCTAAATAGAAGTGAAACTTCTTAACCCCCGTTATGACTGCTAGGGCCTCCCGGTCAGTCTGAGAATAACGTGTTTCCGTATCGTTCAGAGAACGGCTGTAGAAGGCCACTGGCCTCTCTCCCTGGCCCGTCAGTTGGCTTAACACACAGCCGATCCCGACAGGGCCAGCATCACACGCCAAGACTACAGGCAATGCCGGATCAAAGTGGGCCAGAACGGGAGGCTTGACCAACAAGTCCTTCGCCTTTCTGAAGGCCCTCCGCTCCACCTCAGTCCACCTCCAAGCCTGACCCTTTCGAAGCAATTGGTACAGAGGGGCCAGCGTGCTCGCCAGATTCCTGAGAAATTTTCCGTAGTAATTTATCAGGCCCAGCCACATTCTCAACTCTTTGACATCTCTAGGTTCGGGAGTTTTGATGATAGCAGCCGTCTTATCATCGGTGGTTTCCACCCCCTTACTACTTATCTTAAGCCCGAGATAGGTTAAGCTCTCTACAGCAAAACTGCACTTATCCAAGTTGACGCGGAGTCCAGCGTCCTGCAACCTCTGTAGAACCTGCCGCAGAGTAGCGTCATGCGCGTCCTGATCTGCACCAGCCAGGACCAAATCGTCTAAGAATACTCCCACCCCAGAAATGCCCGCCAACACAGTTTCAAGCGTGCGCTGAAACACGGACACGGCGCTGGCGTAACCAAAACTGAGACGAAGCGGCCTCAGCAGGCCCTTTGGGGAATTCACGACGAGATAGTCACGTGACCTGGAATCTAGCACGAGCTGGTTATACGCGCTTTTCAAATCCAGTTTTGAGAATACTGTACATCCAGCTAAACCAGAAAACAATTCCTCGACACGCGGTAAGGGGTATTGTTCAACTTTTGCCGCTTTGTTAATTGTCAGACGGTAATCACCACAAATTCTGACCGATTTGCCACCTGTCTTTGGTACAACCACCAAAGGGGCCGCCCACTTACTGTGTTTCACAGGTTCCCACAGTCCGTCACGGATCTGCTTCTCCAGCTCGGCGTCCACAGCTTCACGGTAGGCCAGAGGAACGGTGCGAGCTTTGAAGAACCGCGGCTGAACATCCGGGTCCACTTCGATGCTCACCTCCCCGCCTCGGTAGCAGCCCAGCTCATCCTTGAAGACGTCCGGGAACTCGTCCAGAATCGGCTGCGCGCGGGACTGCGCAGTGACCCGACAGATGGCGGGCCAGTCGAGTCTGATGTAATCCAGCCAATTGCGGCCGAACAGCCAAGGTCCGTTACCCTCAACTACCACGAGTGGAAGTTGATTCACCGTGCTGCCGTAGTTCACGGTCACCATCGCCTGACCTAAAACCGAGAGACTTTCCCCACTGTAGGTCTTCAACTTCACCGAGCTTGGCTCCACCTTCGGCCCGCCTCTTGGCCACAGCTGCTGGAATCCCGCCTGAGAGCAGACAGACATCGATGCACCGGTGTCTAGCTCCATTTCCACCGGATGCTGATCCAACAACACCTTCACCATGATGGGTGCGCGTCGCAGATCCACGCCGGGGCGCACTGAGAACAAAGTGTAGACGTCCTCTGAAGCATCCTCCTCTTTAGGCGCAGATGATTCGCAGTTCTCGCCCGATGTAATTCCCGCGTCATGTGGAGAGTATTCTTCCGCCGTCAGCTGACGCAGGTGCTGGTGAGCACGCTGTCTGCAGGCAGCTCTGATGTGCCCACGCTTACCACAGGCAAAACACTGTTTCATCCGGAATGGGCAGGTCTCCCTGTTATGCGGCCTCAAACAGCGGTCGCACACGCCTCTGCCGGCCGGCGGTGCGTGGCCGCCTGCCATGGCGCCAACCCCACCACCACCACTGCCACCGCCACTGCCTGTGGAAGCCAGTCGGCAGCGGTGCGACTGCGAGCCTCGCTCACGACTCACTATATTCACTGTGTCACCGTTGCCGTCCGCACTAACAACACTTCCACTCAGCTCCGCAGCACTCGCGGCAGCTGACTCATGTGCCAGAGCCAGCTCCATAGCAGATTGAAGTGTCAACTGAGGCTCGCTGAGGAGCTTGGACTGCAACTGCTCGTGCTTTATGCCGCAAACCAGCCGGTCCCGCAGCATCTCGTCTAGGATGTTTGATGTAAATTTGCAAGGCTTAGCCAGCTTCCGAAGACGTGCCAAAAATGCACTTACTGGTTCAACTTCATTCCGGAAACAGGAGTGAAATCGGAATCTAGACACGATCACTGAAGACTCCGGCTCAAAATGAGCTTTCAACACCTCCACTAATTCCGTGAAGTTCTTGTCATTCACTGTGGCCGGTGCTATCAGGTCCTCCAAAAGCCCAAACGTCCTGGCTCCGATGGCACATAGAAAAGCTGCCCGTTTCTTCACATCCTGATCTTCGCCGATGTCATTTGCCAAAAAATATTGATCCAATCTCCTCGAATAGGCCCCAAATGACTCGACTCCCTTGTCAAACTCTGGCACTTTCCCTGCCATCACTACGAAACTGAACGCCAATGTGATAGATCAGACAGTTCGGACCAGACTGTGTATTAGCGCTCGGACGGACACCGGGCCGGGTCGTGCCTGAGGCGCGGTCAGCCGGCCAACCAATCAGATCGCAGCCCGGCCGGCAGGTGGCTTGCCACCGGTAACCGCCGGCCACTACAACAATGACCATACCAGGTCACTCTGTGACCCTGACCTAGGTCGAGGTCAGGTCATTTTGACTATTTGACCTAGCAAGGTCATATTATACATAATTCGATTCGCCGCGATGAGAGGAATCCAATTATGCATAAAGATTTGCTCTAGCTCCCCTTAGGGAAGATCTAGAGGGGGAAACGTACACTGCTCTGTTGTAAGCCTATGGAGCCTTCTTTGACCTATGCTGACCTCAATATTGACCTGACATAAAAAATATTCTTATAAAATCTCTTCGTCTTGTCTAGAGCTTTCGAACACCGCCCGTAATTTGCCTTTAGCTTTCGTGGGCAATGAGATACGGAGGGGGAAACGCCCCCCCCAGCGGGACGCGTCATGCAAGGGACCCCAGCGGGGCGCGTGTTAAGCTATATTGTTAAGAGAGTTAATAGGAGTAGTATGCAGTAATGTTCTCCGTCGTTTCAAACGATAGAAAGTCTAAGCTTGAAATTTCCCATATAAAGTCCAGCACACATCAAGCATTCCAACAACACATTAATTACACTTCATCGTCTCACATCTCACCTGATGTCGCGGTCGTGAATCTCTGCATCCGTGGTAGCCGTACCCTCGTCCGTGCCCATTGCAGTTACCTTTGGGTCTGCCACAAAGGGCGTCAGCACGGTGCCATACTGCTTCAAGGCGTCGACAATGCGACCGTAAAGCGCCACATCCTGGCGACCCGCCCTGATCGAGCCGCAGAAATAAATCCTGTGTGCCATGGTCTGCGAGCGAGGTGAGTTTAGTTAGTGTTAGTCGTTGATATAATTAATCAGGAGTAGATTGTGTGCTATTCACAAATACAATTAAGCCGGTCCTATTGATTGGTGCAGAGACGCATGGACAGTCAGGGGCGCAAGTTTCCATATATTTGGGGGGCTCGAGCCCCCAATGCTCGGAGAAGCCCCCCCAATGACCCGACGAGCCCCCCCAATCCCAAGTTGCGGGCCCCTGCGGACAGAGCCGGGCCCCTGCCACGATTCCGGGCCCCAGTGGTCTACTTGGGCTAGCTTTGGCTGAGACCAGGCTCCCTGGCATGCTTGCGGGTGCCCTGTGGGCCATCCTTAACCTCGGTGTCCGCAACCGGGCCTCTAACGATGTTTTTCAGGCCCACTTTGACTGCAGCCGGGTCCCTAATTCCGGCAGTCTCGGGCCTCCTGTCATCCAACCGGGCCCTCTGTGATCCACCCGGGCCCCCTGTGGACTGCAACCGGGCCCCCTGTAATCCACCCGGGCCCCCTGTGACTGCAGCCGGGCCCCCTGTAATCCACCCGGGCCCCCTGTGACTGCAGCCGGGCCCCCTGTGATCTACCCGGCCCCCTGTGACTGCAACCGGGCCCCTCTTTGATCCACCCGCACCCCTGTGATCCACCCGGGCCCCTGTGACTGCAACTGACCCCCCTGTCATCCACCCGGGCTCCCTGTGACTACAACCGGGCCATCTGTGATCCACCCGGCCCACCTGTGACTGCAACCGGGCTCCCTGTAATCCACCCGGGCTCCCTGTGATTACAACCGGGCCCCTATCATCCACCTGGGCCCCTGTGATACACCCGGGCCCCCTGGGACTGGGACCGGGCCAACTGTGATCCACCGGGGCTCCCTGTGACTACAACTGGGCCATCTGCGATCCACCCGGCCCCCAGTGACTGCAACCGGGTCCTCTGTGATCCACCCGGGCTCCCTGTGATTACAACCGGGCCCCCTATCATCCACCCGGACCCCTGTGATACACCCGGGCCCCCTGTGATTACAACCGGGCCCCTATCATCCACCTGGGCCCCTGTGATACACCCGGGCCCCCTGTGACTGGGACAGAGCCAACTGTGATCCACCGGGGCCCCTGTGACTGCAACTGGGCCCTCTGCGATCCACCCGGACCCCATGTGACTCCAACCGGGTCCCCTGTGACTGCAAGCGTGCCATCTATGATCCACCCGGGCCCCCTGTGACTGAAACCGGGGTCCCTGTAATCCACTCGGGCCCCTGTGACTCCAACCGGGCCCCCTGTGACTGCAACCGGGCCATCTGTGATCCAACCTGGGCCCCTGTGACTGCAACCGGGCCCTCTCTGATCCACCCGGCCCACCTGTGACTGCAACCGAGCCCCCCTGTAATCCACCCGGGCTCCCTGTCATTACAACCGGGCCCCCTATCATCCACCCGGGCCCCCTGTGACTGGGATCGGGCCATCTGTGATCAACCCGGGCCCCCTGTAATTACAAATGGGGCCCCTATGATTCACCCGGGCCCCCTGTGACTCCATCCGGGCCCCCTGTGACTGCAACCGGGCCATCTATGATCCGCCCGGCCCCCTGTGACCGAAACCGGGCCCCCTGTTATCCACCCGGGCCCCCTGTGACTGCAACTGGGCTATCTGTGATCCACCCCGGGCCCCTGTGACTGCAACCGGGCCACCTATGATCCACCCAGGCCCCCTGTGACTGCAACCGGTCCCCATGTGGTCCACTCGGGCCCCTGTAATTACAACCGGGCCCCCTATGATCCAACCGGGCCCCCTGTGACTGCAACCGGGCCCCCTGTGATACACCCGGGCCCCCTTTGACTGCAACCAGGCCATCTGTGATCCACCTGGGGCCCCTGTGACTGCAACCAGGCACTCTGTGACTGCAACCGGGCCCCCTTTGATCCACCCGGGCCCCCTGTGACTGCAATCGGGCCCCCTGTAATCCACCTGGGGCCCCCTGTGATCCACCCGGGGCCCCATGTGATCCTTCCTGGCCCCCTGTAATCCACTCGGGCCCTCTTTGACCGCAACCGGGCCCCCTGAGATCCACCCGGGCCCCCTGTGACTGCAAACGGATTCCCTGTGGTCCAACCGGGCCACCTGTGACTGAAACCGGGCCCCCTGTCATCCACCCGAGCCCCCTGTGACTGCAACTGGGCCCTCTGTGATCCACCCGAGGCCCCTGTGACTGCAACCGGGCCCCCTTTGATTCACTCAGGCCCCCTGTGACTGCGACCGGGCCCCCTTTGATCCACCCGGGCCCCCTGTGACTGCAATCGGGCCCCCTGTAATCCACCTGGGCCCCCTGTGATCCAGCCGGGCCCCATGTGATCCATCCTGGGCCCCCTGTGATCCACACGGGCCCTCTTTGACTGCAACCGGGCCCCCTGAGATCCACCCGGGCCCCCTGTGACTGCAAACGGATTCCCTGTGGTCCAACCGGACCACCTGTGACTGCAACCGGGCCCCTGGAATTCACCCGGCCCCTGTTATCCACCCGGGCCCCTGTGACTGCAACCGGGCCCTCTGTGATCCGCCCGAGCCCCTGTCACCGCAACCGGGCGCCTGTGATCCACCCGGGCCCCCTGTGACTGCAACCGGGACATGTGACTGCAACCGGGCTCCTAGTGGTCCAGGAGGCGCGGGTCCTCTAATGCCACGGACAGGCCCTTGCCATGAGTGCGGGGCCCCGTGGTCTATCTGGGCTTGCTGTGGCTGCGGTCGGGCTCCCTGGCATGCTTGCCTGGCATGCTTGCTTGGGTGCAGTCCCCTTTAGGGCCACCCATAATCGCTGTGTCCGCAAACGGGCCCCTAACGATATTCACAGGCCCATTTTGACTGCATCCGGGGCCCTATTTCTGGCAGTCTTGGGACCTTTTTGGTTCCTCTGTGACTGCAACCGGGCTCCTTGTATTCTGCCTTGGCCCCTTTTAGTCTGCCCGGGGCCTTTATAGGTGATCTGGGCTTTTTTAGTGTGCCTGGGTCCTGTGTGGTCCACCCGCGTCCCTGTGGTCTGCCCGCGCCCCTTGTGAGCGGTCTGGGCTCCTTTTAGTCTGCCTGGGCCCTCTGTGGTCTGCTCGGGCCCCCCTGTGGTCTACCCAGACCCCTGCGGTCTGCCCAGCCCCTTGCAATTTTCCCGGGTCCCTATGGTTTGTCCGTGTCCCTGTGGTCTGCAAGGAACCACAGCACTAGCGGATCCAGGGGGGGTAAAGGTAAAATCGGGGGATTTGATGTCCTCCCCAAATCCCCCGATTTTACCGATTTTTACGGATTTTCTTCAAACAAAAACCATATGTTTTTCATGATTTGGGGCCCCGTTGCCCCCTCCCCCACCGTCGGCCTGAATCCGCCCCTGATTCCACTCCTCCCACTTTGCTGTATCCGGGAACCCGTGCTATAATTTCAGGCTCCCTCTGGGCTACCCAGGCCTCCTCTGGCTCTAGCCGGGCTCCTTGCCTTGCTTACGACCCCCCGTAGTTCACCCCCCCCCACCGTGCGCAGCCGGGCCCCTTCCGATAAGTACTGGTTTAATACATTGACATATTTGTTATTTTGGCATCTCTCCGCCGGCACTACTTTTCTTCATTGATATATTTCTAGGCATTTTTGTCAGAAATGTGCATGAAGTTTTCAATTTTTGTTTGTTCTAGTGGAATTTTAAATACAGACAAATTTAAGTCTCTTAAATTTGTCTGTCAAAAAGTGTATCATATCTTGTCGTCAAATCTGGGTCAAATAATGTGCGTCCACCGGCGAATGGTAGCCTCTTAATTTCCCGGGCTTGTCAGCGCAGCGCGAAGGAAGCTAAGGCATGCTCCTGGCTCTCTTGTCGCATTCGCCGAGGCGAATGATTTGCACAAAGTTTGCCTTGAACAGTAAAATTGGCATGCTTATGATTCAATCGGCTTGTGCCTACTCTGGAAAAGTTTCGTTAGGCTCTGATTTGGATTTTACGTTTGGGCTTTTCGTGTCAATCCAAATCGTGCTCCGATGCGCAGTGTTGAATGGCAAGTGAAGTGATTGTTTGCTATTAGCTCCTGTCGGGCTAAATCCCCAATGAGTGATGATCCCCTGTCCGGCTCCCCTGATGGCTAAATACCAAGACTTGGAGAATTTTTGCCCCCTATGGCCGCCAGTGACGTATCTAGAATTTGGGTAAGGGTAGGGGCAAAGCCTCAGGGGACAGGGTGGCAAGTAGCCACCCGAAGGGCGCACTTTTCACCCAAAGGGCGACCAATCGTCTCATCCTGGGGGAGGGGAGGGGTTGGGGGCAGCATTTCGTCCTCAGAGGCTCTTGGGTTTAAGGAGTGGCTGCCCCATTCGCCCCCCCGGTGGCCACCCCATTCGCCCCGCCCCCTGGTGACTGCAGCCGGGTCCCTACTCCCATTAGTTAATACCCTGTGGATGCAGACGGGCCTGCCATGGATGCAGTTCGTGTAACTGCAACCAGCCTCTGCCATACTTGCCATGCGGGCCCCTGTGGTATCCCGGGCCCCTATTGGTCTGACCGGGCCCCCTGTGGCCTGTCCGGGTCCCTGTGGTCTGCCCGGGCCCCAGTGTGCAAAGTATGGCATTTTCGAAGAATCTCGTCGGTGTGAGTGCCCTTGGAGACAGGAGCGAGTGGTGCGAATTTTATCAGCCTGGTGCGAATTTGCAAGACTGGTGCGAGGAAGTTGACACTGAAAACTAAAAAAATAATGACTGAATAGTTAGGAAGACACAGGAGGGGCCTTATAAAAAGTCCTTAACTAACTAATAAGAGAGGTAGTATTGCATCGTGTGGGTAGGAATGTGTGCGTTTTTCTCCCTGGTATATGGCAGATTGGTGGGATTTTTTTAGGCTGGTGGTGCGATAATTTTGGATGGCTGGTGCGACTCGTCTGGCCTGCTGCCATACTTTGCAGACTGGCCAGGTCCCATTTGGTCTGCACGGACCCCTTGTCTGCTAGTGCCCATTTTGTTCTGATCGAGCCCCTTGTGGTCTGCCCGGGCCTCCTGTGGTTTTCCCGGAACCCTTTTGGTCTGTTCGGGCCTCTGTGTGGCCTCTGCGGACCCCTTTTTGTCCGTTCGGGGCCCCTTTTGTCTGCGAGGGCCCTCTGTGGTTTGCTCGGGCCCCTCCCAGTCTGCAAAGTATGGCACTTTTGGTGAGATCTCGTGGTGCGGACACCCTTCAGGTGGTTCGAACTTTGGAGCAAACAAATGCCCACTTTTGCTGTATGGTGCGAGGGAGCTCAAATCAAACAGCCACAGAGGTCTGAGAAGGGAGAAACTGGTAAAAACATCGAAATTTCCGGGTCAGTGAAATTTCTCACCAATGCTTGGTGAGAATTTTAGGCTGCTGGTGGTGCGAAAAATCTACAAGGCTGGTGCGGACTCGTCGGGTCTGCTGCCATACTTTCCAGACTGGGGCCCCTCTGTGGCTAGCCCGGCCCCTGTGTTCTGCTCGGGTCCCTGTGGTCTGCCCGGGTCCTTTCATCTGTCCAGGCCCCGTGTGGTCTGCCCGGGCCCGCTGCCCAGCCAGCAATTCCGACCGGGCCCAGAGCGGGCTGGGCCGGGCTCTGCCCGAGCCCTAAGACTCATAGCTGAGCCACATAGACTCGGGCTGAGCCCGACATTAGGTCGGTGGATGACAACTTGCCCGAGCGGTAGAGCCCGGTCTTGCTTGACTATGGGTTCTGCCCAGGCGCAGCGGAGCCGGACCTGGGCTGAGCCCATGTACGCGGGCTCTGCCCAGTCAAAGCCCAACATATATCGGGCAGAGTCCAGCCAAATTGCTGGCTGTGTGTGGTATGCTCGGGCCCCTTTTGGGCTTACCGGCGTCCTATGGTTTCTGGGTTCCTGTGGTCTGCCCGGCCCCTTTGGTGTGCTCAGGCCCTCTGTGGTCTGTCTGGGCCCCTTATGGTCTAAGAATATCGTGCAGAAACTGAAGCTGTTGTGTTAGTCGCGTATTTGCAGGAGTTCCTTATTTGTGAGCAGTTTCGTGCCCCAGGTAGTGTATCCGTGCTCCCTGTTGCCGAAACCGGCCCCCTGCCATGCTTGCGGGCCCCCTGTGGTTTTCCCGGGCAACGTGCGGCCGGTCCCATGCCTCCTGGAACATTCGGGGAAAAATGGATGGGGCGTGAGAAATGTTAGGCCCCCCATTCCTTTTGTACTGATCCTATATGAGGATTGTAAAGGGAAATAGGCAGTACCACCTATTCATAGTACCCCTTGACCGGTACCCAGTGTTGTAAAATGTCATGAACTGGCAAGGTTAATGGATCAGAAAAAAGTGTCTTGATCATGTAACATAAATATCAGTATCCCCGCAGATAAAGGAATTTCGCACTTCGATCTCTACCTTCCATTTGTATCAAATTATTCGCAATAATGCGATTTCGTTCCAGGTGTGAATGTTAAAATGGTTGGACAGTATAAACATAAGTCGGGTGCACAAAAGCGTAAAACAAAGAACATTCAATACCGAGGGGCTGCTCTGGCAAAACTACCCAAACTTTGTTCATTTTTCAGGTAACCTTTGAATCTAGAATCGTCTTGCTAATTCTGCAAACTGTTTTAAAATGACCCCGATCATATTTGCATTTAATATCTAGCAACGTACGCGTCCACTTTAAGTAGTTCATATCACTACTATTTTTGGTACTTTACAAGCTACGTCCATTTATCGACCGCAAAAAATTAAAACCCCAATTTAAAACTAACTCGGAAAAGTGCAATGTGTATAGTTTCCAGCAAAACGGTAAAATAAGGTTGTAATTCCAATCCTTCTTTTCCTGATCATTACCTTCCTCGGCCAGCCCACCAGCCGGATCCCGTTTGCTAAAAGACCCTCCAGCATCCATCCCTCCTGCGTCGTCCGGGGCTGATCCCGTTGTACCTCCGGAGGAGAGCATCCGCGTGGACGACGAAGACGGTAAGTAGACACCTACTTGTCCAATATCCGTACATAGTTTGGCAGCTCGTTCAAAAGATTGGGTCTTCTGACTATTTTTTGGGCTAAATAGTGCAAATCAGGAACAGTGACGAATAGCGCGCTAAAAATTGTTATTTAACCTTTGCAGTCAGTTTTCGACAACAAACGGTCGAAAATACGTTTTTCGGTCACATTTTCATTAAAAAATACGGGCCCCCATCATGTACGGGCCCCCTTTCGAGCCGGGTGCCCCCCAATCGAAAACATAAAGTTGCGCCCCTGTGGATAGTGTAAGCCAAAGTAAACGGATTGATGCTGACAACACCTTAAAAACATTGCTGAACAAAACCATTTCAACATAGCTATTGGATGTCCCTTGATTTTCCCAGCATCAAAATGCATTGCATAGAACAGACAGGCATACGAAATGGCGTATTTTCATAGAAGGATTTTGGCTACGTACCGAGCCTATAAACCATATTGCCTGAATATGTATCAGTTTTCTAAAGGTCCCGACAGAAACATCTGGGTGGAGAGGACTGAGACACTCGCATCGGAGGCAGGGTTATCCGAGGCGCCACATGAGGTAACAAATACGTCCAAGCAAGCAGCGTGGGAGAGAGACGGTCCTGGCATCATCACAACACGGACACAGCTCCACTTCTGTCAACGGACGGAACGGACACAACCGCACTCCTGTCAACGGACGAAACGGACACAGCCGCACTCCTGTCAACAGACGAAACGGACACAGCCGCACTCCTGTCAACGGACCAAACGGACACAACCGCACTCCTGTCAACGGACGAAACGGATACAGCCGTACTCCTGTCAACAGACGAAACAGACACAACTGCACTCCTGTCAACGGACGAAACGGACACAGCTCCATTCCTGTCAACGGACAAAACCGCACTCCTGTCAACGGAAGAAACGCACACAACCGCAGTCCTGTCAACGGACATAACCGCACTCCTGTCAACGGAAAAAACGAACACAAATGCACTCCTGTCAACGGACAACTGCAGCAGACAGGGGTGTGCAGCGGAGTAAAACCTCCGCTTAGGATAATCTCCGCTGCCAAACAGGGGTGCAAAACGGCGGTTACCAGCAATTCCATTGTAGTCGTAATGTGGTCTATGGATATTCACCTGTCGTGCATGGGTGAGCTGACCTGGTGTCCGAAGGCGAGCTGGCATATTACGCAGTATAAAACGTGAGCCCTGACCCGCACTGCTTATGGTGTTTTGTTAAATATGTGCATCAATAAACATCTACTGATTCAAATCACACTATTTTCAAAAGGCCCTTTTGAAATGTATCAAACTTCATCCAGCAAAACAAAACAATTTAAAGTTGAAGATATCGGAAGGAGGCCTTAGACTTGGCCTATTACTCATACTTTATCTGAGGAAAAATAGGAATGTACTTAAGGATCTGAATGGAAAATATGGGAAAATATCAGTGCCTTATTCCTGACTACACTGCACACCCACCCAGGGTCTGTCCAAGTTTTCCTTAAGCTGGTTCAGTTTCTAGATGTAATGACATGATCAGGGAAGTTATTCCAAGCGTTCAGGGAGCGTACCATCAGATGGTTATGCCTTACTCTTTTTATTGCAGGTTGCTTAACCAGTCTAAGATGGTGACCCCTGGTCTGATGTCTTCATGCTGCTACAATGATGATATCTTCAGTGTTATCAATCCATGGACCAACTTGTACAAGACCATCATGTCTCCCCTTTTTCTTCAATAGGACATGCTTGGTAGATTAACGTGTTTCATTCGCTTTTGCTAAGGCACAAAAATCGGCTTGGCATCCTTTCAAGATACCGAAAAAACGCAGGAGCGAATTTCTTACCTCATTGGTTTCCTTCTGGCACAGAGAAAGGAATGACAAAGGAGTAACAGAAGGACAAAGGAAACTACCCTTTTAGGCACGCCAGTCCAAGAGATCATAGCTATGCATTTAGTCATATTAGGTGACTGGAAGTGTGCGCCTTCCAATAGATCAGACACAAGAGCTAGAATTGAATACAACATATTGACAAGAAGTACATATACCCTACATCAAATAAGTGAGAATACAAGACCACAGATCAGGTACAACTAGTTCAGGTGAACTCATAAAGCTTATCTCCAATAGACCTGGCCAATAGGCCCCAGAATGTATGTAGATCATGTGCAGAAACCACTTCTTCAGGCAGGGAGTTCCACATCTGTACATATCACATGGAAAACGAACGTTTTCTAACATCAGTATTGGGTCTCTGCACGAATATTCGATGACGGTGACCCCTGGCCCTAGAATTGACAGACAAATGCCCGAAGATCTCATTGGGCGTCAAGCAAGACTTTTCGTGAAACATTTTCCTGCACCGTATCATATCGACACGTAGAAGTCGGCCTTGCACAGAATAGAAGTTAAGGGCATTCAGGCGTTCACTATAGCATAGCAGTCCAAGTCCATCTATCTGTTTCGTCCAACGCCTCTGAATGTTTTCTAGCAAACGCATGTCAGTGGCGTAACCTGAGTACCATACACATGAGCAATACTTAATTATGGGGCGGAAATGAGAGATCAACAGGAAAAGCATGAAATCCTTAGTACGGCAAGCTGTTGACTTTAAGAAACTCTGAGCCAGGCCACCGACCTTGTGAGTCACAGTGTGAATATGGGTGTGGAATTTGAGTTCCGCGTCCACAGTGACACCAAGGTCCATGTGGGAAGGTACCGTTGGTGTCGGAGACTCATTTAGGAGGTAGGTATGCAGGATTAAAGGGAGATACGCGAAAAAATTATTATTGTGGTTTCTTGCTAATTGAAAAATCCTGATTACGAAACTATCAATTATTTTTGTATCTTCGGCAAAATTTTGGGAGGCCACTCACCTATTATCGAAATAGGTTAACAGTTCCAATAAAATGCTGAAACCTTCGCCCATCACTTACTTTTCTAAAACTATTTAAAGTTGAAAAGCAACGTTTTTTAATACAAATGTCTGTTCTCCGGTATTTGTATTTGAATTAATTTTAAAATGATTTTAAAAACTACAAAATGAATTAGTTTGCCCTAGAAACGGAAAAACATAAATACTCAAGTCTTCAGCGGTTTCGTACCTCGGGTCTTGAGTCATTTTCTGCTTCAGCCCCAGGATGACAAAACGTTTGCGTCAGATAGGTCACGTGACCCCGGTTTAATAATTCCTAGGCTTCTGATTGGTTAATTGTGATTTCTTTTTAGCCCTATATTTCTGTTTCAATAGAGTTTTGGAATGTTGTTTTTCTAAAATAATTCTTTTTCTGTAGTAGTCCAAAGTTGGTGGTCCGCTGGGCCCGACATCAACCGCGGGCGGCGTCCCGCTGTTTGCTGAGCAATGCTGCTGCTGCTGCACCGTGGGCGATCCTGGGAGGCGGCGGGGGTCGGCCTCATCGCGGTCGCATGCTCTGGACGCGCCGAGGGAGGATGTGTCATCCGGTCTCTGTCTGGGCGTTGCAGCGGCACCGGTGCCGTCGGACGGCTGAAGTGTGAGCTCGAGCGCCTGCGAGGTTGGCCCTCGTGGGGCCGCCCCTCCCCCAGCGGGACAGGTATCTAGCCTGTCCCGGTCTGGCGCTGGTGGCGGCGCTGGACCGTCTCGTGGTGCAGCTGGTCGCGTGATGCAAGCTCGGCGCGTGGTACGGGGTCGGTGCGTGGCATCAGAGGGGTGATGTTGTGGAGGCTCGTGAAGACTGTGCGTGGGAGGTCATGCTGCCGAGCGGTCGGGTCAACTGTATGTCGGCTTTGGGTGCCTAATTGACATGTGCAGTATGTTTTATTTTATAAAAAAAAGTTCTAAATCACTGTTTAGGATAGATGTGACCTAATTCTTAGAGAAATTGATAGCCTTAGCCGTGTGTACACCATATATACCGATATGAGGTGTACCGGTAAAGTTGTCTAGAAATGTTGACTTTGAGAGCAATTTTATGGCATTTGCAGGCCGAATTCGCAAAAATGAGAATAGGACTTATGAAACAACTTTTTGTGATCTTTTGATCTAGCCAATAAATTTTTTCGTGTATCTCCCTTTAAGCAAGTCATTCCGTGTTCAATAAAATCGCATAACTGCACATTTCTTGGAATTCACATGAAGGTCCCATGAGAGAGCAGTACAATGAACGATGTCAACATCATTTTGAACATCCTGGGTGGAGGCGGCATGACTGTCCTGTGACCTTGGGGCATTCTCACTTACACAAGCATATATTTTGAAGTCATCTGCAAATATCTTATTGCTTGAAGGGAAATAAGTAAAACAAAATTGTATTGGCTAGATCAAAAGGTCACAAAAAGTTGTTTCAGAAGTCCTCTTCTCATTTTTGCGAATTCGGCCTGCAAATGCCTTAAAATTGCTCTCAAAGTCAAAATGTCTAGACAACTTTACTGGTACACCTCATATCGGTGTATATGACGTACACACAGCCATGGCTATCAATTTCTCTAAGAATTAGGTCATATCTATCCTAAACAGTGATGTAAAACTTTGGACTGCTACATACATTTTTTTAGGAAAAAACATTCAAAAACTCTTTTGAAACAGAAATATAGGGCTTAAAAGAAATCACAATAAAACAATCAGAAGCCTAGGAATTCTCAAACCGGGGTCACATGACCTATCTGACGCAAAAGTTTTGTCATCCTGGGCCTGAAGCAGAAAGTGGCTCAAGACCCGAGGTACAAAACCGCTGAAGACTGGAGTAATTATGTTTCTTCCGTTTCTACGGCAAACTAATTCATTTTGTGGTTTTTAAAGGCTTTTTAAAATTAATTCAAATGCAAATACAGGAGAACAGGCATTTGTATTACAAAAAAAAACATTACTTTTCAACTTTAAATAGTTTTCAAAAAGTAAGTGATGGGTGAAGGATTCAGCATTTTATTGGAACTGTTAATCTATTTCATAAATAATTGAGTGGCCTCCCAAAATTTTGCCGAAGATATAAAAATAATTGATAGTTTCGGAATCAGGAGTTTTCACACAGCAAGAAACCTAGTATCTGGTACCTAGTACCTAGTAGAAAATGGAGATTGGAGGCCAATTAAGGCCTATGAAGTCCAGTCACAACGAGCTCTAGTGTGGTGTTTTGATCCTAGTCTGTGTCGGGGATGTGATATTTTATATCGATCCAGAAAGCCAGGGTACTTTAACTACGGGTACAACCAAGTTTCCTACTAAATATAGTCCTCCCATGATGACGTCAACGCCCTTTCCTACTAAGTTATAGGAGATTCTACTAAGTTTTTGGAAGGATCAGCTAAAACATACCAAGTTTGGGCGTATTTGGCACCAATCTAGTATAAATCGAAATCAACTTGTTTCACCCATTTGACAGTAACCTTGATCTCAACGGCGAGCAGCGTATTTTACGTAAGTCTAATGAAAAAATTATAACACTTCAAAGAATTTGTTGAAAGGGCATGCATTTATTTGATCACCTCAGGCCTACCTAATAGCCGAGAGAAATAAATTTACCTTCGCTCAAGAGATCACCGGTGTTTATTGTCTTCTGCTGCAGGTACCACCAACAGCCAATCAAAGGTCAGAAATCAACAGCCAATCAAAATCGAGATTAGTCTTACTGCAAACAGCTGTTAGTGCTGAACATGTCCTTATTTTGACACGCTCTGGAAAATTTGTAAAAATAATATTCTTCACGGGAGTTTTTGCAAAACGTCTGATGGTTTCACAAATAAAAATCTTTTAGCTTTCTGTTCAACCATATAAGTTTTGTTTATAAAGTTCTAAAACTGGTTATTTAGAGCTTCGAAAAAGTGCAATTTCTCCAATGCCCTGCATAGTAACTGTAGTGCCTCTCCAGCCATGATGACGTAATGCTGCCAAACAACTTGAACGGGGTCTGCCAGAAAGCATCTAGCCTCGATTTGAACGCAATAGTTGAAGGGGCGCAGGCAACCTCAGCGGGAAGGCTGTTCCAGTCGTTCACAACACGAACTCCAGACGTGTTACGCCAGGAGCGAGAATGAGCTCTTGGTTTTATAAGTTTCAGCTGGTGGCCTCTTGTTCGAGCGGATCTGTCGACCGAGAAGAATCTGGCAGGGTCAACATCCAGGGAGGTGTGCAGGATTTGATACACCCTGATCATGTCGCCCCGTCTTCTCCTATAGTAAAGCGATGGAAGATCTAGTTTCTGCAGACGCTCATTGTAAGATTTATGCCGAATGCTTCGGACCATTCTTGTGGCTCTCCTCTGGACCCGTTCAATCATCTTCTGGTCACATCTATTGAATGGTCCCCAGGTCAGGTTGCCATATTCCAAATGTGGGCGCACCAGTATCTTGTAAAAAATCGGGAGTGTTGTCAAATCAATTTTGCGATAAGATCTTTTAATCAAACCTAGTGCCTGGTTGCCTTTTTTATTGCTGATGCTGCTTGGTCGCGGAACTTCAAATTGGAGTCAACTCCAACACCAAGGTCCTTCTCAACCGTGGAGACCATAAGGTTTGTGGCGCCCATGAGGTATCGGTGGTGGTTGTTGTTGGGTCCTAAATGGAGTACTGTGCATTTGGTTTGGTTGAATGGAAGTTGCCAGGTTTCGGACCATTTCATTACCCGCTCAATGTCTGCCTGGAGTACTTCAGATGGGGCTGGTCCGTTACATGGTGCGTACATTTTGGTGTCGTCGGCAAAGATCTTGGTCTGAGCTTGGACTATGTTGGGAAGGTTGTTAATATATATAAGAAATAATACTGGGCCCAGCACAGACCCTGCGGGACGCTGCTGGCCACTGGAACCCATCCAGATGTGTCTCCACCCACTACAACCCTCTGTTCACGATCCGTCAGGAAACTACGGATCCAGGCCAGAAGCTTCCCCTGCACACCGTACCCTCGCAGCTTGTAGGTGAGTCTTGTATGTGGCACAGCGTCAAACGCCTTGCGAAAGTCTAGGTAGACACTGTCCACAGGCTGACCATCTTCTAAGTACCCGGTCCAGTCGTCCATAACCTCGAGAAGCTGGGTGTCACAAGACCTGCCTGGGCGGAAGCCATGTTGGAATTTTGAGAAGAGGTTGTTTGTTGACATATGAAGCACCAGTTGGTCACGAATCACAGACTCAAGCACTCTGCAAGCTACAGATGTCAAACTAATAACACAGCCACAATAATAATGTTTCCCGCATCTCCCTTTGAGGTCAACTGGCATGCAATGCTATTGATATAGATTAAAAACAGCAGGGGCCAGTACAGAGCCCTGGGGAACTCTACTAAGGACATTTTTTCTAAACTAAGGCATCCTTTTACACCTACGGTCATCTTTCTGTCAGTAAGAAATGAGGATATCCAACAAAGTAAATTTCTTTGAATTCCAAAGGAGTCTAGTTTGGCAATTATCAGGCTGTGACAAACATCAAAAGCCTTGCTAAAATCAAACAAGATGACATCACATATTAGCTGTTATTCTGCCGGCAGAATGCATACTAGTATGCTGCACGCATGCACAGTACAGTATAATGATCACAAGATAACCTACTCTGCATGCGTGCAGCATACTAGTATGCGTTCTGCCGGGCAGAATAACACTGCTTTTGCTCCTCCGTCTGTCAATCTAGATACTGTTTCATTTACCAGCAGCAATTGGTCCATCGTGGAGCGGCCTGACCTGAACCCAAATTGGTGTGAAGTGAGTATATTATTACTCTCCAGATAGTCTGTCAGGTGTGTGGCCACTGAATTGCAAAAAGAGGCGAGAAACCCAAACTAAGATTTTACCTTACCTGCCGAAAATGGGTGTTTACAGATTACATATATAAAATATACGCATAGCACTGTACCAGCGACAAGAAAACCCAGGTAGGCACGAACAAGGCAGTTCCCTCTTAGTGTGATTATCCTACTACATTACCTGTCGCACGCTCTAGTGCCTCACTCCTCCTCACAACACAGCACTTTCACGTCTTCTCTAAAAACTAATTTGATTCATGCGCCAGATTTATTACTTGTAGGTCGTTGAAGGCCGCTAGCAGCAGGCTGAAAAAATAGCATTTTATACATGGTATAAAACAAAATATTATTTATACCAAGGATGTATCACGTGGTATAAATGCACAAATTACCCTCCAGGTATAATGCAATGGAGCAGGGAGGAGAACCGGGAACCGACGAAAGCCGTGTTGTTCTTCCCGGCAGAACTTATACTTGTATGCCACACGCATGCGCAGTAGGCTATCTTGTGGTCATTATACGGTACTACGCATGCGTGCAGCATGCTAGTATGCGTTCTGCCGGCAGAATAACACGGCTGAAGAAAAAAATAAAAAGCGGCTGCGGCGGGGTGAGTTGTGTTTGGTGTTTGCCGCGCCGCGGCGGGAGCGGTGGATAATGGTGATGATGTGGTAAGTACATGGGTGTTGCTTTTTCTCTCGCGTTAAAATTACTGAAGCGTTATCACTACCATGACTCTAAAAAGTTTGAGGCTCATTTTTTATCGTGCCTAGGATGCTGGATGATAAACTTTATGGGTGTCAAGTTTTGATTTCCTTAACTCTGACTTGAGCTGGTGGCAGAAAACATTCGAAGAGAGGTATGTACCTAGGCTGCACAGTAATTTGACTCATGAATTTTTCAACTTGATGATAAATTCAAAGGGTTTCTCAAAGGGTTTTTGCCCGGGAATTATAGGCCAATTAGCCTTTCGTTGTTTGTGCGTAGAGTTCTAGAGGCAATCATCCGCGACCAGATACATGAGCACCTAACCAGTAACAACCTCTACAGTCCTGCGCAGCATGGTTTTTGTCCCAAGAGATCGTGTGACTCCCAGCTGTTAGAGGTGATCAAGGACTGGAGACGAAGTGCAAACTGAGACACAGGCTTTTGTTTCCATGACTAAAATAATGTCTGGATGCACCACCAATAAGGGTAGTAATGGATTCATTGAGTCATTAATGTGCTGCTTCATCAGAATTTTAACACAGACCATGCTAAAGTGCTGGGGAAATTGCCATTGATGGACTTTGCAATCTCATCCTGATCATATGTGGACATGGAACCTAGGCCTGTGTCTCATCTAGCTCTTTGTTGGTGTATCCTTACCTTACTCTACTTTACCTATGGTCAGTGGGGGAAACTGTGGTCAGCGTTCCCAAGAATAGCTACGTTCCCAATAATGGGAATATTGGCCCATATTTGGGAACGCTTGTTCCATAAATGGAAACGCATCGTTCCCAAGGATGGGTTGCCCGGAACAATGTTTTCAGAAAACACAACAGGAGCTTAGCAAAGATAAGGGGAATCTTTCTACCTGGTCAATTTTAATTCTTCTTAAAATTTGAGGGGGATTTCTACTTTGAATTAGAAAATCTGTCTGAACGCTCCCTCAAATATTCCTTTAAACTGTGCGATCCGGCCCCAGCGGTAAAGAACGATGAAAATATTGCTCTGAAACTGTGAAGCCATACAGGTATTATTTTTTTAGATAATTTTTTGGGGAAAATCAATGAAAAATAGTAGTATAAAATCAAAATTCCAAAATTGTAGATTGCAAAAGTATTTTTCTTGGCGTCACACAGTTGCTGCTCACCATGTGCTGACAAATGAGGAAATAGAGGAAAACCATGCCTTTTGTCTGTTTAGGAAGTAGGTAGTGCTTAAAAGTGGTATTTTCACATTTTCTAAGCTTTTTTATATTGATTTGCATCAGAAAGTTTTTAGGTCTCGTAGTTTTTGTCCCCAAGGTTGTTTGAATTATTCCGTAGTGTTTTGACGAATTATGGTGCACCGATGCATCAACTCGATATTTTCTACTGGGGTGCTTCATTCATAGGCAGTTCCATCAGGCGGGGAAAGAGGGGCACGTTCCCCCGCTCGACTCTCGGTGCCCCCCCCATCAAACCGTGGCACCCCCATTGACCCTTGGCGAAACCCCCCATTGACCCTCGGTGAAACCCCCCATTGACCCTCGGCGAAACCCCCCCATTGACCCTTGGCGCCCATTGAAATGGTCACGGCGCCCCCTGATATGTCGCTTCCACCGCCCACCCCCCAGGATGCAAAAATATGATAAGATTTTGCGCCCACCTAATACGTGTTGCCTAGGGTCTCAAGCTCCTCCCTCAAGATATCAAGGTGCATGCAGTAAAAACATACGCGGAGACTGTTCAAGGGCAATGGCGGGAGATGCTTGAGCCCCATAGCCCCCCCAATAAGTCTTGGATTTGAGAATTTGCCACTCTATGATAGACTTTGGCACCCCTTGCTCGGATGACGCCCCCCCTTCGAAAATAAACTTGGATCCGCCTGTGCCTCCTTCTACTCCTTTGAGCCTGCTGCTTGCAGGGGTAGGCCTTTACCCCTGGGCCGCTATTATAGGCGGATCCAGGATTGCCGATCGGGGGGACACCTTCCTGGAGGCGCCATTCTTTACCGGAAAACCCTATCGGATGGGCGCAAAATCCTATTGGTGGGAGCTGATTTCCGCATCCTGGGGAGGGGGTGGGGATGGGAAGCAGCATTTCAGGGGCGCCGAGGGTCGATGGGGGGCACAAACTCCCTTTGCCCCCTGGATCTGCCTATGGGGCAAGTGCCCACTTCGCCCCCCTGGATCTGCCTATGGCCACCATTCATATTTTGTCCGGAAAACTGACATATAGAAATAATTCGGTGGATATACACCTTTATTCGTTTCAAGCTGTCTGAAATTCCAATTTGAATCTACGATGGAAAATGTGTTTCCAAATATGGGTCATTGTCCCCATTGTTGGGAACGTAGCCATTCTTGGGAACGCTGACCACAGTTTCCCCCACTGTGGTTTTCAGAAATTTTGGAGGCCTAATTGCTTGCAGCTTCCATTCTCTGATGAACTCAAATGAACAGGAGTCCTCATTTGGTCTTTTTCAGCCAGTGAGACTGAGTGGGAAACCATGAGCAGTCGCCCCTGGATGTGGGATATTTGTCAGTCAGTCAGGGACCTTGTACCGTAGGTGAGTCCAGTTTGAGTCCAGTCACACCTTGAACTGTTCAACAGTGCAGGCTTCAACCATGGATACCAGTGGCGAGTTCCAGTTATTAACAATGTGACACCTAAAGGCAGTACGATGAACTCGGGATGAGGCACTAGGCTTAACCAGCTTCCAGGGATGGCCACAGGTGCACAAGGTCCTGTCTAGACTGAGAAATAGTGTTGGGTCCTGGTCAACAGCCCCATGTAGGAGTTGATATGTGCTTATCATATCACCTTGGTGTCTTATATAGTATAATGCTGGAAGCTTAAGAGCTCTCAACCTTTGTGGGTGTGGAAGTCCTCTGATAGAACCGACCAAATAGGTGGCATGGCATCGAACTTTTTCAGGTGCTCTCTCATCGGCGCGATTGAAGGGGCCCCAAGTAGAATTACCATATTCAAGAAGGGGGCAGACTAGTGCCTTGAAAAGAAGTGACAGTGTGAGCAAGTCTATGTTAGCGAAGGTCCTTCTAATTAGTGCAAGAACACGAGTAGCTTTCATGGCTGCCGCATGCTCCCTGAATTTTAACTCACTATCAATGAGCAAACCTAAATACCTCTCAACTTCTATCTTTTCCAAATATATTTCCCCCATGCAGTAGTTGTGGTGGTTGTTGTTACAGCCTAGGTGGAGGACAACACATTTATTGACATTGAAATTGAGTTGCCACTCAACAGACCGCTCATATTTCATTGAATTTTTATGATCTCTTAAAACCGCTTTCCTGTATAGCTGAGATAATGGATGGATTTTGTTCACAGACTGGTGTGCAGAAGGTGACAGATGACACAATGAGGTGATTGTGGCGGCTCAATTCCTGTCTCAAACAGTTCAGAAGTTTGGAGGCTGAAGCAGAATTTTATTTTAACTAGGTCTGGTTTTCCTCAGGTTTCATCGATTTTCCCTGAATTTTTGGTCCAATTTCTGGTCCCAGATTTCAAGTTTACTCCCGGTTTTCCCAACATATTCTAAATTACTTTACTATCAATTATTCTAGGAAAAATCATGACATCTGCTTCACATAACATACCCTGAAACTGTACTCTCAACATTATTTGTTTCTAATCTGGTGTCCCTTTTTGTTTTTTTTTGGATGACAGACGTCACCCTTTTTGTGATGATCACACTCTTAATGTTCTTTTAATCCATAATCATTGTTTCTCTTAATTTTTTTCTGGTGCATTTGTGTCTGTCCTGGTGGGTCAGTACTGCCCCAAGGTGTCCTTACCTGCCTCAAAGATGTACATAAGAACCATACACATTTATTGAGCAACGAAAGAACCATCTTGCTATCCGAACGCTGGAGGCCTGGAACCATCTCCCAGCCCACGTCGTTGAAGCTTCTTCAACAAACAGTTTCAAGAACTGTCTCGACGAGTTTTGGGCGGGGCACCGCTATGTAGCTCCGCGCTAATCAGTTGTGGCAACTTTTGATCACGAGCTCGATGAGACCGGGCAAAACAGCCACTAAAGTGCCTTCTAAAGACCCGCTAGATCTAAGGTATCTGAGGTAATACACAAACAACACACAACACAAGCGCGACGAGAGGCATATGCGACATATGCGATCGTGGAGGCCCGCGCGCTCGCATAAATTACTGAGTTCAGCTGGTTTCACTCTCTTTGTTTGATGGACATCCTTCAAAATTTCCTCGGACTCATACCCACATACATTTGCACTTTTCAGCACGGTACACTGATATCACACTGCTACAGTATGGACATTGCTACTCAGTTTTTTCCCAAGAGTAGCAGATGCATGGTTTGCCTAGTGACGGCAGCGGCGGGCGGGGGCTCTGCTGAACAGACAATTTCCTTGGAATGAGTACTGGGGGTGCGGGTGGCCGACGACTCGGCGGTGGTTGAAATATTATGCCTTTTTTCGCTCAAGCGGTGATTTGTTTAAACATTTAGGTGCTTTTTCACCAATTGCCTGCTTTGTAGATGAATATGTGAATACTTGTTGAAATATGCATACATACATACATGCATTGCAAAATTTCCCTGAATTTAAGCTGGGTATAGTATAAGTATAGTATAAATAAATGTGTGCATACTATACACACATTTATTTAGCATCACACCAATACCTTACCTTAGATACCTTAGATGTGTGGGTCTTTATGATGCACTCTCGGGTGCCTGTCTTGCCCGGCCTCGTCGAGCTCAGTTTAGGATGTGTTACCAAAACCTAGTTCGAGGGTTCGTATAGAAACCACGTCCAATGTTTATCTAAATTATATTTGAAGGCGTTGATGGTAGGGATTGATCATCAGATCTTCAGTTCACCACCCAGGCAGGAAGGCCATTCCAGGCTGAAACTACTCGGAAAGCAAGACGACTTCTTCTTACCGTGGAGATAGCGTGTGGCTTAGCTACCGTGAAGCTATGACCCCTAGTAGTTGTGACTAGTGTATATTGGAAAAAAGTTTCCTTGGGAGAACTCCAAGCACACCATGCATTATCTTGTACATCAGGATCATGTCTCCTCGTTTTCTCCTGTAGTGCGGCGATGGAAGCTTTCGCCCACGGAGCCTTTCGTGGTAGCCGAAGTCTTGCAGTTGTGGAACAAGCCTTGTAGCCCTCCTCTGGACACGCTCAACAGACAACTGATCTGCCTTGTTAAATGGGCCCCATACAGCGTTGGGATATTCAAGATGGGGTCTGACGAGAGCCTTGTATATGAGAGGCAAGGTGAAATTGTCAAAGTATACGAAAGACCGTCGGACTGCTCCCAAGATTTGGCTAGCCTTATTGAATGCGGTCGCGGCTTTTTTCGGAACTTGAGCTCTGTCCACATACACTCCCAGGCATTGGCGGATCCAGGAAAAAGTTTTGGAGGGGGCCAAAACATCGTTTTGGGGGCCAAATCGAGAAAAAATCGCAAAAAGCATAGGATTTGAAAAAAACGGCCAAAAGTCGGTCGTTTTGGGGGGGCCAAAAGATACTATTTCGGGCTTTGGGGGGGCCATGGCCCCTGGGCCCCCCCTGGATCCGCCAGTGCTCCCAGGTCTTTTTCCGTTTCGACTTGGGTCAAGGATTGCCCAATAGAAACCAAAAAATATACCCCCCAAAAAAATGCACATACATCAGATCGTCTGATCACTGAGGGACAGCCTAACAGGCACTGTCAGCTTACCAACCAAAAGATTGTTGACTGTGTTAAAGACAATGGCCTACAAGTGGTTGTAAGTTGCATGCCTGATCAGACATACATTGGTGCGACCACAGTAACCAACTCATCAGACCATGACCATGGATGATATCCAAGCAATATTGTGAAACCTAGGTTTGATATTCAAACCTATTGTGCAGTGAGCGGGTCACCTCGGTGGAATGACACAGTGACTGCTCAGTAGGCCATTTCATTTTTCAATTTATTTTTATTTTATCAGGTTTCGTGACTTCCCGTTCTATGGTCCAATTGGAGTGGATCGGTGCAATTTTTATCGACATTGGACAATCTTGAGGTCTGCCTCATGGGACCTGAAGATATCGAGTTTTCGTCAAAAATGGCTATAATGCAGCCCCCTCTAACAGCAAGCCCAGATCACCGGATGTGACGTCACACCTCGAAGCATATGATATGGGAAAATTATTTGATTTAATATCCAAATTTTTGCAAAAAGAAGCCCAGAATCCAAGATGAAATGCTTATTCATTGCAACTATGATCAACTTGATTACCGCTTATTCTCACAAATTCGTAAGTTGGCAGTGCCATTAGCAGCAGTTTGACACAAGACTCAAGGGTGAAGGAATTCCTCCACGCCCGAGTTACGACACACGGGCGTGGATGAATCCCTCTTGAACGTACCTTTAAGTAAAGGTATCTTGGCTTTAATGGGGACCAATATAGCAAAGATTATGATAATTCTAAACATGTTTTTTTAAGCCTGCTTTTGCAAAATGTTCATACAGTCATGATGGAGGCTATAGAATGTCGTAAACGAAGGGAACAACGTCTATGTAAGCTATGGTATAAAGGACAATTCTCCTTTATGAGGCCTCGACCAGCGGATTCTGGAGCCCACTACTGGAAATGTTTCGGTGGTAAAATGCGTCAAAAACAGTTTTGGGCAGGACGTTGTATTGCAGTTGCATATGCTGATCGTGAATTATATTTTCTGAGTGTCATAGCTGTCTTCATGCTGTGTGCACCCCGGCAGGTCACGCGCCTTAGTGGTGAGGAAGTGCGAGCGCATGACGTTGTCGCTAATTCAGGAAGTGCATTCTCCCAAAGACATGTTTTAAGACTTCCTTGGAGAGCTAGGGAACTTTACTTCTGCGGTTGCCCACCTGCAGAAGTTATTCAACCTGCTATTCATATTTTTATCTGCTAGTCAAACCCTTCAGCATACCAATACCTCGTCCTGCAACATCATTTGCCACTTTAAATACAGAACTTGGTAAGGGTGTGAACTATGTTGGACTGTTTGTCTGCACCCCATTCCACAGGCTCTTTTGCCAGTCAGGATTGATCTGTCGGGCTGACAAACTCTACGGTTGTCCAAGTCGATTCTTGCACCAGGTCAGCTGGCTGTTTGGTCTTGTCCAGGAACACCGACGAGACATCTTCTGGGAATCCTCCACTGGGGCAGATCATGCTGAGAAGCTTTTCACATATTTCTCTCTTTTTGACATTGCTGACAAAGTCGCTGCAGAGACTGAACGATACAATTGGTGGCTGAATTTTCCTACGACATGTGACGTTGGAGAACCCCCAGAGCAGCCTTGGCTTCTTGGTCGTCCACACCCTTGTACCGGATAAGGTATTGATAAAGGTGCATGTCGTTGGTGGGTGCATCAGCTGCCACTGGCGCAAAAAGTCCTGCTTAGACATACAAGAGAAGACGAAACTGCACCATCCGGTGGAGCTTCCTCACCATGACTTCGTCGTGCGTGAGCTGGTTTGCGAACATAAAATATCCACGAGAGCAGTGCACCTGCAGACACACAGCTTCTGGGTAGAACAAAGCATACTAGTTAATACCATGTGCTGCCTAATTTTGTTAGTATTCCTGTCGAAGAGAGCATTGAAATCAAGAGGAATTATTGACAAGCACGTGAGCAGCTCACAAAGTGTTTGTTCATAAATTTATCACTAACTTTGGCCACTCATTGTGCCAGATAAAAATATTCAGATTTCATGAACCTTATCTCTGTGGAGCCACCACGTGGGATGAGATACGTGAATCCTGTAGCCTTTCATCAAGCATGGCAGGTGGCTAAAAATAGCCGAAAAATGTAATTGTCTGTTTGCAGGTCATATGCGTAGGAACAGGGGGAGGAGGGCAGGAGGTCCTGCCCCCATGTTCAAAATCTTAACCATTGACCCTATGGTGTTGACTAGAAATACACGATTTCAAAATACAACTTTCCCCCTCACTCTTCTGGGCGTTCCAGCACATAGCTGCTGGTACCCTACTTCATGAATATTTTTATGCTCGCAAACCAGCGCACGCACAACGAAGTCATGGTGAGGAAGCCCCACCGGATGACGCAGTTTCGTCTTCTCTTGTATGTCTGTGCATGACTTCGTGCGCCAGTGGCAGCTGATGCACGCAGCAACGGCATGCACTTTAATGAAGACCTTATCCGGTACAAGGGTGTGGACGACCAAGAAGTCAAGGCTGCTCTGGTGGTTCTCCAACGTCAGATGTCGTAGGAACATTCAGCCACCAATTGTGTCGTTCAGTCTCTGCAGCGACTTTGTCAGCAATGACAAAAAGAAAGAAATATGTGAAAAGCCTCTCAACATGATCTGCCCCAGTGGAGGGTTCAAAGAAGATGTCTCGTCGGTGTTCCTGGACAGGACCACACAGCTCGCTGACCTAGTGTTAGAGTCATGTTTGGACAACATTAGATTTCGTAAGCCCGACAAATCACCCCTGACTGCAAAAGAGCATGTGGAATGGGGTGTAGACAAACAGTGCAACATGTTTCATACCCTTATCGAGTACCTACTTAAAAGTGGTAAATGAAGATGCATAACGAGGTATTGGTATGCTGAAGGATTTGACCAGCAGAAAAAAATATCAATAGCAGCTTGAATAACTTTCGCAGGGGAAATTCGCAAAAGCAAACTTCCCTGGCTCTCTAAGGAAGTTTTAAAGCATGTCTAGGAGAGGGCATTTCCCCAAGTAGCGACAACGTCATGCGCCCGCACTTTCTCACCACTAAGGCGCGTGGCCTTCAGGGGTGCACACAGCATGAAGACAGCTATGGCACTCTAAAATATATTTCACGATCAGCACATGCAAATGCAATATATCTTCCTGTCCAGAACTGTTTTTGACGTATTTTACCACCCAAAGCATTTCCAGAAGTGAGTGCAAAAAGTCGCCGGTTGAGGCCTTATAAACGAGAATTTCCCTTACACCATAGCTTACAGAGGCCTTGTTCCCTTGGTTTACATTCTGTGGGCTCCAGCATGACTGTATGAACATTTTGCAATAGCAGGCTTAAAAAAACATGTTTGGAATTATCATGATCATAACTACAGCGTCAGCCGTATTGGTCCCCTTTATAGCCATTTTTGACGAAAACTGAATATCTTCAGGTCCCATGAGGCAGACCTAAATATTGTACGATTTTGATAAAAATGGCACCGATCGACTCCACTTGGACCATGGAACGGGAAAAGTCATGAAACCTGACAAAATAAAAAATGTTTGAAAAATAAAATGGCCTACTAGTAGCTCAGCCTCCCCCGCCCCTCGGCTGCATATGTCCAGCACGGTAGGCAGGCACAGGTCCGGGGATTCCTTCGGACATCCCCTCAAACTAACTGGGTAAAAATATCCTGGCACCCATGTTTATCTCTTCGCTTTTCTTCCACTCTTCCCGCTCGCAACCGGTGCATGAGAACACATCCTCTAGTATGAGCACCCATCAAAAACACTAAATTGACACTGACAGTTTTCACACTGCAGAAACAGGACAGTCAGACCTCAAATATAAAAAAGCAAAACAGACGTAGAAATAAACGTAGACGGTTGGAAATAAAATAAAATAACGTAAAATAAGTTCATCGGTTATTGGTCTTGTCTCCGGCCGACGCCGCACCAGCGCCATTACGCGGGCAACACGAAGCCGTTCAACAACACGGACTAGGCGAGGCCGGCCAACAACGCGGACATCGAGCAGCCGCGCCACCTCAGTAACTGCTTCGCCACCCCGCACCAGCGCCGGCCCACGGTCCCGCACCAGGCGCTGCCAAGGGGTGCTTTGTATCTTAATGCACCAATTAGATGGCAGGCGAATGTGGTGTAGGATAAGGTGCATGAGATGAAGTGGAAACAACATGCTAGTAAATTGGGACAGAATGAGAGTGAAGCGGGCAGGTTTGAGTGAATTTCCGCGGGGGAACCCGCGGCGCCACCTCACACAGCAGACAGTGTATCGCTGCCATCGCCGGTCGCCGCTCATTAGGCGTTGCTAATCACTTAACAGAACAGTCGGGTTGAGGCCCGCGGAGGTGGGCACAGCCAGCACCGGGGGCCCGCCCACGTATTTGCTGACTGCTAATGCAAGGAGAATGCAGTCACCAGGACCTTAACATTAAGTGGTTGAAAATGTGTTTATTGCCTGGAGGTTACTTTGATTTTTTTTCATTTTTTGAGAAGAAAAACTTTGATTAGTATGACTTCTAAACATTCCTCAACTTCTTCTGTCAAAGAATGCCACCAAAGGAGTAAAGGGCTGCTTGGTTCTGCTCGTGGTGGAGTAAAAACGTCTTTGATTTGACAGGTGCATGGAGAAATGTACTTTTTATGGGGGTTAATAGGGGTGGCTAATAAACGGGCCCCATAGGTGGAAAAAATAGGCAGCCTCACAAAAGGTCTGGTGCCTGTCACCATGGTGGTGAATTAGCAGCACTTTCAGGCGAGGAAGGAAGTAATAAACTCTTTTGATTTCTAGGTCACCATCTCTTGACATCATGATTGATACTTTGGTCACAACTTTAGCTTTTCCAATACCCACGGTCTTTTTCTAACCCACTGCAGCTTTTATTGGAATTTGCGCTCAAAAGTGGGCTTGTGTTTGTGATTTGATACCATTCTGTTGAGAATATCCCATATATTTTCATTGTCACTGGTTTGAACCATTCTTTTTTCTCAGGTGAAGCCGCTCAGGTTGAAGTTTTTTTTACTAGTTTCAGCTCAGAGCGAACACTGTCACAATTATCACCAAGATAAGGTGTGGTTTCTGAGGAGTATGGCGGAGGCTGCGGAGGAAGCTGCATTTCTCAGAAGATCAGTCTTATTCACTTCTTGGTCAGGCTTTAGCCTGGGCAAGTGCTTGTAAGCCTGCCTGTGCCCCAGCGCACATGCAGTATGGAAGTCTGCGAGATATGCACTTCTGTGAGAAATCTCACCGACTCGTGTAAGTATGCATATAAACCATCAACATGAAGTGCGTTTTTCTCAGTGGGAAAATCACACCTACCTGTTACATATTTTCAGGCTCATGTTATATCTCGTGTGCTGTGTACAATCTATATATTTCATGCAGTGCTGGGTATTTTGAAGTCTCTGTTTTTGGACATCATGACTGAGGATTGTTGTCACCAGCAACACACAGTATACATGAATGAGTATGAATCAGTATGAGCAGTTATAAGGAGCTATATGTGAATTGCTCATAATATACTAGTCTGCTGTATGAATGCTACATTATGCCTGCTCTTTTTACTTCACAATCTGAATGTTACCGATCCCAGAATATTAAGTGCTGTTCGTTTTTACGCCTTTGTTTTTTATATTAGACTTTTTTGCTCTCTCCACGGACAGACAATGACGATCTGGCTGCGAAAGGATTCCCAGCTACCAAATCCACCATCTCGAGTAGTGACGTCACTACAATCAACAACTTCATCAACAACCTTAACCATAGGTAGGAAACAATTGTATTCAGGGTTTTGTCTTTTGATCGAAGGCGGTTTTGCGATGTCACTGACTACAACTGGTGATTGAGACTTGCAGTTTTGCGAATTTAGGTGGACTGGATCTTGAGTGCATGCCTTGATGCTACAACCGAACATAAATGATTATTTAGGGGTCTGGGGCACATTGGGGACGCCAAATGCATAGTTAGGGCGGGGCACCGAGCCGCTCGCCTCATGCAGCTGCCTGTGAGTTCGGATGGGTGCTGCCTATAACTTATCTACTCTGCTGTCCGTACAGGGTGTGCAACTGTTGTTTCCAAGAGCTGAAACAGTACAGCCGCCTCAACAATGTGGTTCAGGGCCTGCTGCAGACCTACGTCGAACAGGTCAAACTGCTGCCCAGCAGAGTCTGGTGAGACATCTGGTCAACGCCGTTCGTGCTGTTCCATTGATTCTACCAGTGACGGTTTCTGGCTTATTCAATTGTTGTATTGATGGTTGACAAATGTATGTGATTTGATCAGGTATTTCCATTGTATTGTGCTATTCAATCCCTGTCCCATTATAGTATTTTCTCGGTTAGTTGTCGGCCTCCGTAAGACAAATTTCGACGGATCCTTTACGGTGAAAATTTATATATTTCTCCCTTTCGAGGCTTCTGTCGTCAGTAATGTAATCATTTTTCGATGTTTCAGGCGAATCGCTATGTGAATTGCGCCTCGTGTGTGGCTTTCCCGGCTTTCCCACTTCGGATTTTTCCGAATACTTCTCACACGACCGTCCAGCACACTGTTCTACAGCCTCAGGTTGAGTGCTCCTCGCGTCCTGCCCGCTCAGCTCACACCATGAAGCCTCTCATACGGGCTCCTGCGCTGATTCCAGGGACTCAGAGGCGCCTGCCGAGGGCCTCTGGAAGCTGGACGAGCTGGAGCGTCTGCTGCACCTGGCGGTGAAGGTGTTCCAGCCGCAGTTCCCGCCCTACCTCGCCTACAAACACGTGCTGCAGCGTCCGGAGGCGGCGCCCTCCGAGCCGGCCGCCTCCTTCAGCACCTTCTGCGATGTGCACGATCCTGAAGTGAGTGTGCGCAGAGAATAGGGCACAATGGGCTGTCATAGAGGATGGCTTATGGGTGACATCCGGTTTGACCAATTGGGACTAGTGCGTACTGGAGAAGTTTATGTCAAGCACTTCATGCAATTGCACATGGTCACGATAGGGATACAGTTTATAACAGAATATCGGGATTGGTGGGAAAGGCCGAAGGGACTGAAAGCTTTGTTCATTACCGACCCCTTCCTTATCATATAAAACCGGTTGTGATCTTCCGAGTCAGATGTCTATTATGATAATCGCCAGGCTATGTCGACAGAATGAAACTGGCTCGTGCTACATGTATGTATTTTATTTATTTTATTTTATTAGGGCCACACCCAACAGGCACACTTGCCCAATTACAGGGAGTATTGGCGTGGGTGTTTAAGGATCATCTCCACCGGGTCAAATCGGACACGGAAGGCGGTTTACCACCGTGGGGATTGATCCCACGCTAATCCATGCTATCCGATCTGAAGACGGGCAACGAAGCCACTAGGTCACCCGGCCTCATCCTGAGCTTTTCACCACGCTGGTCCCAGGTCCCCTGCAGCACCAGACCATAGCACTGCTCTGTACCCTCCTATTGACCTCCTGTCCGATGTCGACGGCTGCAGGTATCCGAGTTCATCCTGCGCAACGTCTCCTACTTCTGCGAGAGCGGCGCTGTGCAGGCGGTGACGGCGGCGTTCGCGGGTCAGAGTCCGGCCACCCTGCCCCTGGTGCTGGCTCACGGCCTCCCTGGCCAGCGTCTCCAACCTCAAGGTAACCACGCCGCCGCTTGCAGAGGGCGGCCTGCCGTGGCCGGTGTAGAGGGCGGGTTTGTCGCGAAATGGCGTTCAGATCAGGCTGCTGGAGAAGGGTGAATCCTGAGGTGATACGCTAACATTGCCTTGCTTGGAACGGGCTTTGTGTTCAGGCTTGCTCACTGGGTGGTTTGTATTTTTCCGATCTGCTGGTTAGCCTACCAAGCTGAAGAGGCCATTGCGCTGTGAGGGCTGTGAGATACGGGTGTCAGGCAGTACCGCTCTCACCGGTGTTGTCGCGGCAGGTCTGGCTCAATTACCGGACCATCGTGCAGCTGCTGGTGCCGCTGCGCGCCGCCATTCTCAAGTACATGTGCAAGTTCAGTGACGGCGACCTCAAGTCGGCTGCCTCGCGGTCCATGTCGGGTGAGGGTCGCTGCTCTCCGCTGAATGTGTGGTTTAGACTTGCCTTTTTATGCAAGTGCTGTAGACGTTCTTGCTGAATGTTCTTTTGAATGTACAATAAGACAGGTTTCAACTTGTTCGCTGAAGGGGCACAGTACTTCTTTGGATATTTATTAACATGGCTTGGCTAGGTTGACTGTCGGCCCGCGAGCTCGGTGGTCAACCGTTGTATTATCAATTGGATAAGAAATGTAATAGTCTTGTTGGATGACAGCAACGCCCGCAGTTGGTGCTCTAAACATATTAGTAGGAAGATTGGGCTAAATGAGTGGCAAACTAAACGGAACTTAACAGATGAACCGTGCATCAAAACAGCGAACGAAATTGATTTGAAATTACCCGACCCCTTCCCCTGTCCGTCAGATTTCATGTGGAGCTCAATCAAGGACCCGCTGGACGCCCCTCTGTCGTTCGATAAGGACGGACTCGACCTGGCCTTCAAGTTCTTCACCAGCTCCACCCTCACCATGCGGCTGGCCGGGATCTCCCAGATCAACAACCATATCAACATCTTCAATGAGCTCTGCAACGGCGAGAGTATAGTGGAAGCAGAGAACGTGGGTCTACAGCTAGCCAACTGGCTCATCAATAATCAGATGGTTGAACAGCTGTTCGGACCCAATCTCCACGTGGAGGTGAGGACTGGGGAAGGTGGTTTCGTTTCAGTGGTGCGGCGTTGATAGAATGTGAAGCGTTGAGTGATAGCTCTCACGTATTGGAAAATACTCCCTCCGAGAAGGATTGAAAGTGTGGAATGTTTACTGTTTTACTTGAGGAAAATCAACACTTCAATGTATGTAAAATTTTGAATTGCTTTCAATCGCAACCTCAGTGAAGTCGATAATCATTGTTCTATTGATGTACTTATGGACTGCGAGCACGGAAGTCGTCAGGCGATGACTTTCCAGCAGTGTTGTAATGATTGCTTAGAGAGCTAGGAAAGGATACGATGACTGCATTGGCGAGGGAGGAGGAATAAAGGTGGTATACTACATTGGAGGGACCGCAACTGTCGAAGGCGTGCGTGCTTACTTTCTCTAGGTAGTTTCGCCAACACCACCAGAACATAAGTCTGGTGGCGTTAAATTTTAGTCCTATAGTAAGTTGCAATGGGTCTGCCCGAAGAAGATGAAGGATCTCAATGATTGACCTCGAGTGATTTCAGTGGCGGGTGAAAACTGTCGTGACGTGCTGCTGCTTCTGTTAGCATTCAGACTAGACATTTAAGAACCGCAGGTACCCGAGCCGCCCCCGCCACAGCATTTCCGACGATAAACACTGTTCAAGCTCTGACCGTGCCCTGCAGATTGTGAAGCAGTCCCACGTGGTGCTGAGTTTTCTGGCTGTGGAGGGCCGGCTCACTAACGACCACATCGAGCTGATTCTGCAGTCAGCGCAGCTTAAACACTGCAGCAAACAGGCGAGTGCCCCGCCGACCGCCGCTTAGACTGGTCCTGGGCTGTACCGTCCTACCGGTTGGGGCACTGTCGAGCCCCTGTTGCCTCGACTTTTTTACAACGATGCACATTTTCCGCTGCATTTACTACGGGTCTTGAACTGAGATGGCAATGTGACAGAGCATTCCTAAACCCTTGGATTAGTACTTAATTTGTCCCAGAACTCGCCATTTGAGGTGGCATAGCGTGTGTGTAGAGTGGACTCCGACCCTGTCCAGGTCTCTGTTTTAGTCAAACGGCCGCTGTAAGTTGTCAGGCGCATAAGGCTGGAGTGGGGGGGGGGTAGCGTGTGCTTTTCCTAGTATGTTCATGAAGGTCTGTTGCAATGTAAAGGAGTGGGTTCTGAAAGAAACTAATATGAAACCATTAGTTTTTCGGTGTGCACTACGCGGCTTATAGCTCAGTTCAAATCACATGAAGTGCCCTCTTTCGCTTTAGGAAATGGTTTGATTGTGTGGTCGCTTAGCTTCTCTTACTTGGTTGTCTTCTTTATTGATGAAATGTTTTCCTTCTGGTACACCTTGTTTGAGGAACACGTTGGTCATGTCTGATTGTACTCGCGTGTGCAGCGTATCCGTGCCGTTCAGCTGACTATTGTTTTTCTTCGGTCAGGTGTACGACATTCTGGCGCCGCTTATCAAGAACCTGGAGGCCGAGCCGGTACTGCACCTGTACTCACTGCTACAGAAGATGGAGCCCCGCGACCACACTGAGCAGGTCAGCCCGCTCTCACGCCGCCATAGTGCTCCGACTTGTTCATTTTATCTCGTTTTTGTTCATGCGCTTGAATTTGGTTAGTTTCTCGTCACGGTTGCTGGTGTCAGCACGTTATGCGTTCACAACGTCGTAAAATGTATGACCAGTGTGTGTCTGAACACTTCTTGCTGGGCACGGCCTCTCGGTGTTGCAACCTGTGCCTGTAAACAATGGATAAGTGAAGGTGCTCATCTGCCCTTACTGAGTGGGCGCGCAGTGGTAGCTGTTTGGTCCCGGCCTGTCCCTGGCTCACTGTGTCCTCCTCAGAGTCTGTACCTGACGTCCGTACTCATCAAGTTCATCTGGAGCAACGGCGGCACCTACAGCAGCGTGCTCGACAACGTGATGAAGTCGCTGGCGGGCGGCGACGTTAGCAGCAGCGAGAACAGCATCAGCATGGACGCCTCCGACGACGAGGTAAGGCTCTGTGTTGGGTGACGTCACTCAACGTCAGTAACTGGGATCATGGCATCACTGAGTGTGGTGACGTCAACGTCAGTAGCAGGGATCATGATATCAGCGCGGACACATCCGATGGTGTTGTTGTTTGAAGTGTGGGGACGTCACGTAACGTCAGTAGTAGGGGTCATGGCATCAGCATCGGCACCTTCGATGTGCGAGCTGAGACTCTGTGAAGTCACTAATATGGCTTGAACTGAGATTACTGTAGACATTGACGGGTCACACTAAGAGTCAAGGTTAAATTCCGATTTAAACTTGCAGGCGTTAATGCCACCTCCTATTTCATTCACACTACTAACCTCAACGCGATCCATGGACGAAAATATTACATCAGTATGTTGCGATGGTGCGTAACTGACGAAAATCGTACCATTGTGGATGTGTTGTACTAAGAGGGAAGCATCTTCTTTACTGGAGGTGGCCATTATCGCTGACGCCGAGGAGAGTTGTGGTATGAAATACTCATTTTCTTCAGGCTGAGCTGCCTCCTGCCCCTGGAGCCCGCCTTAAGGGGGGTGGCCGAGGTGCAGGATTGTGGTATGTAACCCCCGCCCTCTCCCCAGGTGGAGCTGCCTCCTGCCCCTGGGGCCCGCCTTAAGGGGGTGGCCGAGGTGCAGGAATGTGGTGTGTAACCCCCGCCCTCTCCCCAGGCGGAGCTGCCTCCTGCCCCTGGGGCACGCAGAGAGGGGGTGGCCGAGGCGCACGAGGTTGCTGCCAGTCCGTCCCAGCCGGCCGGCGGCCCGGCCCTTCCGGTGGGGGCAGACAACGCCGATAGGTAGGTCCTACGGTGTCAGCAGCCGTGGTGTGGGATGTGGCGGTATCACACAGCTGAAGAGGTCGTGTCGCCACGAACATGTTACCGCATCTTTTAGTTGCTAATATGCAGGCGAAGCCTCAAGGAGCAGCACGGTGTGTATGATATAACAAACTGTTGTCAGTTCACACATCGTTGCTTTGCCCAGGTGTACCATTGAACTTATGATCTGGACCGATCTGTGTGTCTTGCCATTTTATTTACCGAGATTTTCCGTATCGCTCGTACCAAATAACGAAAATGCGCTTCGCTCTTAGCATCCCTGGGTGGTGTCGTTCACACGTTCCCGGGCTACAGAAGCAGTAATGACTCGCCCTTTCTGTGCCGGTGACCGTAACCTCGGAGCTGTTCACCTCACGATGTTTGACGTCTGTGAGTGGTGTCCGGTGCAGTGAGGGGAAGCGGATGCCGGACACCGCGCGGGAGGACCTAAGCCGGAAGCGACTGATCCGGCGGCCCTCCGGTCAGCTCAGGTCAGTGGTTACCCCGGGGCTGAGGGACCACCTGCGGGTCTCACCCAGTGATTCAGCTGTGGTGGGGCTGTGTGGTAGCACAGTATATACACTCCCGAAAGTACAAGGTGTGGGAGCGGTGCTATCAGCGTGCGACGTTGTGGATGCAAAAAGGTCTTGGAGTTTGGCCACCGTGAGTTGATCTGGAAAACTTTTAGCCAACAGTTACCCCGCCATATCCTCTGAGAGCTAGAGCCTGCTGCCGCTGCACAGGGAAGACTATCGAGCCCCAACTTGTTTGGTCAGCATAGCTATGTTTGAACTGCTGCACTGTACCAGAATGTACCAGAAATCGTTTGACCTGACCTGACCCGGCAGCGGCCGGGAGTCCAGTGACGACAGCTCCGCCCCGGAGGGTGACCCGGAGCTGGACGCCGAGGCGGCAGCGCGTGCGGCCGTGAAGCGGCCCCGTCGCGGGGAGCCCAGCCCGCCCGCCCGCCGCGTGCCCGTGCCCCCCGCCGACACCGCAGGGTACGTATCGGGACTGAGAGTGCCTAAGTGGGGCGGACACCAGGAATGTATTCAATGCATTGTCTTCTCAGGAAAGCTTTTACTTGAGTGGTAGGTATTTGGTTCGGCTAGGTTGGGCTGCTGGGGAAGGCTGGGGAGAGTGTGCGGTCGTTATACGACGCCGGTAGAATTTCCGTGGTATGAGAACGCTAGATGCTGTCTAAACTCCCCATCGTCGAGGGAACTGTTTCCATCGTATTGCTGTGCACGAGTGCACTTACGTTGCGTTCGTTTTCGGTGAGACAATTGCTCTTCATCATGTAAGAGAGAATGTTTAAATGATCCGGCCTGACCGGTGCCGAGTCGCCGTCGCGCTGACTGTTGGTGTTGCCGTTGCAGCCTGAGTCTGGGACCGGCCAGGCCTCCGCCCTCGCCCTCGATCTCGTCCCAGGACAGCCAGTTAGACCTGGACGCGTTCTCTCAGGACAAACTCAAGACCAGTCTCCTGAAGACCGAGCTGCAACAGTTCAAAATACAACAAATGTGAGTGGTGCTTGTGTGAACGTTTTCCGGGGTGTGCGGCGTTAGTTTCCTATCAAACGGCTAACTGTGTGGCTACATCTCTACGCGACTCGTCACAGCTTGGTTCAGATAGGTGCATTTTCTATTGTTTATGTGTGCTTCAAGTCTTCTGCAGGACAATCTGCTTTATCGTTCAGCAATGTGTTTATTTCCCCTGAGAGTTGCTTATGGGGCGTTCCAGCACAGGTCGACCAGGCCCCTACATAGCATAGTCTCGGATTTCGCTCCAATTTCGACCACTGGGTTTTCAGGAGCGCAGAAGCCTGATCTGAGATTATTTCTATCCTCAGACGTACGGTTTTGGAGTTATATCTTGAAGAAAATCGTGAAAATCGCGGATTTCGTCAGAACATGGAGATATAAAACGATTATTTTCATCATTAACTTGCATTTCTTAACTTCAAATGACACGGGATTAGACTGAGCATGCAACAGCCAAATTTGGACCATCTCGTTTTTTATTCGAATTTTTTTTAATTTTATAAATATTTTGACCACTTCTTCCAATGACTTTTTTAAGGTGTGACCAGTAATTCACGTGAAAGGTATTCATAGAAAAAATGCGCACCCATATCTCCTCTGTTTAGTGAAGTCAAAAATGTTTTGCGTTCTATACATTATCAATGTTTAATTAGCCAAAGAATGACGTCATGCGCGCAAAGATCGGCCGCCCGGCGCGCCCGGCCGTCGTCGGCGCGGCCGCCGGTGCGTGAGCACGGGCAGTAGATTGACTCGGGAGCGTATGAACTCTTGCAATCGTGATTAAAGGTGGGAAATAAAAGCAGAAAAACACGTGTTCAACAAAATGGTCAAATCAATGCAATTTTAATTCCGTTAGGGTGTACGACCTTGCCATATCTTAACGTTGCCCATAAAATCAATTATGGATTTGAGTCATACATTTATATTTTGAAAAGAAAGAGACTTGTGCATTTGTGCTAGCTTGGTCGCAGCTCATGAAGCTGGGAGCACATCCTCCACAGTTAGTGTGACATTGTTACTGGGGCAGTTGGGTGTCAAATGGAGATAAGGCATGGCTTCAAGGTGGTTACTTCGTTTCGGAAGCCATCATTCTGCTGTCGGTGTTGGTGCTCACACTTTTGTGCGACATAGGAGTGGTAGAATGCCACGTGATAAGAGGACTTATTGTGCTGAGTAGAGGATCTACTTTTTCTCGATTCTTGGTCCTGGCGCCAGTCCCGGCGCCGGCGGGCCTCGACTGGTCCCGGCAAGACCCAACGTGGTCCTGGCGTTGGTCCCGGCAAAAAGTCGGGTTAACAGGAAAACATTGTGCAGCCTTGTCTTATACGTTTCAACCAGCGGCTTCGATTTTCTATTTCAGCCATGAATTATGTGTAATTGTGTTATTTAATTTCATTTTCGAATGGAACTTTTTACAACTAAATTAGGGCTTGTATTGCCGCGCCAGCGTTAACCCACCCAAACCCCTGGATCGAGAAGAGATCTCCAGCCTTGGCCATGATGTGCCTCTTTTCGGCCTGCAACCCCTCCCCCCGTGACGTCATTTATGAACAGCCCCGTATAGGTTTCAAGTTCGACAATTTGTGTGTGCGTAGTTAGCCATATTAGGTTATTTATTCGTCAAGCTAAGGGAAAGCTAACTTTATTGGTTAAAATTTACTTAAAACAGCCCTTTAGCTATGAATTTGCTTTCACCCAGGACCTGAATAATATGGATTCCACCATGCTTCATAACACATACTTTATAACGTATGTTGTTTACGTTCTTTACTCTCAATGAAACCTTACCTACTGAAGCCGAAAAGAAAAGATGAAGGAAAAAGAAAGAATAGAAAATATTTTTTGGCAACGGCACAACCTTACCGTGTGAAAATTTTCACAATACCATCTGCTTATGTAGATGCATGTTTCCCTAGCAACAAACTTCTAACCCACAGTCTCCGCTGAGCACCACACGCGTGCGTGCCGTTGATTGCCAGTGGACTATCGTTGGGGCGCGCCGGGTGGCCAATTTTCGCGCGCATGGCGTCACTCTTTGGCTGATTAGACATCAATAAATTCAAGAACGCAAAATTTAACTAATGTTATTTGAAAGCACAGGCCAAGAGAAACATTTTTCCTGTAGGTTATTAAGGTGTATCACTGGCCACACTTAGAAAAAATTGTTTCAAAACTTGAATACAAATTTCAAAAAACTTAAATATATATTGGTAACCAATCTTAAAGCTGGATTATAGAATATCAAATACAATTAGGTTGTAATTGGGCATCCATAACGAAGGATTACACAGAAAACAACGATTGTATGCCACCATGTTATGCTAAAAATACGGATTTTCACGACTTTCAGCAAGCTGTAACTCCGAAACCCTTATTTTGAGGAAAGAAATATTCTCAAATCTGAATTCTACGCCGCTGAATAACCCTATGAACGAAGTTGGAACGAAATATGAGCCTATGCTATGTAAAATCCAGGTGGTGGTCGGCCGATTTGTCCTGGAACGCCCCCTGTTTGTTCGAAGTTGACCGCCCGCCCTCAGCAGTATCTCATCTCCCCACGGTAGTTGGCCGGGTCGGCGACATCGCTCTCTTATGTGTCTCAAGTTGTAACTTTTCGAGCCGGTGGGTTTACTTGTCACCTAAGCCGGTGTTTTTCGTCCAAAGATCTCTGGTCTTAAGAGCACTCAGGCTTTACTCCATCCCCCACTCTGGTGTAGCTGTTGGCCTTAGTTCCGCCCATCCCCAGGCCTGACCTCCCCTCCCCTCGCAGCAGCAGGGACATGAGCGACGACGAGGACAGCTGCAGCTCCCGCATGTCGGTGAAGTCGGAGAAAAACATGGCCGACTTCGAGGGCGAGGAGTGTGTGTACGAGGAGGAGCTGGTACAGCTGGCCATCCAGGCGCAGAGCCAGCTGCCGCACCATCTCGCCAGCATGGCCTCCATGTACCAGGTGAGGACGCTGCCGAGGGCGGTGTATAGCATCCATCCCCGCGGATGGGTCTGCATCGCCGGAATTACCTCACATGATTTCTCAGAGTTCATCAGTCGAATATTTAAGCTTGATCTTTAGGAATAAGTTTAGAGCCTATGGTGTTGGAATATTTATCGAATTGATTTGATGGGCTTATTATTGAAAACGTTCCCGTAAAATTAGGCCAATGATGGTGGCAGGTAGAGTTATAGCCCCTTTGTCCTAATGACCCTTAATTAGTTTCTGTCAATGTTTTAATCCTTTTCAGAAAATCTGTCATCTTAATTTGGGCGGGAGGGAGGGGCGTGAGTGTATGTTCGCGGCACCCAGTCTCGTTCCCAGCCTATGATGGCCTTGGCATGAAATGTCTAGCAAATGTGTGAAAACATGAAGGAATACGCAGTTCAGGGCTATGGTGTCGCGCGCGGCTAGTTTCTAGTCGTCCCGGAAAGTTAATGAGCAGAGTTAAATTCATTCCAGGCGGAGGTTAAAAGGAGGTACAAGTGATACACGGAGGTATAAGTTAGGGTCACGCTTTTAATCTCAACAAGGAAGGGGGAGTAAGGTGACCGGCACCCGGTTACTACGGTAACAGAGTGGAATTTTTGGGGGTTAGTGGTAAGGCGGAACCACAGCATAAATAGCTGTTGCTTCTGCCTAAACACAACCTCAATCTTTTAAGAACACGATATCGATTGTTGTTTCCCAATTTTCACAATTCGAGTTGTGTTCGGGTGAGCCTGCTGACCGGCGTGTTTGGGCAGGCCCGGTTCGGTGCGGTGCCGCCCACCCTGCTGACCGGCGTGTGTGTGTGGGCAGGCCCGGTTCGGCCCGGTGCCGCCCACCCTGCTGACCGGCGTGTGTGTGTGGGCAGGCCCGGTTCGGCCCGGTGCCGCCCACCCTGCTGACCGGCGTGTTTGGGCAGGCCCGGTTCGGTGCGGTGCCGCCCACCCTGCTGACCGGCGTGTGTGTGTGGGCAGGCCCGGTTCGGCGCGGTGCCGCCCACCCTGCTGAGTAAGGCTCGCCGGGCGCCGCCGGCCGCTGGAAGTCACCTGTTCGCCCGCTACAGCGCCGAGACCGTCTGCCAGCCGGGGAAGACGCTGCTCTGGGACCTGCTCACCGACGAGAACATCGTGAGTACCGGACCGTAACTGAGAGCGTGTCTGTGCACAGAGTTGCTACTGTCACAGCCCTGTGAGAGAGGGCTGCTGCTCACTGTCTAGCTTTTGGACGGTGCCGAGGTGCCGTATGGTTTTTAGCCGTTTTTCTTGTGTAGCGATATAGTGCGTAGAAACTACCGTCGCGTCGTTTCAGATGTTGCTTTGTTTTTCTCTGTAGATGTTCGGTCTATTTAAAAATTGGCCGATTTGCGTGACTGAGTTGCAAGCTTAAGATGACTTTCTGTGCAAGAATTACTTGAAGTCAAGCATTTATGAAACATTTTAGGATGGGGCTCACAATAAGTTGCTTTAAACTATCAATATATAAATGAATGTTTACTGCCTAATTATATTTCTAGTTCTGCTTTCAATGCATTAAGTCGTAAGGGGATGTAGCACCTGGGGGCAGTTCCAGAATCGAGAGTTTTAGAGGAAATCTATTGAAAATAATGGACTTTGTTTATTTCTCTTGAAAATATATAAACATATAAAATAATAAGCCTATTATTTCGTTTTATTCAATTTTTCTCTGTTAGAGGTAAACAGTCCAAACCGGTGCGACGTCAAATTAGTGTGCCATCTGGTAATGTTTTGTGCCGTGATAAATCTGTTCATTTAGGCCACAAATGAACACCGAGTACAATTGATGATTTCTAGCTAAAAAACGATGTTGTTGGAACCCAAAAGAACACTGATCACTTTCTGCTATTTTTATTGATATATGAGATATGCTATTGATATATTGGATATGATATTGATATATGATATATGAGACTAATAGATAATGCATGCCATGCGCACCTACAATCCCCAGTACCAAAGTTATGTTGGCACGTAGGTTTTAAATAGGTCCACGCAAGAAGAAAACTGTCCGCGTTGCACGTTCAGTGGGGCCTGAGCAATACGTAACTTTCAATGTCACCTCATACCACGTGACCACCCGGGGAGGACGGGTCGATAGGAGTTAGTTTTTACCTCTTTTTTCCTCTTTTTTCGAACGCTAAATTCTGGGACAAATGAAATATATATCAAGTAGTTTCTCGGCAGGCTCTATTACCTGGCTATGGAGTTGAAATCTCAGTAGGTGACACATTCCTTTCAATAACTTTGTATTTTGTTTACCGTAAAACTGAGCAACTTTGGTCCATGGGGGCAACTTTGGTCCGCCACCAAAAAAATGTTAAATAGTTTTATGGAAATGTTTTGATGGGGTACTCTGCCAAAATTTTTGGTGGAAAAGATGGTCCACTATGTGTACTGCATACTGAGAAGGAGAGCCATAGTTTTAGTGACTACAGGAAGTAGCAGGTGCTTTATACATAAATAGCCTCATTTTATGACGAAAATCTAAACTTCCTAGGATAATGTATGGGGCATTTCAGGTAAGAGGTATAACAAAATGAACCATGTGAGCATGGAGGACACGGGATGAAGTAGAACATATAAAAAATTAATCCTGTTCCACTCACAATATTTTGTTCCAGTGGGGGTGGTTAATGTTGCAACCATATTCATACTGAGAAAATTAGAACTTTGGTCCACTCGACTAACAAACAAAAAATGTTAAACAAATGGCAAACAAAAATCCTGGCTGGCTCTATAGCCTTTTACAGCCTTCTTGAATCACTTCCATGTCATTAGTTTATCATTTAATAATATACCGGTGCCTAGTCCAATCGTAACAATGATGTTTCCGTCTCAAGGCCCATGACTCCTATCCTATAGACTCCCAAGTTCTACTTTCATGCTGAGATGGCAGGGTTCTGGCTAGCTCTCCAACTTTTTACAAACTTCTTGTGTGGCTTCAAATTCCTTATTTCATCATTTAATAAAATACAGATGCCTGGTCCAGTCCTAACAATGCTGTTTCATTTTTTATATCCATAACTCCTATCCCTCAGACTGTGAGGTTTTGATTTAATGCTACAGTTTTTCCAAATTGATTTGCACTTGGCTGTTGAGTTTAAAATTCATATTGGAAGTTAAAGTCGGTGAGTGGATAGTTCAGAACTTTGATGAAGTGAAGGTTGGTCAAAACCCTTATTTAAATTTAGGAAGAACTTTTTCATCAAAATTCCCATACAACCATGCATACTTTTGGTGAGTTCATATACAACGGAATTATTGAACTGTGCTTGAAAAAGATCTAACGAAAAAGCGAGCGGAAAATTGACTTAAATAACAGAAGTCAGTAGAAAATTCAGCTTGCACCGGTGTCGCTCTCCATCCAGCACCCTGGGATTTGTAACGCTGTCATGCTGAGCTAGCAGGAGGCTCAAAGTCCAGACGTAAAGTGGTGGGGGGGGGCGGAAATACCAGGACAAGGACTGGAGGTTGAGATGAAAAGGATTGGCGATGACAAAGAAGTGGAAGTGGCATAGTAGATCAGTGATGAAAAATTGTGTGGGAATTGATATTCCTGAGTTGATACCATGGATGGGCCATTTTTGTTTTTCAATTCCTGGAAAGGGAAATTTAGTCAAATACACGCTCTAAAAATACTGAAACATTTTTACAACACTTTCTGTGGACTGAAGATGTTTCTATCAGTCCCAAGTTTTGTTTGTAAATGAATAAATCAGAATCCAAGGGGCTGGTACAAAGTTGAAAAACATTGGTACAACTTTGACCACTTCTTTGACAAAAAATAAAAATTGGCACTGAGGCCAACATTTCTAAATTATCGTGCAAGTGATAGCAGAAGGACTAAACTTCTTGCCTGCAAAGATCCAAGCTCATCCATTTGTAAACACCAAAGTTATTAACGGAAAACTGAAAAAGTGGTACAAAGTTGCTCGGTTTTACGGTACGCTTTTATCATTTTTTATCTCCTGCGCCCATTTGACGATGACAAATGAAAAACCTCTCCTGTATGAAAATGTTCTGAAGTATACCTGCATTGATGCATTGAAGTGTGAATCATCAAAACTTGCCAACCCATCTCTCTACTGAAAGCTGAACATCAAGGCTCTCATTGTGTGTTTGTATGATTAGTGAACAGGTGGCCAAGGAATAGATTTCGAGGAGTCCGCTATCTGCGTGGCATTTAGACAGGAGAATGACTCGTTCCCGCCATTGTAGCCTGAGTATAGATCCTATCGTCACAGAGTCGCCCCGAAATCTCAGATTGGGATCCAAAGGGCTCCAGCACGCAATCTCGTTAGCAGCAGATCCCTGTGAGCTCTTTCCAACTAAAACAGTCAAAAACCTGCCGAATACTCTGCTGAGAAACTCACTTTGGCTGAGCCTTGTAATATCCATCATCGGTGCACAGGTGGATCCAGGGGGTGGAAGTGGGGGCACTTGGACCCATCGACTTTCGTTCCCCTTGCTGAAAGGGTCGCGGTGCCCTCTGAAATGTCAATAGCGCCGCGTGAAATGTTACTTCCTGTCCCTCCTCCCTCCCTCTGCCCAACAAGATGCGGGTGTCGGCGCCCCCACAATAGGATTTGATGTCAACCTGATACATTTTGTCGTCCAAAAGTGGCGCCTTCTGGTCCGGATGGCACCCCCGACCTCATTTTTAAATGCTTTTAGTTTATTACCACCGAAGGGCTAGTTTATTTCCGGCACACAACCCTTCCCCGTCGTGTATTTACTTATCTATGTTGGCAACCCCGTAGTAACACCCACAAAGCAGTAAGTGCTGCCGACGGAAGCAAGCCGCTTCCAAGTAATCAGGATCTTGAGCCGCTGCACCGGCTCTGGGCTAGCCATAGAAGTGAAACCGGCTGTAATCATTCTAGGGTTGCTATACCTGCTGAGTTTGCATCGTGGCCTCACAACTGATTCAGCATCCTGTTAAAGGAGGGGAACGGATTTGTTTGCCAATCAGGTAATTTTGAGAATTACCCTTTCCCAATCCTCAGGAACTATCACGACCGTGTTTTGAAAGTGATGTACTATATTTTTTCATACTGCCGTTATGCAGAACCGTTCACTGGTAGCATCCGATATTTACCACAACACCGATGAAGAGACTGAAAGAACATGGAAGAAGCAACAGTGGCTGCTCATTTTTAAACGATGGCCATCCCTGGGCTCCAAAGGACATCCATTACAAACTGAAGGCTGAGCTCTCCGAGCAAACCGCGTCCGCGATATGGATCGTGCACGCCGGTTTAGGTATGGCACCCTGCTGGCGATACCGAAGCTGTAGAAAAAAGCGGTAGACGCCGATTTTTAATGTGTTTATTGAAATCCAGCACACGAACCTGTAATTGTCGGCTTTAACACCACAAGAGCCGTTGAAATTATCCAGTCTTCAACGCTCGCCTTAACTATACAAGATACTCAGCGGCACTTCAGCCGTCCCAGTTGTCCCAGTAACGAGGTGCCCAAAACCACTGAGTCATCCTCAGGCTCGTCCCACCCAGCTTACCGGCTCCCGGACTTTACTTGGAACACTGAGACGGCTGAGACTAGGATGTTACTTTCATCAAGGCTGCCTTGTGAGGTTGTGCACACAGGTGCATTATCATACTGCATTTGCGTTGGTTACACCGTACAGCCGGTGTTGTAATCATTTCAGCGTCAGGTTTGGCGAGTCACACCATTTGTAGCACAATTCTCACTGGTATCACCATATCTATAAGTAACTGTAACCGTACGTATCGTGACTGTACCGTAGCCGTATTTATAGTGGAGCACCAACCTCAATCATCCTCAACCACTTATGACTACGCTGGCCACAAAGCTAGGGAACATTGCAAAACGACAGCGCCATGTAAAGGTCACAAAGTACTTTGATTTTGACCTGTGAGTACGCTTGGCACAGTCACTCTCTGTACATGGAGCACTTTCCAGCCGAAGAGTAGTGCCTTTGGCGGCTTAGTTAAAACATATTGTTGCTGAGACTAGTTGACCTTTGATGGCCTTTGATGTGAACCCTTTGCTGTTTCCCCGATTTTATTATGCACGGTGACTTGCACAGTCGGCGCAGGAGAGCGGGCCCGTCCGGTTGCGGATGTTCTATTCGTTGGGGATGTTCTATTCGCGCAGGTAAATGTTTATTAATGCCGAACAGCCTAACGAAGAGGAAAGGAAGCCATCTCTGCGGACTAGATCGCCCCGTCGTGTGTGCGGATTGTCGGTGTCGGCGATTGACAACAGTGTGTTGCCGTGCGTACTTGGAACGTAGGGCGCGCTCACCCTCCAGCTAAACCCAGCCTTGGGCCGCACGAAGGTCACCGTGGCTGCGTCGGGCCGGGGAGCTGTTCCGATCACAGGCTCGCTACGATTGACCGCAAGATTAATTTGCAGGTCGATGCATCTCATGATCAGCTCATACGTCGGCTCGGTGCGAAGCATGCGTATGTTTTCGGCCAAGTTTAGAACTGAATATTTTTCGGACTGACCACCGGGACACCAATCGCAGCTCCATAGCGTCTCGTCGTCAAAGGCCAGCTTCTTCTTGATCTTCATAATGCGTGTCGCTCCGCGTAATGTGGCGTCCATGTTGCAGTTGAGTGTTACAAGTTTGTTGTCGAGCCAGCCGTACAGGTCCATACTGCCTCTATCGTATGCATCAGAAGCACGGAAGTGGTCGCTGATGACACGGCAGCTGACACCTGTCAGGTTTGTGCACACGCGACCGCGGCAGAAGTCACCCTCTTCCACACAGTCCAAGTCCTCGCGGCAAAACTGGTGGTGTCTGGACTTGCCCGGCAGAACGAAATACTGCCTCTCGCTTTTTTTGGTAGGCACAAAGTTATCGTAGCCAGCTACTCGATCAAAAAGCTCACACCTTAGCCAGGTGGCCAGATAGCTGAAGCTTGCGCAGTCGGCGCGCTGGGAGCAGAGACCGCAGCAAATGCACATGCCATCGTAAGAGGGGTAAGGAAAAGAGAACTCTTGTACACTCTCAAACGATGGCATGCCATATTTCATAGCAGTCTCCGAACATGCCCAGCCCCTACCGAGCGTAGTCAAAAGTATCCACAGACGCAGTAAACAGTAGCAATATGCGACGGCACACTGCATAGCGAATTTGTTATCCTGTGGCGTTAGGGCTGCTTGGGATGCTGTGGCGTACGACTGTCGTAAAGCGCGGCGCTATGTGGGATATGAACAGCAAACCAGCACCCACTGACAGTCAATGGTATCTTCACCTGCCCCCCCCAGCCTGAGTGGTCAGTCGATCAAGCCAACTTATCTAACTAGAAAGCTAGCATGATTTATAAAGACTTCTGGTTGCCACACGGTCGCTAAAACAGTGACTCCCACCACATACTATGATAAACCCTTGGGAGCTCAGAGCCAATCTTCCTTTTGCAAAATAAGTTCGTATGATCGATAACTACCTAATAACGAACGCACAGGCAGCATTCGCGTGCAGGAACGGTAACAATCATCATTGCCGCTCGTGTTTGGGTTGGCCTCGATCACCGAGGTCATTTAAGTGAAAAACAAACATGGCCTGAATTGTGGTATTGGCTCCGGTTGTGGTACTATAAGGTGATAAATTGGTGAACTCGTTTGATGGATTTGACATACTGATGCCTAAACGAAAAAAGGTGCATCTGTAATGGAACCTCCCTTTCCGTTACACATCGTATTAGCTTTTCTGCACAGGTTTGACATAAGCGGCATGTCTTAAGCAAGGGATAGGACCGGCTCATTAATTTCCCAGTCCTGGCCATTCGCCTCCTTAATGATACATGTCACAACACTAAATAGGCGAGTAATTTGTTGTGGCGTTGAGCGAAACACCAATGGCTAATACTGATGGATTCGAAGGAGTACGGCTAAGCTAAGGATTATTTGGCGGCGCTATCGCGTGCAACAAAGTAAGTTTTTGTGTGAGTTTGAACCCGCCACCCTGTGCTAGCTCGGAGCTGCGTGCACGCCAACCGACTGGGGCACTTCAGAGCCCCAATAAATCACCCCACAACCTATCACATCTAAACAAGTTATAGCCTGTGATACTTTACAAAAAGGAGCTCAATGAGTGAGCAAACAAATGGGCTACTGTTAGTGCAGGGGAATAACTGTCCCCGCTGTGGGCCGTAGCGTATTGTTTGCGTTCTTTTACATTTTCAGGATGGCGAGTGGCCTTGCACACCTGAGGACCCGTGTGACCAATGTAATGTGTTCTCTATGTCGATATAGACAACAAATACCAGCTGAAGGACAATTCTAACTGAGCTGGGAATACGCAGCGGGTCTCAGGGCACCCACGGACTATGGAATTAGCTTATATAAGTATTTTTGTTGCCTTCTGAAATTGTTCTACGTACTGGACATTTGGAAAGGCATTGCCCTATTTTCTGTAAAAGGGCTGAATGAGCGTAACGGTATTGAATATACAATAATATATAGTGTAGAGTACTTCCCGCCTCTTTAAAGTGCAAAGTGGTGAATCGAGCCTTGATACGGCATATTGTTCTGGCCAAAACCATGTCTTTTTTGCACCGCCAAATATTCAAGAACAATCCATGGCTGCTAATTTTCATAGATTATTGAATTGCTCCTGCGGCCCGCTTTACTCATTGGGGAACAAATATTTTGCCTTGTCATGAATAGATTGACGAATTTTGATTATTTCACCTTAAAGGAATTCCCGGTCCTATATTTATTTTCTCTCAGAACCAATATTGTACGCCAAAAACGCTTAGTCAGCTTATTACCTTTAGAGCGTACGGATATGTTCTTTTTAAGCCCCGCCTTCCCATGGACTTTAGGCCTGGCGGCGGATGCATGCACCTCGGGAGAGGGGGTGGTCTGGGTGGGATCGAAACCTGCTCTAACTGCACGCTGTTTCTCTGCAAGTGGGGCCGTTTCTCCGCTAGAGGGTCCGGTTAGGATCCGTTGTGTCCACCAAGTGACCGTGCCGCCTGCAGAGGGTTCACCATACCGTGGTGGTCCTGTGGTGTTCACGAGTCGCTGTCCGATCGGCGTTTGGCTACGACCACGGTTTTCAAAGCGGGGGGGGGTGGGAGTTGTTCTCCCCTAAGTATATATTGTTCCCCCATGTTGTATAATGCTCAGCCGCCGAATCGCACTGAACTGCGGATAGCTGGCTCCAAAAAACCACTCGCTCGCAGGTTAAAGAGATAGTTCCGCCGGACGCGAACTGCAAGATGTGTGGTATCTAATTGTTTTTTTGCGCCGATTATTGAACCAAAGTGTATCTTATTCTTTAATAGTGCCAATTATTATTGTCTTTTGTACATGGATCGTGTTATGAAATAATTAATGCCAGGCTAAGAATAGCCACATGTCTATTGTGGAGTGTCCTGAAGAAGTAAAATAAATAGATAAATAAATAAATGAGTAATGAATCAGATGGGCCGCCCCCTCTAGTTTTGAGAGCAGACAGTGTTGTTTATGCTTTTCTGTGATTTGCCACTGTCGGTGCGACGATGCACCTGTTGACCTGCGGGTTCACCCTCACACCCACCACCTCCGACACAGGGCGAGCTGAGCGATGGAATGGCGGCCGAGTGTGAGAAGATCCTGTCCAACCTGCTCTGCTACAACTCGGACCGCACCATCCGCAAGAAGTTCATCGAGGGCTGTCTGCAGAAGCTGGCTGACGGACGCTCGGTGCTGGTCTCGCTGAGGATGCTGCCCAAGCTGTTCGCCTCGTTCCAGCAGTTCCGCGGTCTCGACACCCACCAGGTGACCGGGCTGGAAAGGTGTGCTCGTTCATTCCTTCGTTCTTTCATCCACTCCTTCCTTCATTCGAAAGTATAGCCAAAGGGCTTGGAGTATTGACTGTTTGGAGAGAGGAATCGAGATGTGGCAGAGTTTGTTGGTGAAAAAATGGCAAGGCATGTGGTCATTGCTTCGAACACCTCAGCGTTCGGCGACAACATGTTCCGCCCCCGCTGGCGTTCAGTGCTCACTGCTCTGTCGTGCAGTGAACACTGAACAATGCCAATGTCCGTGGAAAATGACGGAAGGTTATCTTTTTACCTAAAATCTGGAATAGGATCTTAGGTGAGGATGAATATGATCAGCAAGCTTAGATAGTCGCTGTATTTATTCCACATTACTTCTTCATTGACCTTTGCAGGCACCGGTGCGGTCTACTGTATAACGCCGATCTTGGTAGCATGAGTTTGTCAATTCCAACCTCACCTGCTTGCTGTACCACGTGAGATGACACGAGAGTGGGTGATCCCTGTATCAGTGTGGTACAACTTGACGCAGTACATGCCATCCCAGACCGGAGCTGACCGTGGGAAACGCCGGCAGATCACGCTGTGGGCGGAGCGGGAGCACAACATGATGCAACACTTCTTCAACAGTCTGCGTCAGTGGGCTGCCAAGAGCGACGGCTCCGACGCCAACCGGCAGGCTGAGGTGCAGGTCCGCCTGCACTTCCTCTGCACCGTCTTCTGCTCGCTGGGCTCGCCTGAACACTTTCGGTCAGTGCTGGGTCTGGTGCGTTGGGCTGACGTGGTAGGAAGATATCTGGACCCTTATTTGAGGCAGAAAAGTGGAAACTAGATCGGTGCTTTGAACAAATTGATTGCCTTTATGTGTCGTTCCAAGGAGATATGCGGTAATGATGCTAGCTCAGACCTGTGCGGACAGCTGGTGTACGTGTGTACAGTAGCAGCTGTCCAGTCCCGGCGCGCCGCCCTTCACCGCCGGCTCGTCTCCGGCAGGCTGAGTGTGGAGCAGGTGGACACGCTGTGGACCTGTCTGGCGCACGACCGACAGTACTCGGACGACCTTTTCTCCTGGATGCTGTCGCAGGTGCGCGGCAAAGACCAGCACGCGCTCGGCATGGACTCGCTGAGGTGAGGCTGCCTCTCTGGTGTCGGCACCGGGTCAGGTACCTCCGGTAACGGCGCTTGATACGGGATGTCTCTTAAAGTGTGTGCTTTGTCGCTATACATCCACTGAGTGTTCTTCTCTGCAGCTCTCTGTTGTGAAGTTTCTCGTCTGCCTGGTTGTCAGCTGAAGCCCCTCCTAGTTGACCCAGCTTGTGCGAGCCATGCGCTTCGTGTTATCCCGGATAATATTCAACAAAAATCCCTGATTATATTCGTGGTATCCCCGATATTCGTGCCAGTGAGCCTTACAGCTGTTGCTTCGCTGATGTGAATCCAGGTGACGTGCCGATTCCTTCCCTTGCTCTGTCCGACACTGTAAGTTACAGTGCTTAATCCTCCGTCCCTCTCTGGTACCTGCCGGTGTCATCCCGTCACCCATAGCCCGAAGGTACTCGCTCACTTCTCCCTTCTCCCCATACCTTACCGGTTCACTCCCTTCGCCATACCTCGCAAGTACTTCCTGTCTCCTCTCCCCCTTCTACACCTCGCCAGTTTATACTGACCCTCCCCGGGTACTTGTCAGGTACCTGCTGACCCTTCCCGTGTACCGACCAGGTACCTGCTGACCCTCCCTGTGTACCTGTCAAGTACTTGCTGACCTTGTGTACCTGCCAGGTATCTCCTGACCCTTCCCGTGTACCTGCCAGGTACCTGCTGACCCACCCTGTGTACCTGTCAGGTACTTGCTGACCTTGTGTACTTGCCAGGTACCTGCTGACACTCCGTATACCTGTCAAGTACCTGCTGACACGCGGTGTACCTGCCAGGTACCTGTTGACGGAGAAGCTGCCGTCGCTGGATCCGGCTCAGATCGGGATGACGGCGCTGAACCTGTACCAGCAGTTGTACCAGCTGCTGCGGCTGGCCGGCGCCTCGCTGGCCGACACCGAAGCCGTGGGCATGGACCAGCTGTGGGAAGATAGCTCTCAGAGCCAACAACACGGGTGAGGCAGGCGGAGAGCACGGTGTGGAGAAGGACGGCACGGTGTAGAGAAGGGCGGCGGGACGAGAGTGGGGAATATTTAGCTAGTTTAGGGGGGAGACGTGAGTTGTGTGTCGGAGGAGAAGGGTAATTGATATATGACGCGATGAGAAGGGATCATATTTTCAAGCCAGGCTGGATCATTAACCTATGCTGGTGAGATGACAATCACTGTCCAAATTTTTGTTTTTATGCATGGAATTTGGCCCCTCTCCAGGAAAATATATGTATTCCTTAAAATAGCAAAGCTGTAGCTGCCACTGAGTCCTTTCTACCCATCCCCCCCCCAGTACATATGCCCGCCTTGACTTCTCCCCTCTTGCACAGATGTATCGCTAGCGGCCATCCAGTATCTGTCTAATATATCCATCTCTGACCCCTCACTGTCCGCTCTCACTCTCGCCCTCTCACACAGACGTGTCGCTGGCGGCCAACCAGTATGTCTACTCTGTCCATCTCTCACCCCTCACTCTCCCCTCTCACACAGACGTGTCGCTGGCGGCCAACCAGTGCGTCTACTCTGTCCATCTCTCACCCCTCACTGTCCGCTCTCACTCTCGCCCTCTCACACAGACGTGTCGCTGGCGGCCAACCAGTACGTCTACTCTGTCATCTCTCACCCCTCACTGTCCGCTCTCACTCTCCCCTCTCCTGCAGACGTGTCGCTGGCGGCCATTCAGTACCTGAACTCGTGCTACGTGAGCGGCCGGGAGAGCCGGGAGCGCCAGTTCGTGCACCGCTGCATGTCGGAGCTGGGCGCCGCCGGCGAGGACCTGGGCGGCGAGGACGAGAGCTCGCTGCTGCGCATCCAGCGGGGACTGGTGCTGCTCAAAACCCACCTGCAGACCTACAAGAAACGGTACGACTGAACACCAGGGCTGGACCGCTGCTTCTGTAGGAAGGATGAGTTCACGTAGATGGATAGGCATAGTAATTGGGGAGATATTGATGCAGCAATGTGTTGAGATCTGATAAATATATACTGGAAATACTTGTATTATGTTCTATACGACTCCTGTCATATATTGTGTACCATAAGTAACGCGTCTGATTGTTGCAAGAAGAATGTGATGGAATCTCATTGCGGTGAGAAAAGCGGTACATTTGATGTCAGTCACGTATAAGGCGTGGTTATTGCCTTATTTCCATCGGGTGAAATGTATCCCCGACCCTCGTCTTGTTATAACTTCAATTATTGTCAGTGGAGCAAACACGTAAAGCACAGCTCTGACGCCTAGTTTTGTCCCCGTCTCCTCCCCCATTTTCCCTGACAACCCACCACGTCGCTGCCCCTGCCTTCACACCACCACCGGATCCTCTGCAGGTACGCGTACTACGTGCGCTGCTGGCAGCTCGAAGGTCACCCGGTGGTATCGCACGCTCAGCTGGTGGGTGAGATGTCCTCGCCGCTGCGGGTGCTGCTGCAGCCAGCCGGCAGCTCCGAGAAGAAGCTCGTCACCCTGGCGCCCAACTGCTACGTGGCCGACCTGCGTGCTGAGGTAACCACGCTGGCCGGGTCAACCTGCGTGCTGAGGTAACCACGCTGGCCGGGTCAACCTGCGTGCTGAGGGTAACCACGCTGGCCGGGTCAACCTGCGTGCTGAGGTAGCCACGCTGGCCAGGCCGACCTGTGTGCTGAGGTAACCACGCTGGCCAGGCCGACCTGCGTGCTGAGGTAACCACGCTGGCCAGGCCGACCTGCGTGCTGAGGTAACCACGCTGGCCGGGTCAACCTGCGTGCTGAGGTAACCACGCTGGCCGGGTCAACCTGCGTGCTGAGGTAACCACGCTGGCCGGGTCAACCTGCGTGCTGGAGGTAACCACGCTGGCCGGGTCAACCTGCGTGCTGAGGTAACCACGCTGGCCAGGTGGTGCTGGTGGGGTGTTAGGTAACCACGCTGGCCGCGCTGTGTTAGTGGGGTGTTAGGTAACCACAGTGGCCAGGTGGTGCTGGTGGGATGTTTGGTAACCACGCTGGCCGCGCTGTGCTGCTGTGACAGCGGTGCCGGTGTAGCGACCCGTGTTATTGGTCAGTATGAAACTAGTCGCGTGTTCTTCGCAGGTTAGATCACAAATGCTATTGCCCAATTTATCTGTGAAATTAGTTGTTCCACTTCAATTTTTATCAATTGTTTCCATTACCTTTTGCGTTCCAAATCGAGATCCTTTTCCTTTTCTTACAGTTTCCGAATCATCGTCCCTTCCCTCTCCTCTCTGCTGCCTAATTAAGCTGAACCTGACCTCCGTGCGGCAGGTACACTCCTACTGGCAGGGGGTGCGGCACCGCCTGGGCCCGGTCTGCCTCTCTATCCACCCCCTTCTGACCCTGACCTGACCTCCGTGCGGCAGGTACACTCCTACTGGCAGGGGTACGGCACCGTCTGGACCCGGTCTGTCTCTCTACCTCCCTCCCCCGCACCTGACCCTGACCTGAACTCCGTGCGGCAGGTACACCTACTGGCAGGGGGTGCGGCACCGTCTGGGCCCGGTCTGTCCCTCTACCTCCCTCCCCCGCACCTGACCCTGACCTGAACTCCGTGCGGCAGGTACACTCCTACTGGCAGGGGGTGCGGCACCGCCTGGGCCCGGTCTGCCTCTCTACCCCCTCCCTTCTTCGGCTTCTGACCCTGACCTGAACTCCGTGCGGCAGGTACACTCCTACTGGCAGGGGGTGCGGCACCGGCTTGGTCCAGCGGGGGACGGTCTGCCGGCCCCGGCCGATCTCTCCCAACTACGGATCATCTCTCAGGGAACTGAACTCACCACGGACTACGACGAGAAGCAGCTAAGCGACGTCGGCTTCAAGGACATGCAGGTGAGGGTGAGAGCCGCCGGGTCGGGACGCGCCGGCCGGACGGCAGCGGAGGAGAAGGCAGAGTTGGTGTGTGGCTATCGCTT
>JAOTON010001417.1:272500-321702 GCA_034440635.1 Lepas anatifera | reverse complement strand
CTTACAGTGAGTGAGAGAGCAACTGTGCCTGGAAGTGGCAACACCTGGCTTATAAGCAGCCCATACAAAGTGGTACTGCAAACTTTGTGCAAGGCCTTGAAACAAGTTTAGGGAGGGGGGCCTTAGAACAGCAGGCTGGAAGGTGGGAGTGCAATTAAATAAAGACTATATAACGGCAAATAACACCCAGAAAAATCACAAACTTTTGTTCCTAACAGTTTGGGTTACAGTTTCCAGGGCATTTATAGGCACTTCTATATATAATTTCGGCACTTGAGAGCATGGAAAAAGAGAATTTTTATTGAGGGTTTTGCTATGGGTTGCAAAGGCTCAGGTATGGCCATAAACTACTATCTGGGATGTGGCCTTTGGTATAAAGGGCGCTTTGTGGGAAACTAATTTTGTCTTTGTCGATGCCATTTAGGTGCGCACACAAAGAAACGTCTGTAGTTTTTCTTTTTAGTGTCTCAGTTTAACACGCGCTAGGGTGGATCTCCGACCACCTTTCTTTCCTAGTGGAAGGGTTGTTTGAAACACCCCTGAACTCGGCCTCTATGCGGGATAAAGGAAAAAACGCCAAATGCTTGTGGATAGCTCAATGTCATGACGAAACTATATTATATATATATATATATATATATATATATATATATATATATATATATATATATATATATATATATATATATATTATAAATTTTGTCTGTTGCTCTCAGCTCCACTGTTGGAGCCGGAGTCTCACTGGTCATCAAGGGACTTGTCACGGAGACCCTGACCCCACCACCTGAACGAGCAACTCCTACAATGAAGGTTGATTTAGAAGCTGAAGTTTAACGTCCCACAAAGCACAGGGACGGCCGCCCCGCCCAGGTCACCCTCTCACCAGTCAGTTGCCAGCCGACCTTGCATGTCGGGTAACCCATTGAGCGCCGGAGCGTCTCAGGGGAACCAGATCCCAAGCCTGGGACATGTACCGCCACTGTATGCTTCAGAGCAGCGGACGGAGCCTAACGCTCTACCAACTGGAGCAAACTGGGGCGGCGAATATCAGTCAATGTTTGGCTCAGGTCAATATTGAAGTTGGGACAGGTCATCAATGAAGTTTGCATTTTTAGCAAGGCTTCTGGGTATCTGACAGCGCTGAGTTAAAATCATTTTGTGTTAATTATAGCATCCTCTTGTCATACAAATCGAATGATGTATACCATGACCATACTAGATCAAGAAATAAAAATACCTGACCCCAGGTCAGGGCATGGTTACTTTGCGACCTTAGCGTAGTACACAATTTCAATCGACTCGCAATAGCAATCACAACGCAATTATATGAAAACAAGTCGTATCATTCCCGGCAAAGTTAATTAACATTAAAATGTTAAGCTGCAACAGTTATAGGTCTCAAAATTGCTTAAATGGCATCAATGACCTCTCACTCTGTCAGGTCAAAACTGAAACATGAGCCTGAAAAAGCGACCAGGATACTGCGATTAGAGAATGCGAAGGTATTCTCAGCTGTACCTACACAAATGCAGCCCCAATTTCTGTTTTCCCATGTATTGCCAAATGGAGCGCCCATGGTCTGTACTTGAGCTTAGGACATCGACGGGAAAATCCTGGACGAGGTCTTGCAGCCCCCGGTGAGCCTATTATGTGGTATAAGTTTCAACTGATAGATTCACCCATTTCTTTATAATGCTACCTGAAACGTGAGGTCACTTGACCTGCGCTGGCGACCAGAACTAAAATGACTTAACCCTAAAAATTGGTGGTGCTGGAGAATTGATAACAAGGCGTGCTAAGTACGTTATAGCTTTTCCCCTCCGACGTTTTTCGTACCAGAAAACTCGAAGGGGCAAATAGCCCCTCCCCACACACACGGGCAAGGGGTTATAGATATATTCCAACCAGTCTGTGGTCAAAGGGAGTTTCAGTGAAGTTGACCTGCAGTTTATATCAAATAATAAGGTCTGTATCAAATGAGACACCTTGGTAAGGGTTTTAGCATTGATGATCTAGTGCGCAGGTCATTACTGTAGTCTCTCCATTGCAATAAACGGAAAATTTTTGGAAACATTTTAGGATTAAGGGTCATTAAATATCAAAATGTGCTTCTATCCTGCAGGTGAGCAGTTTCTTCAGAGAACCTCCGAGGCTCTAGGTAATATCAAAATGGACATATGATCCCTGAGAGGTAGCCTTGGAGCCACTTAACACGCGCCCCATTGGGGCGAAATGCGCCCCTCCTGGTTTCCATATATAGGCATTATATCTTCGTACATGGCACAACAGGAGCCTCACGTTCAATCCCGCTTCTCATGCTGCACATACCTTGATGCTATGAAACTGATCGTCGTGAAGCAGAAAACTGACTGCATGAAATGACGCCCTATTCACTTCCGTTGACCTCGTGCTGAAGAGCGCATGCGCAGTTGACTTCCCAGGAGAGAGTCAGTTACGCCTCCAAAAGTATATAAAGCATTTAGGGGAAGGGGTCAGTGAGAGCTCACTAGAATAAACCTCTTCAAATGTTGCAAAAACACGCCCATTCCGTCCAATTTGCAATTTCAAAGGAGTTCTGTGTTTGGGAGTCAGGAGTCATTAGGTAAATCCAGTGAGTGTATAGGGGTATTTAAACCTTTCCAAGGTGTTAAGCAATACTTTGACTCTGCTAATAGGAGTACTTTATTCCCAGGAATCTCATCATCGGTTATGGAACCATTTTGGGGCAAATGGGGAGTACTAACCCCCGGTAGTCAAAACTTAACAAAACTTTAACACGCTCTCATTGACAACGGCGGCGCGTAGCGCTGCCGTACTTGGCATACATTTCCTTGCATCATCTTTACAACTTCTGTCAAAATTTTAAGGTTAGGTCATCTCAGGTCAGGTAATTAGTAAGGGTCAAGTGACCCGACCTAAAAAAAGTTTAAGATATCATAAGTCGGAACAGGGTGAACTTATCCGATTGAAACTCGTATCACATAATGGGCCCACCGAGTTCACTAAAATATGTTCGGGTGTTTTGGATATCGATGACCTAAGATCAGGCACGAGCGATTACCTCTCCAATGGAAATACATGAGAAAAAATTGTTTTAACTGAATAACTTAGTAGCGGATGGTGATAGAGTGTTTATTTCAACTGCAGTAGATTTGCCTTGTCTTCGCAGTTCTCGTGATATGCATTTTATCTAATTTGACTTTTGACCTGACCTTGATTTGACCTAGCTAGGTCTTATCATATATCATTCGATTCGGCTTGCTGCGAGGAATCATATAGTTTAAATTGTTTTGCTCTAACTTCACTTGCTCAGGTGTAATGACCGAAAACCGTCACTCACATGTTATCCTTTATGACGGCATGTTTTGACCTCTAGAGACCTTAAATGTGACGTGACGAAAAATAGTTCAAATATTTTCGATAAACAAGTGGATGGGCTACCCGACGACGTTTACCGTTTTTCGCTACCTAGCGTGGTTTTCGAGATCTTAGGGGAGGGTACCCGCCCCCCATCAAAGCGAAATCCTCAGCGAAATCCTGGCTACGCCCCTGTGTGCAATGCGTACTGCCGGTGCAATTCATGCTCTGCTTTTGGACAATGGCGTTCCGGGTCGGAATGGTCGGCCGGCCTGATGCTGACCGTGGGCTTCCTTTTGCACTGCTGCGGCCTCCGGGCGACGTGTTGTGAACCTCCCGGCCATGGGTGGAGATCACAGGGGGTTGTGGGGGTCAGGACCCTGATGCCCGGGTCCTACACCCTCTGTTCTCGCAAAGTATTTACGAACCTATAAATAATGATAGTTCAATTGCGGCATTTGTGTGATCGGCTGAGTCATAATTTGACCTATCTGTCCCTTTGCATCTTCTTTGTAGAGGATTACTAGACACCAGGGACGGCGCTACGGCTTCCCGTCACGACCATGAGTCAGGAAAAGTGCGGGCCCCCCGAGCTGGTCTAGGGACCCTCAGCTGAACTAAGTAGCATATTATGTCTATCTTTCACAGAGGATACGTGATTTAGTGTTGAGCCATACTCTTACCTTAACACGCTCAGTGGAGAGGGGTCTGGCGTCAACGTGCAGTGGAGGGTCCTGAAGTGCCCCCCCTGAGATCTCGCAAACCAAGAGGGTTTGAAATCACCCGTTGAAAGGTGCGTGAAGGCGGTGGTGATCTACGTTATGGCTAGGTTTTAATGACCTGGCTCAGTATCTTCAAGGTCAAAGGAAGTAGTAAAGGTCCCTCAGCTGAATTAAGCAGCACCTTAAGTCGGTCTTTCACGGAGGATATGGACCGTGTTGCTGGAAACCTATTGGGACATGCCATGTATATGTAGAAAGCCGGTAATACACTGAAAGTGAATTAATGTCATAGTGGGAAGGTCCCATTAAATGCCGACTGAAAGTTTGATGTCAAGGTCATTCAAGGTTAATTACCTATGATTAGCAAGACCTATTCCCCATAATGTACAATATAATTGGCACTGTAGTAGCCTTTAGGCAGAAATGAGGGTTTGATCTTGAAATATCCTTCGACCTTGACCAGTGACATTGACCTTGACAGTGAGTAACCAAAACTATGAAGTCAAAGCATCGCATACGTTATGCTGAGTACTGTCATCTGTCCGGAGCAGTGAGGTCAATGACCTCGACAGGTGACCCTGATCTTTATTTGGGGTGACTTTGACATAAAACCCGATTATATGACTATTATTCTACTACTTACGGTTATTTAATAGGCGCTCTGAGCTTAGCTCCTATGTCCACCTCTAATGCATCGAGGGAGAATTCAAATTCAAAACAATTTTAGGGAAGGGCAAAACGTAATTTAAAGCCTGGTCATCCGTAATCTAGTGTAGTGATTTCAGCCTATTTGTTAGCAATGTTATATGACGTTATTACGTCACCACTCGGTTTACAGTGCAGGCCAACAGGTGCGACTGCGCGATTGCGACGGTCTCAAAATATAAGTATGAATTTGAAAGTATGTAAGTAAACAAAATTGAACCATTTATTTTTTAATTCGTTCCCCAATCGCCGCACTCATGCGTTCTCTTAAATGTGGCCAAGTAGCGTATTCTGGCGGCAAACGGTTCCCCGGGCACCTTGGAAAATAGATGGGGCACTTTAAGGGTGCGTTATCAATGTTAACCCTATGGGAGCATATTTCGTGAAATATCTCGTAAAGTAACGTGGCTATCGTCGTGATTTTTTCACCAGATGTAGATAACAAGTGTATCCTTACGGCAGTTGCTTTTCAGGCCTGATGCATTTCTAGTTTTTGTACAATTTGACTTTCTTTTTCAAATTTTTCAAACTTAAAGTTTGAATAACTTTTACACGATATAATCATTGAAAAAGTGTGGGTGGGCCTATGTTCTAGGAGCCAGTCTCCACAACTCTGTTGTTGTACTTTTTTGAATTTTTGTCTTATAAGAAAGATATGAGAAGCTGAAATTTGAAAGCGTTTTCCAAAAATTCAGGGTAAAAATCGAAAAAACGGAAACAACAGAGTTTTGCGGCTATCTCCCCTATACAATTTCCATACAGAATCAAAACCAAAAAGGCTCGGCGAAAAAGTTATTTCAAGTTTTATAAAACTTTCCCAATAGATGGCACTGGCAGTACCGGATTCGCATGAGTGGCCGCTGTGGTAGGTCTGTTCATTCATGCTTTGGTGAATGGGACGGGAGCAGTGGCATAGCCAGAAATTCATCAAGGTAGTTGATAGCAGAGAATCTGCAGTTTGAAGTCAAAGTGAATACATTCACGAACGTGGATAGGAAATATTGAACAAAAGGAGAGCCTATAGCCTGGTCATCCCTGGCCACGCCACTGGCACACGGACACCTGTTTACCGGCGTGACCGGTGCCTCTGCGCCCCGGGCGCGCGCCGGTCACGTGGCAGCCGACTGGGGACATGATCCAGCTGCTCAGGCCCTGCTGAGTGGACAAGGACGTCTCATTGAGCAGTGCCGGATCTAGCCGGTCGGTTTTGGGGGCAAGCCAAAGTCGCAACAAAAAAAACGTCACGCTGTGAAAAATGTTGCTGCAATATAACTTGACGGTGACTTTTGGGGATATCCAAGGCGAAAGGCAAACAAAACCGTGACGGGGTGAAAAATATACGCACAAGATGGTTGGTTTTTGTTATCCATAGCCCAATGTTTACACCAAAGTTGACTGGTTCCGTTTGGAGTTTAGAGTTAAAGGAACAAAAATCTTGCTTATGAACTCAAGAGGAGTCGGGGCAAAAGGAGGTCGATCCCTGTGTGTGTTTGTGTGTGTGTGTGTGGGGGGGTGCAAAAGCGTAGTTTATTCCGAGCTTTTCCGTTAGGGGGTTTGAATTCCTTTTTGCCCCTCCTTTCTGGATCCGCCACAGCCATAGAGTTTTCATGAACTTTGACTAACGTGTTTTCAAATCAAGTATTTGAAATGGGGAAATATGAAGGCATTGTAAAGAAAAATAATGGGAATGACCCTTACTAATATTACATGATCCCGGGCATCAAAACTGGTTCGGTTTTTACCGCCCCCCACATTCAGTAATCTCAGCAACGTGTTCTCTTATTGGATCGATAATCTAAGCAAGCGAGAGGTCAGCTACAATGATGTTTCAATGAGTTTTTGTCTTTGAAAAACTGCCAGCAATCTATAAGGGTGCCTCGTACCTCCTCGTACCCAGAAGTGAAATCTAGCAGCTGATGTTCCATCATTTTAAGTCAGTCTAACAATTTGCTGTCCCTCAAAAACCATGATCAGTGCTTTTACAATCACCAAACTGAGCTCGAAAGCATCAGACTTCACCCGACCAATTATCCAATCATGATTGATGATATTTCGGTAACTTCTGTATTCCATTACCCAGAGAAATAACAACCTGTTTTATAAAATAATATTGTGGTAATGAGACGAAAATAGCTGATTCGGGCTTGCAAATGTTCCCCAGAATAAATATGTGGGAATTTTAGAATGATTAAACTACCTACAGGGGAGACGCGTCCCCCCCGCTTTCGGCACCCATGCTAAGAGTCTCATTAAAAACATGAATGGAGCTTTGCGAATTCTACCTGGATTTTTACTTTACGATTGCTGTAATTATCTAATTATGTGACTGACTAATAAATCATAGCATGATCAGAGGGACTGAGGATCATACTGAGCCGGCGGCTACCACATGGTGTTATGTTTTGAACCCCAAAACAGTCATTTATGTGAAGACCCTACTCCGTCACCGTCATGGATGTGGTTTTATGCCTATGCAACAATGCCGGAAATCATGAATCTCTCGATGTGATTCTTGTTCCAATTGGTCCCATAGATCCGACGGGTGGAGTTTATTCTTCATGGCATCCAAAATAGATTCAGCACAAAGTAGTAATTTGTAAAATGCATTCCTGCGTTCAATTCCTTGCTTTCGCTCGGAAGCTCATTCCGTCTGGTGACCACATTTCAATCACGTCCTTTCTTTCAAGTCTTACGTTCTCTTGTGGACCAGTGAAGGTAACTAAAAGGCTGAAATCACAAACAGAGCCTCTCCTGAGGCTAGGCCACTTCACTTCCAGCAAAAATTTATATTTCGTTTTTAACGGATTTGGCGGCACAGGGAATGTTCTAATGTACTTAACTGGTAGCAAAAATGGGTCAGAATCTGGTTAGCTTTCCGTTTTGCTGTGGAAAATGTAGTGTCAGAGTTGGAAGCTAAAGTTGTATGGTCCTTCTTACTTTCTGGCCAGTTGCGACCTGCCTGGCCGACGCTGGATGGCGCACACCGTTCTGCAACTGGACAATGTGAGCCTTCATGAATCTACTAACATATGAAATGTTGCTGAGTTGGTGTTTTGATAAGCAATATGACTTTATAGTTTGCACACTTTTGTTTAAAAATGCCCCGAAAATTTTTCATTATTTGGATCATTTTGGACATCCGTTCAAAATTTCGTCGCAATCAGGTCACCGTCTGCGGTCGAAAATCAGCCTGAAGTAAATGTTTCATATTCGCAGCTCATCAAAAATCTTACCGGAAAGCTACGTGGGTGTATTTTCCAAATAATATTGACAGAATAGAGCGTTCCAAATATAATTAACCCTCGCCCCACCGGGGGCATCGATGGCCCTCCTAAGGTTTTTCCGGGATAGCAGAAAAACGACGAGGCGCAGCACCGCGGTTGAGAGCTCTACCTCTCACTGCATCATTTTCCCCACCATCCCTGAAATTTTTTACCCCGGGTCACCCAAGTTCAGGTCACCAGACGAGGTCAACCAAGGTCACCTCACTTCAACTTTAGAGCTCTGTAAGAGCTACATTTCGAAGTCGATCGATTTGAAACTTCCTACACTTCATGACCCCTCCAGGGTCTACAAGCTGTATATCCGGGATTTTTTCGATTTCGTGACCTGAGGTCAGGTCACGAGGTGACCTCTCCTATTGGAAAAGCATGGGGAAAGCTGTCTTATGATCTAAAAGTCACAAAAACGATTTAAAATGCTCAGCTTGATCAGAGAAGCGTTCTTGGACACCCTTTCACGGATTCCAGGGGCCATATTTGCCCTTTGACCTCTCCAAGGTCATCCAAGGTCACCAGGGGTCAAAACAGTATTTTGACAATAACGTTTGACCTATATAAGCTTGAGCGCTGAATCAAACACCATCGTGTATGTTTCGTCACTGGCTTTCATTTAATATACGAAAAAATCACCTTCTGACCTTTTGTGACCTCAGGTCATATTAGGTCACGAGGTGACCTCTGGAGGTCAAAACACTTGCGGGAGATCATTACGTTCCACATAGCGGATAAAGGTCTGGCATTTTCCTATCGAATGGACTTTATCACATCTCAATAGCTCTAAAGGCATAAGAGTTATGCCCAGTTTGCTTAAGCATTGCATATTTGGGTGAAAATAGCCGATTTTGACCTACTTTGACCTCTGGAGGTCAAGCCATTGACCTGAGTGCTAAAACATGTGAAGTAATTTCTTACTGAATTCACGCCAGCTTTCTAATGCACTTTGCAGATTTGCGCTAACCCCCATATTTTCGGAGTTAGATGGGGGCATCGATGGCCCCCGGTGGGGCGAAGGTGGCGCCAGACCCTCCGGTGGGACGCGGGTTAAAGTACAAAGGAAGAATACGTTGTTAAATTGTATCTGATTTGCGTCAAATAGCCTAGCTGACCCAAGACGGTGTTTTTACCGACGTGAGCTGAGTGCAATAGCAAGGAGAGGCGGGTGACAGGGAACGATCTTGAGGGAGGTTTAAGCCGAATTAGCCCGCCCGAATCCTGTTCGTACTTTTATGTACCCAAGTAATGGATTTTTGGGGACATCTAGAAATTGATTGGCCTATGATCACTAGAAGCAAAAGCCGCCGCGAGAGAGCTGTTCCAACGAGTGAAAACCCAAAACATTATCCCCCAGGGTCAGCTAAGATCTGTAGAAGCCTTCTTCATTTGTTGCCCATCATCCTCCCTCAGCAGAGCAAAACTTCCAACAAAGCGAGAGGTGCTAAAATACGACCTTACCAGCAGCAGGAACATCCTCGCCTTTGTGGAGATGCCACTGCTACCAGTGCAAGTGTAAATGTGAATATGTTTTGAGCCATGGCGTTCACGGAATATAACTGCAAGGGGAATTTACGACGGCTGCTGGATGGAAGATTTTTTCTGACAAAGAACAGAGTGAGAGGGTGACGGTAAAACATGAAAGACGCGTTTAGTATGCTGGCTAATCCTTGGGATGCCGCAGCGCCCCACTCCGCAGTGTCTCAAAAATGGTTTTGCACTGGGATACTGAGTGTAAAATTCACGTTTAAAAATATGGTAGGCGAGAGGCAAATCCAAACGGTGTAATATGGTAGGAGTTAGTTTAAACTCAATTGCATCCCTTACTTAAAGTTTGCTCATTTTTCATCCAAATTTTCCTTCCTTCCACACTAGATGATTTTTATACACTAGGATTATTGAATTATGCCAAAATAAATCCACTAGAAAAGTGGGTCCAAAAGTGAGAAAGAAAAAAGTGAATGGGAAATTCAGAGCGCCTGGGTGTCATTCTCTACTAAGCATTCTAGGATTTTGATCATTGTGCCTCCATCGCCATGGTCAAGGATGACACTCTCGTGTCAGAGGAATACAAACGGCAGAACACTACGCTCTACCAATATCAGTAAGACCAATTTCTGGCCGCCATGAACTGGAATGACAAGAACTTTCAGGGGAAAAGAAAGCGGCGATGTCCCGGGAGCAGAGTGGAAAAATGACGACGACGACCACAGGGCAGAAATTCACTCAATTAGTGTGTCCCCATAGCACACTCCTCATAAGAAAAGGCAAACAATTGTGTGAGTCAGATTTCTGTGTCATATTCTGCCAGCACCTGTTATCGCCGAGGCTGCTGACTAGCGACCTTTCAGGGGGAGCCATCGATCTTTCAGAGGGGCGCCGCGACCATTTCAGGGGGCACCGAGGGTCGAACGAAGGAGGCACGTGCCCCCTTTGCACCCCTGGATCCGCGATTGATTCTCCCACTTTGGGGTGGCCATGTGAGGAATTGCGTGTCCCGTTCCTTAGTCCATCAGCTTTATCGCATTCAATGTTCCGAATTTTCAAACGGTAAACTGTCTTCCCCCTCGGTGCTTGAAGCTCAAGCCCGATGCAATATTTTTTGCTGCTGATGTTGCCACTTTGGAATTTCTTTAGCAAAATAACCATGTATTCCTCTTTTTGCTGTAATTTATACACATTTTTGCTTCTCTGACATATTACGGTATTTTCTGTGTCCTTTAAACTCCATAAAAGTCATTCTTGAATCTATAAATTTCCAGCAAGATAATATTTTCTCGTCCAATTGAACTAGTGCCTTCCCTGAAATGATCACAATACTACTTGAAAGGCCGATGACACCCCACTGAAATTTTGCGGGGAAGTCGTGTTGCATCACCCCTAATGCTTCCGAATATTGCAGTAACGTTGTTCAGTTCTTGAAAATCGGTACGGACTATACAACTTTTATTGTGCGTGTTTTGCAAGAACATGCCTTTAGCTCTTAACATCAGGGAACTATGGCCTCGTGACTGGAGGTATGTGAGGGTTATTTGGACATCAGGACACATTTTCACACGAACCTATCACGGCTCCTCTCCTCATAAAAAGGTCATACAAAAAATTCCAAAATCGGTCACATAAAAAATTCCAAAATCCAATGATAGTGATGTGTGGACTCCATTGTATCATATCAGTGTTAATTATAAGTCAGAGCTGAGGGCCTATCCATAAAATACGTAACATGTGTTCTTATAATTTTAACCCCCTCCCCTCATGGTAATACTTCCTTACGACCTGTTGTAACGTCTAACAAAACGGTTGCTGCCTTCCCACCCCCTGTTTTTCCTTAGGTATTTTATGGACGGTCTCTTGTTTAGATCATCTTTGATCCTGTCCTAGGTCAGGGCCTATAACTTGGGAAACTGCTTCCAATACATTACAAAAGCTTCGGTTTATGTCGAACTGATGTGGTCAGGAAGGGTCTGAACGGGATTGAGATCGTACACGTGTATTGTCGATTGCAACACAAACTATCCTATAATCAGAAACACCTCTCGATCACAGTGAGGACAACTCCGCACATGATCAGAGGTAGAACGCCACCCCTTCTTCGAGCACCAGAAAAATGTTCCACAATAAATACTTGGGTAAACACATGGAGCTGCGTGCCTCAGGGTTCGGTGGGTGAGTGAGTCAGTGAACCCCTTTTCATGACCGCTACGAGGCGGGGATCCCTAAGATCCGCCAAGGCGGTTACAAATGCGGGCACCCGGTCCATGTGTCATGTTTATGTGCATGTGTTTGTACGCGCGGAGAATGACGACCCACCGACGCAAAGCGGGCCAAGAACATAAAATTTGGTCACGAAAGTGGCCGAAGTGGGAAGAAGGAAATGGGCGCGGATCCTACCGCTGACTAGCTGCTAACTAGCCCAAAAAAGGTAGCCAATCCACAGCCATGCTTGAACTGCCATTTGGCTAGCTTTGGTCCATCCCAGGTGACAATGGTGCGAGCTGCAACCGCTTTCTCATTTAGAGAAATCAAGACATTTGCCCAATAGCAGTCTGCCCTCGGAAAAATACTGGGCCCGCCTCTGCGAGAGCACCTGTTACTGTGACGCGTCTGACCTTGCCCGCAGCGGTTCTTGGTCACCTGAAGGGTCGTAATGCGTGGAATGCGCAGCGTACTACAGTTTACAACCAACGTGTCACGTGGGCGATCTGTGCATCAGGATGAATGAACGAATGGCCTGACACCTGTTGTTGGGGAAACAGGGTATTAGTTCTGATGGGTCATGTCGTGTGGCGCATGTGTCGAGGGTAACGCACCCTTAAGACCCCTGAACTTGGCATGTTAAGGTCTCCGAGCGGTGTTAGGACTCTTGAGCTGGTATGGACCTCCTGACCTGATTTGCCGCTCCTTGAGGTGATTCAGGGCCCTTTAGCTTGACTGGGCCTTTGAATTGGTGTGGAGCCCCCGCGTTGGTGTTGCCCCTTCCTTTAGCAGTTTTGGGATCCCGTGAAGCTGAGCTGGTCTGCGGTCCCTGAATCTGAATCTGGTCTGCGGTCCCTGAATCTCAATCCACCCCTGACCCATCACCTGATGCTGCGGCTGCCTCGACATCGACATCAGCGGAAACACGATCAGCAGTCCTCCCGCTGACCTGCCTCCAGGCTGAATAAAACCAGGGCTCTGACAACGATGGTCAGTCAGTCATCAACAGCTATCACCATGGCCGCAACCCCAGCTTTACCCACCATCCAGTTCGCGGTGGACCATCGAGAGGATCAAGGGAAAATGCTACTCCTGGTGAAATGGCTGGGACACCCATTGTCCGGTGCCACATGGGTGCATCAGGAATTCCTCCCGGAGATCGTTAGCAGGAACTACTGGTCGAGCCACCTACAGACGCCACCACACCCCATCGAGCCTGGATGTTTGACAACTTTACAGCCAGTCCCTGCGACTGTTCCACCGCCTGAGGACACGGAAGCCGACGTTGAAGTAGAGGAATCCGAAGCTGAAGACGTTCTGGAGGACGACAACAATGTCGACACTACCGAGCTGGAAGAACAATTCTGGTATATAAACATCAACTACGTCCCCAGAACCCCAAGTGACAGCTCTACCATCGCGAACGCTGGTTCCGATGTAGATGAGGACCTGCTTTCGGACCTGAGAGAAATCCTCGGCTGCGAAATCGAATTTAGCCAGTTTTGAAAATGAAAACTTTTATATCAGATAGTGTACTCAGTGTTCAACAAACCTTAACCCTGTATGTATGTTTGGAAGAAAAATGTTTCGTATTGTTTGAAATAAATATGTACTCAACTTATTTTTCATTTAGGAACCCAATTTGATGGGAAATGAAAGGGAGGAAACGAAAATTTTGGATGATTATCCAAAATGTCATTTGAAAAAGGACCTCGCGCTGTGATGTGACAAAGATTTTTGTCAGCCTCTAATTAATTCATAAATTTTAGTATCAATTATTCGACAGAATAGTCTCATCTGAAATCATTACCCACCAACATGCTCTCGTCAGGCTGTGTGCTCAGTCCTGTTCCCATGCACGAGCGTGTGAAGGCCGGCGTACCATTCTGTGAATGCCCGGGTTATCTAAAATAACTTTTAGTGGTATCAAGCGGCTCCCTCTGATGTCTAATGTACACCTGCGCTGTACTGTGCGGCATTGCCTTTGATGTCTCAGAGTCCATCTGAGTTCCCAGCGACAGTGATAGGCGGCCCCTTTGTCATATGCCACATGCATTAGTAGCGTCCGTCGGCTGTGACCGAACTTCCGTGTGAAGCCAGGCTTGTTTCATTAATGTTATCGAGATGTATCCTTAGTGTAAGTGCTGCCGCCTTTGATATTAGCCGCCGCCGACGTATATAAACTTCCCGTGTTTTGTCAGTAGCAGGTCAGTATCAAGCAAGTGTCAGTGTTAGCACGAGCCTCAGTGCAACGCTCAGTAGACGCTGTTGTGACAGCGAGTAGATAAATGTAAGTGTGAAGAACTGTCTTGGTAGAGTGTTTGGTCTAAAAGTTAAGTGATAAAATATATATATTAAAATCAGAAGAAGTTCCCTGTCCATCGCAAACACAACAGACTAGAGGTCCACCATTACGCAACGCACTCACAGTCAGGCCCAAGAACAACTCTTGGCTACATGCATATTTGCACATTGCACATTGCATATTAACCATGTTTTTTTCGGATACTGAGTGCAACTCCCTGAATCTTTTCTTGCATGTCCGGTTGAATTTGTTTTTAAGTTGTATTATTATTATTGCCCGGCATTCAATTTTTTATTTTCCCTTTTTCCTTACTGACGGTGCCTTATATTTCCCCCCGAACCTATGCGCCCCGTCTCAGCATTGCTGACTATGCACCGAATTCCTGCATCGCTCGAACTGGCGTGTGCCTGCCGCTGCCCCCTTCCCCGCCGCCTCCGCGCCGGAGCGAGATGCTCCTCCCCCTGCGCTCGGGTGTGGGTGCCCGTTTTTCGTTATTCATCACTCGCCCGATTGTATTCTGCCACCATGTTTCATCCCATTTTATGTGTTCGGTTTCATTTCAAGTGTACAAGTGTACAAATTTACATGTTTGGATGTAAATAATTACAAATTTTACATGGATTCGCTCAAATTTAGTTATTATTTTGAGGCTGCAGAGCCAGTATTCATCAATGTTAATTGAATGTCTCCACTGTTCCGTGAGAGTAGATCACTCAATATGTGTTTAGAATTTATAGGAAACGCATCCCAACAAATGGTTAAAGGGAATGTGGCACCTTGTAATTAGGCGTACTTTTAGCCGAAAATAATGAAACCACACGTGATTTCTCTGAAAATGTACAATAAGCTCAATATTTTTCGCTGATACTCAATATTTCTAAAATACTCCTCTAGATAAAAATAAATATCTGCCCGTGGATGATGTCACGATCTGGCAACCACTACTATACTCGAAACGCTTCAAGGGCTTCAATTGACTGATGCTCACCGTGACGTCAGCATATGTCGTCACACCAACAGCTGACAACTGTGGCCTGCTGCTAAGAGTAATTGAGGGGTACATTGCACGCATGTTTTAGCTTTTTTTCTACGGAAATCTCGAGTTCCAAGACAAATGATATATTGAGTAACGGGTTTTCCTACTTGCTTTACAACTTGGCAATCTCAGTTAATAAAACGTTATGAAGGTGTCATATTCCCTTTAAAGGTGGATAGCCCACGATTATCAATTACCAAATACGATCAGTACCAAGACGTGGGACCAGAAAATTATCACTCCCATTGATCACATCAGGAAATGTCCCGGAATATAAATCATGAGATACAGACAAACATGTCTGTTTTGACCGACTTGTTTTCATTTTTCGTAATAACGCATCAAATCATTAGTGAGTGTAACCATTGTGTCACGTGGCTTTTGGATATGGTGCAAGAAAATTGTCACACTGTTCCACCTAGTGAGCATTCCTGACACGAGACTAAGAAAGTCTGACTCACAGTTTCATTCACATGAAGACATCTAAAAGGTTAATGGAGTAAAGTTGGCTTTGGTTCGGCAGTTCGACCTAGTACACCCTCCCCCTGCAGAGAGCTGGTCTGTCACCGCCTCCTTTCTCGAAATCGGAAGATATTGAGGAGGGAACAGAAAATACTTGTATATTCGTAGGCACCTCCAACGGTGGTGTTCCGTAGCCAGCAGGCATGCCTAATGCCGTCGAGAAATATCCATATATAACCTATTTTATGTAATTTACACGGGCAGATGAGCATTATTCGACAACTAATCGTTTCGAGCAGCACGGGCCTGCCCGGAAAACTGTTTTCAGATAAAAAATCATGATGAAAACGCCTACCAAATAACAATCATCGCAAACCATCTGATTGCAAATGCCGAATAATCACGAGTTACCCCACAGCGAGTCAGTTCTAACGCTCAAGGAAGTAAGCATTTCTTAGATCCGCAGGAGTTCTCCTTGCAGGAGCACCCGTCGCCATCCTGACAGCAGTATGGCTTATAAAAACTTTTGGTTGAGAAGACGCCTACAATTTTTATAAGCTGCGTGTTTTCTCTATCCTGTATAGGAGCCGAATTCGAGGGGAGGTGTTTAAACCCCTTCCCCACCAGGGAGAAGGTGGCTCGGAGACCCGGCGAGGGGGGGTGTTAAATAATACAAATCCGGTACACGGTGCCTTTTTAAACCCCATGAAACTCTAATCCACCCGAATGAATATTTCAAGATGAGCCTGTGAGCTTTATGAGGCTGGAAACATTGTCTGAAGCCATAACTCAGACATATCCAGCCTCGGAACTCTCTTGCCCAGGCGCCTCGGTCAGTGGACGGACCGGACCGCCTGGGGCTAGGCACATGCGAGACGGTACTGATCCCCATCGGTTCAAAACACTGTGCCCCCTGCGCACCACACACTACTTACTACGTGTCGTTGTCACACCTGTCGTTGCAAACACGTAGTGATCACGTGACCCAGGTATGCGTGCCAGTCGAGCGAAGGGTCGGGGATTATCAAAGGCGGTGGCAAGTCAGCCGCAGACAACCCGTCAGAATGCAGCGAAATCAGTAATTGTGTAATATTTTCTCACTCAAATGTCAGATTAAGAATTATTGGTGACCATTGGAAAGCTCTTGAAAAAAATACATGAACCCTTTTGTAAAGCTATAGGAACTATCGGTTGCGAGCTATCCATCCTAAATCGATCGAGCCTAGTCATGGCAATTTCAATTGGAGGGAACTGTGCCTTGGTCGCTAGAGAAGATTGAAATTAGGAGTGGGCCCAAACAAGACGACTTATAGACCCCCACCGGATTTCGGACCTGTTTCGAATTTTCGGAAACCTGATGTTTGTCTCCTATTCCAACCTGCATTGAGATTGACAGTACTTGATGGAAGTCAAACGTACTGAAAATGGTCGGCCAAAATACCAATGAATCAATTAGAATTCATTCCGTAGTTTCAAATTTGTATCTATTTGAATGGCCTGGGGCATCAAAACACTTACTCAAAACAAGTAGGACCAGATCATAATTTCGCCTTTGTCTATTAACTTATATTGAGGTGAAATTGAGTTAAGGTAAAATTGTGCCAAAAGCATATCATTAGGGCACCAAACTCTGTCAAAATACACGCTGTATCTACATCCCAACGATGTTATTGAGCTTAAATTGTTTCACCCATACATTTTCAATGGAGAGACCGCGGCCCGTACTGGAAGTATTGCGGGGTGTGAAACATACAATGCATTACTCCACAGATATTTAAAGCTAGAGAATACTCCCAGATCGTACCAATACTTAATTCAAGACAAAGCGATTGCATAAAAAGCTAGAGAGAAAGCAATGGATCAATAAACCACCTGAAGGCGCATCTAATTTGATGATGCACATTGCCTTCGCAAATTCCGGATATGTCAAGAAAAAGGTATTTTAGAAATGCATCGCAAAGTAACGAATTTCACCTATGATTTCACCAAAGGGGCCCCAAGTTAGCCTACCCTATAAGCCTAAAGCGGGTGACCACCACTCTAACAATAGCGAATTGAATTTAAAAATTGAATTTCGCTCCGCTACGTGAGTACGCCACTTGCCTCAATTCGAAACTATCCGGAACCAGGGACAGCATTCTCAAACTCCTAACATTGAAATTGGTGGCGTTACTCCTTATTAACTCAAAAAACGGCGACGAACACTCCTTTCTCATATAAATTATGGCTTTTCTGTGAAAGATGATCATTTCCAAAATCCGAACTGGCTAACAATCCGAAGGGCTGAACTGGCTCAGTTTTCCTTTTTCTGCCAGTTCTCGAGAAGTTATTCATTTCTGTTTGAATTGTAGATACAATTATTTCCGCGTAGGTATCCGGATCATTCTTATCTGGGAAAGTACCTACCTTATTTTTAATATTTTGGCCAAGTTATTCTACCCAATTCATATCAAAATAAGGTTTCAGATGAATGAACATGTTTCCGAGTACTGAAGGGCAAAGAGAGGAAGACGGGTAAATGGTCACTTGTATCATCAATAATTATTCCGGAATGCATTGGGGATTGAAAAAATTGTATATATATATTGTCGATAAGAGTGGCAGTATTTGCCGTCATACGGGTGGGTAGACTTACTGTGGGGAGGAGACCACCTTCTGCCATGCATGCCAGAAGTTTATGTGGAGCCTCTTGATGGTTAATGTGCAGCAGATCGATATTAAGGTCCCCAGCAATTATACATCTTTTTTACCAGAACTTCAGAACAAGAGGATCCTTTACTATTCTTTCGTGTAAATTCAAACATTGGCGACACAATTTCGGAATAAGATTGTATTGGGCACGATCTCCAGTTATAACACGTCTACCTTATTTGCGAGCATTACGAGAACCTTAATCATAACTGGATGAGAAAGAAGATAGTTACCTGCTGAAGCGAAACAATTCAATACAATATTCACAAATATCACAAGATATCACAATCATACACAGACCACAAATATCACATCCGACTGAACAGTCTTTGGGCCATTCTAAACTTGCTGTAGCTTTCAAGTTTCAATACTTGTGCACTACAGTGACATTCTGACATCCGCTGATGTTCAGGGTAACTGCAGGCGCAGATTCTACATTTCTTGATTTGCTGTTCACGGAGAACGGCAAACGACTCTCTACACTCACTGAGAGCTTTCTGGATGTTTATATCCGCGTCCACGTAGTTTTGTAAGCTTGCTACTGATTTGTGGCCCGTAAGCTGGGCCACATTCTCCCGAGGACAGCCTGACTCCAGAGCACGCTTGACGCATGTTTTGCGGGCTGAGTGGTTCGTCATCCTTCCGCCGATCCCTGCAGCCTCACAGGCTGTTTTCATGAAGCCTGCGATCGATTTTTTCCTAGAGGAGCATATTGGTACCAAATTTCTTCCTGCTTCCTCCTTGCGTTAACAGCCAAGTAGAAAGGGTTACCTTTTCCCTTCATCTTTTCCAGCCTCCTCTCAAACTCGAGGTATGCCCGAACCGGACAGCGCTTATCTTCGTCATTTTTTAACGCTTTCGGGCGAAATGCACGTCATCCACCCATGATCGCTCCATCTCGGGTCTTTGTCGTCCTTTCTAGGAACTCGAGATACTGGCCGGTTGCGTCTTCTTTCAGCTTGATATCTCCCCACTGAAGCTGACGCGCCTCATCTCTGCCACGGTGGCCGAAATGTATGGTGGTCAGCCCCCACACAGTGTGCTGTAGTGTCTCGGGCGTGCCGAATCCTAGCTGTACTTTTTCAAAGAGTTTCTTCATCTTCCTTCGTTGCGGCTGTAGCTCGGTTGGCGCGATTCCACTTTCCTTCTGCTTTGAGCAGTTTCACTTTTGCCTTCTTAACGTCTCTGGCACCCTGAAACTCTCGGTCAGTTTCAAGGTCACCTACATGGGCATCCTTAAGGTAACGTCCAAGGATAGAGAAAAGGCTATGGAAAGTGCTTGTCTCGTAACTATCGCCGTTTTCCTTCCTTGCGTCCATAAAAAACGAGCATATTAGCGTGTTCCATCTTGTTTTGTCCATGATGTCATGTATTTCCAAACCAGCTTTAATTGCATGTTCTGACCGTCGTTTGAGCCAAAATTTAATTTTGCGTTCCGTTTCTGGGCAGCGGCTTGCCTCTATAAACTGTCTCATTTTGTCTACTACCTTTTCTTCGTCTAGTTGAAGGCCTAAATATGTCGGAAAAAGGTATTTCACTATCCATGGCTCTCTCGGGTACGAAATCAGAGAGAAAACGGAAAAATTAATCAGTCTAAATTGAAGACACAACAGCATATGGTAAATATCATACCGCACTTGGTCCGGAATGTTTTTGCAGAACCTCGGTCATTTTTTAATTTTCCGAAGTGGCCTCGGTCCTGCACAAACATTGCACCGGCCCCGTGCGGCATTATATAATACCGGTATCGTCTTTTTTCAATTTGTGAAACCAGTTAACAAGATACCACAAAAGGTATCGAAATATGTATATGGTGTAAGTTGCAAAGACATTTTCTTCACCCAGTGATAGCCCGAAAAACGTAGAGTTCTGCATTTATCAACCTGAGTAAAAACGACTTTCAAAGCTTGTCTTCGTACTTAGCACGCGCCCCGCTGGGGAGGGCGAATTTCCCCCAACCTTGGTTTTTCCCAGATAACACAAAAACAAAGAGACGCAGAACATCAAAACTTACGGTACCTTATCCCTGATCAATTTAACGCATCTTATCATTTTTAAGTCAGGTCGTGTCAAGTCAAAGAGCTATCCAAGGTCAAGCGACCCAGCCTCAAAACCTAAAATCACGAGTTTGAAGCGGCGCCTAAGGAACATCCGCCAACCGATCAGTTTGAAACTTCCACAATATGATGAGGTTATTAGGGTCTATAAATCTGCTATCTCGGAATTTTATATTGTTGACCCAAGGTGAGGTCAATTTTTTGGTCACCCCATTGGTGAAAAATTGTGAAAAATTGAAAGGGCTCGTTTTCAGTAAATACAGGATAGGTAAACCTGAAAATCCTCAAACCGTGTATTCTTACAACGATATTGACCATAAAGTTGAGTTTTTGACCATCTGACGTCTCAAAGGTCATGTCAGGTCACAGTAGCATACAGTGATTGTATTGCCAATAACTCCTCACTGAATTGAGATAAAGCTCCTATTCTGTTTGCAATGTGTTTATATTGTCATGGGGAGTCGATTGATATGCATCATGACCATACCAGGTCACCCTGTGACCCTGACCTTGCTCGATGTCAGGTCATTTTCACAATTTGACCTAGCAAGGTCATATTATACATTATTCGATTTACCACGATGAGAGAAATCAAATGATGCATAAATATTTGCCCTAGCTCTGCTGAGTAAAAATATAGAGTGGAAAACGTACACTGCCCTGTTGTAAGCCTATGGGAAGTTCTCTGACCTATGCTAACCTCAATATTGACCTGACTTCAAAATACTTCATATAATTTGTCTTCGTCTTGTAAAAGGCTTTCGAACACCGTCCGTAATTTTTATTTAGCTTTCATGGGAAATGAGATACGTACGGGGTGCAATTCCCCCAGCGGGGCGCGTCATAACAGGGACCCAGCGGGGCACGTGTTATATCAATTTACTGACGTTTGGTCTTGTGAATTCTGATTTTTGCCAGAAAGATTTATGCCGTTTGATTAGTTTCGTAAACGTACGGTATGTAGTTATCGCTTCTCTAGTTTGCGTGTTTATCTCTGGTGGTACCCATGAGTTCCTGTCAATAAAACGTTGCTGTTTCAGTTAGTCCGATTTAAGTGTGAGGTTGTGATGTATCTGGTAGTCTGACCGTGTGATTATCTGATTGGTGATGATTGGCGAATGGCCTGCTGTGATTGGTTGTTGAGTGTGTGCTATTGGTTTTACCCAGGATGTTTGTGCTGACTTCTTGGGTCAGTCTGGTTTGAGCGGCTCAAGTGGACAGTCCATACAGCGATGTAGCTGAGACATATCACCTGCCTAGTGCTGTCGAGAGATACCCATGCACAACCACTTCTATGTATTTTAGACAGTCCGAAGAACATAATTCGACAAAAAATAGTTTCCAGCACCACGGGCCAAGACGCAAAACTGTTTTCAGATAAACATCACGATGAAAACGCTTGCCAAATAACGATTATCGCAAACCATCTGATTGCACATGCCTAATAACCACAAACTGTTCCGCTGCGAGCCAATTCTAACGCTCAGGTAGAGCATTCCCTCTCTTTTCCACAGGAGTAAGCCTGGCAAGTGCACCTGTTGCCATCCTGACAGCAATACGGTGCAGGAAAAACTCGCGGGTCTAGGCATTCTGCTGTGGCGGATGTGCAAGTTTTTCCGCCGGACCCCGCATCTGCAATAGAACACGCCGTCTCAAGATAGTAATGGGCTCTGACCAATTCTCTCCCATTTAAACGAAGCCTGTGATACCCAACGTGTACAGTTCGATTATATACAAAGTAGGAAGGTTGAAAATGACAGAGCTAATGCTCTATTTTTATTTTGCAATGCTAAACATATGGGCTTGGTTCTCTCAGATAAACTTCAATACGAGAAGAGTAGAACACGCACGAAGTCAAGGTCAATTACATACAAATTGACAGTGCCTTTGAAGTAATGCTTTCTCCGGTAAATTCCTACAATCTATATATGTAACGCCCCATATTCTAATAGGTGGCAACCAGACGTCATATTTGTTTTTAGTTGATGGAAACAAAATAATATAAATATATTGATATTCTTACCTGTCAGCGTGGTCCCCAGAAAGGCTAAAAGCAGGAGTACGAGCAAACACCTCATGCTGAGATTGTATGATCAGTCCTGAACCGTGCAGACTGACTCTGGTAGCTCCTTACAGTGAGTGAGAGAGCGAACTGTGCCTGGAAGTGGCAACACCTGGCTTATAAGCAGCCCAGTTGCCAAAGCGGTACTGCAAATCCCGTGCAAGGGCCTTGAAATGGGTTTGGGGCGGGGGGGCTTAGAACAGCAGGTTGAAAGGCAAGAGCGCAATTGAATAAAGACCATACCAACAGGAACAATAGCAAGAAAAATCATGTAAACTTTTTCAATTCCTAACAGTTTGAATTACAGTTTCAGGGTAGTTATAGGTACCTCCTATATGTACTTTTAGCACTTCAGAGCAGGGGAAAAACGAGGATTTTGCTGAGGGTTTTGCTAAGGGTTGCAAAGCCTAGGCGCGGTCAAACTACTATCTGGGATGTGGCTTTTGGTATAAAGGGCGCTTTTGTGAAACTAATTTTGTCTTTGTCGATGCCATTTTGAAAAGCGCACACAAAGAAACGTCAGAAGTTTTTCTTAAGTGTCTCAGCTTAACACGCGCTAGGGTGGATTTCCGACCACCTTCTTCCTAGTGGAAGGGGGTGTTTGAACACCCCCTCGGACTCGGCCTCTATGCGGGATAGCGAAAAAAACGCGAACGTTTGTGGATGACTCATACAATGTCATGACGAAACTATATCAGTCAATGTTTGGCTCAGGTCAATATTGAAGTTATGACAGGTCAATGAAGTTTGCATTTTTAGCAAGGCTCTGGCATCTGACAGTTAAGTTAAAATCATTTTGTAAGCACTATTGCTTCCTCTTGTCAAAGCAGGTCGAATGATGTATAATATGACCATACTAGATCAAGACACGAAAATACCTGACTTAGGTCAGGGCAAGGTTACTTTTCGACCTAGCATAGTACATACACATATCAATCGACTCGTAATAGCAATCACAACGCAATGATATAAAAATAAAAGCTGTATCATGTCATGCAAAGTTAAGTAATATTGCAAAGTTAAGTTTAGCTGCAATGTAGTCATATGTCTGAAAATTGCTTAACACGCGCATTGACGGGGGTCTGAGCCACCTTCGCATTGACGGGGGGGCGGGTACCCGCCCCCCTAAGATCTCGAGAACCACGGTAGGTAGCGAAAAACGGTAAACGGCGTTGGGCTGCCCATCCACTTCTCCATCGAAAACATTTGAACCATTTTTTTGTCAGGTCACATTTAAAGTCACGAGAGGTCAAAACATGCCCGTCATAGGGATAACATATAAAATTCAGTTTTTCGGGCATTACATCTGAACAAGTAAAGATAGAGCAAAACGACTTGAACTATATGAATCCTCTTAGCCAGCCGAACCGAATGATATATAATTTGACCTTGCTAGGTCAAGTCAAGGATTTGACCTGACCTGAGGTCAGGTCAGGTTCAAATTATATAAAATGCATATCATTAGAACCGCAAAGCCCAGGCGAGTCTAATGCAGTTAAAATAAATGCTCTATCACCATCCGTTACTGAGTTATTCCGTAAAAAACATTTTTCCCATGTATTTCCAATGGAGAGGTCATGCCTCGTACCTGACCTTAGGTCATCAATATCAAAAATACCGGAACATATGTTAGAGAACTCAGTGGGGCCATTATGTGATATGAGTTTCAATCGGATAAGTTCACCCTGCTCCGACTTATGCTATCTTAAACTTTTTTTGAGGTCGGGTCACTTGACCTGTACTGGTGACCTGACCTGAGATGACCTAACCTTAAAATTTTCACAGAAGTTGTAAAAATGATGAGGGAAAAGGTATACCAAGTATGGCGGCGCTACGCGCCGCCGTTTTTCTACTATTCCCGAAAAACCTGAGGGGGGGCGGGTACCCGCCCCCCCCGTCAATGCGTGTGTTAAATAGCCTCAAATGACCTCTCACCTGTCAGGTCAAAAACTGAAACATGAGCCTGGAAAGAGCCCAGGATACTGCGATTAGAAAATGTGAAGGTATTCTCAGCTGTATCTATACAAATACAGCCAAATTTCTGTTTTCCCATGTATTGCCAAATGGAGCGTCCATGGTTCGTACTTGAGCTTAGGTCATCGATAGGAAAAATCCCGGGATTTCTCTTGTAGCACTCGGTGATCCTATTATGTGGTATAAGTTTCAATCCGATAGATTCACCCATTTCTTAATAATGCAACCTGAAACATTTTTGGAGGTGTGGTCACGTGACCTGCGCTGGCGACCTAAACTGAAATGACTTAACCTTAGAAATTTGGGGAAAGTTGCAGAATTGATAATAAGGTGTGCTAAGGACGTCGGCGCTTCGCTCCGCCGTTTTTCATACCGCCAGAAAAACCCGAAGGGGTGTTCAAACACCCCCTCTCCCACACACGGGCGAGTGTTATAGATATTCTCTGTGGTCAGAGGTAGTTTCAGTGGTTGACCTGCAGTTTATATAAAAAATAAGGTCATTAAATGAGACAACTTTTAACGGTTTTAGTATCGATGAACTAGTGGCCGGTCATTACCGTAGTCTCTCCATTGCAATAAACGGAGAAATTTTGGAAAAAAATTTAGGATTAAGGGGAATTAAATATCAAAATGTGCTTCTATCTGCAGTGAGCAGTTTTCTCAGAGAACCTCCGAGGGTCTAGGTAATATCAAAATGGACATATGATCCCTGAGAGGTAGCCTTGGAGCCACTTAACACGCGCCCCATTGGGGGCGAAATGCGCCCCCTCCTGGTTTTCATATATAGGCATTATATCTTCGTACATGAGCACAACAGGAGCCTCACATTCAATCCCGCTTCTCATGCTGCACATATCTTGATGCTATGAAACTGATCGTCGTGAAGCAGAAAACTGCCTGCATGAAATGACGCCCTATTCACTTCCGTTGACCTCGTGCTGAAGAGCGCATGCGCAGTTGACTTCCCAGGAGAGAGCCAGTTACGCCTCCAAAAGTATATAAAGCATTTAGGGGGAAGGGGTCAGTGAGAGCTCAATAGAATAAACCTCTTCAAATGTTGCAAAAACACGCCCATTCCGTCCAATTTGCAATTTCAAAGGAGTTCTGTGTTTGGGAGTCAGGAGTCATTAGGTAAATCCAGTGAGTGTATAGGGGTATTTAAACCTTTCCAAGGTGTTAAGCAATACTTTGACTCTGCTAATAGGAGTACTTTATTCCCAGGAATCTCATAATCGGTTATGGAACCATTTTGGGGCAAATGGGGAGTACTAACCCCCGGTAGTCAAAACTTTAACAAAACTTTAACACGCTCATTGACAACGGCGGCGCGTAGCGCTGCCGTACTTGGCATACATTTCTTGCATCATCTTTACAACTTCTGTCAAAATTTTAAGGTTAGGTCATCTCAGGTCAGGTAATTAGTAAGGGTCAAGTGACCCGACCTAAAAAAAGTTTAAGATATCATAAGTCGGAACAGGGTGAACTTATCCGATTGAAACTCGTATCACATAATGGGCCCACCGAGTTCACTAAAATATGTTCGGGTGTTTTGGATATCGATGACCTAAGATCAGGCACGAGCGATTACCTCTCCATTGGAAATACATGAGAAAAATTGTTTTAACTGAATAACTTAGTAGCGGATGGTGATAGAGTGTTTATTTCAACTGCAGTAGATTTGCCTTGTCTTCGCAGTTCTCGTGATATGCATTTTATTTAATTTGACTTTGACCTGACCTTGATTTGACCTAGCTAGGTCTTATCATATATCATTCGATTCGGCTTGCTGCGAGGAATCATATAGTTTAAATTGTTTTGCTCTAACTTCACTTGCTCAGGTGTAATGACCGAAAACCGTCACTCACATGCTATCCTTTATGACGGCATGTTTTGACCTATAGAGACCTTAAATGTGACGTGACGAAAAAATAGTTCAAATATTTTCGATAAACAAGTGGATGGGCTACCCGACGACGTTTACCGTTTTTCGCTACCTAGCGTGGTTTTCGAGATCTTAGGGGAGCGGGTACCCGCCCCCCCCATCAAAGCGAAATCCTCAGCGAAATCCTGGCTACGCCCCTGTGTGCAATGCGTACTGCCGGTGCAATTCATGCTCTGCTTTTTGGACAATGGCGTTCCGGGTCGGAATGGTCGGCCGGCCTGATGCTGACCGTGGGCTTCCTTTTGCACTGCTGCGGAGCCCCTCCGGGCGACGTGTTGTGAACCTCCCGGCCATGGGTGGAGATCACAGGGGGTTGTGGGGGTCCGGACCCCCTGATGCCCGGGTCCTACACCCTCTGTTCTCGCAAAGTATTTACGAGCCTATAAATAATGATAGTTCAATTCGCGGCATTTGTGTGATCGGCTGAGTCATAATTTGACCTATCTGTGCCTTTGCATCTTCTTTGTAGAGGATTACTAGACACCAGGGACGGCGCTACGGCTTCCCGTCACGATCATGAGTCAGGAAAAGTGCGGGCCCCCGAGCTGGTCTAGGGACCCTCAGCTGAACTAAGTAGCATATTAAGTCTATCTTTCACAGAGGATACGTGATTTAGTCTTGAGCCATACTCTTACCTTAACACGCTCAGTGGAGAGGGGTCTGGCGTCATCATGCTATCATGTTATCATGTATTTCTCACACTTCCACACAAATGAGGTGGCTTTTAAAGTGTCGTCGCAATGAACATGAAGTGATTATAAACTATGGAAGGAGATGGTAAGGATGAGGAAAGGTGAGGATCAAGAGGATGGGATTCTACCTGGAGGGGTCGCTGCAGCCACAGGCGCATGCGCTCACAGCCTCCAGGTAGAGTAAGGATAAGGATAAGGATTAGGTACCGGTAAAAACACACACACACACACAATCGCACACACACTTCGAACATTTAAACTAAAATAATATGAGGATGAAAATGTTCGATTCTTCGGCTTCGTTTTCATTTCGTCTTCGATCTGATAAATTTCGTTGTTTGTGCTCCATCTTGTCTGTGATATCGTTGATTTTGCTTCACTGATGTTCAATTGTTGCATATTTTTTATTTTCTTTAATCTCTGGTGCTGATGTTTTCTTTCACAAAACTTGTTTTTTATTGTTCTCTAAAATTAGCCATCCTGAAATATTTCAATATTCCCGCCGCAGAAGCTTTTCTTCTTGAAGGAGCTCTTAAAAACACGTGAAACGCAAGAAAAATCAAGGAGAAAGATTGGCGACGAAACGAGGATAGTAGCCCAAAAATGATTACTTACTTCTTATTTTAATCTTCTTCTAGCTTGCACCAGAGACGGTCGAGGCGAATAAAAATTAGTACATAATATAGACAAAAGAATGTATCGTTCACCTCTATGGTATCATTGCTGATTTTGAATTAGAACAGGAGTATTTTTATATTTTCAAAGAGCACTGAAAACACGTCCACTCCCTGTCGCTGAAAGAACTGAACTGGTCGCTGAAAGAACTGAACTGTCAACGTGCAGTGGAGGGTCCTGAAGTGCCCCCCCTGAGATCTCGCAAACCAAGAGGGTTTGAAATCACCCGTTGAAAGGTGCGTGAAGGCGGTGGTGATCTACGTTATGGCTAGGTTTTAATGACCTGGCTCAGTATCTTCAAGGTCAAAGGAAGCAGTAAAGGTCCCTCAGCTGAATTAAGCAGCACCTTAAGTCGGTCTTTCACGGAGGATATGGACCGTGTTGCTGGAAACCTATTGGGACATGCCATGTATATGTAGAAAGCCGGTAATACACTGAAAGTGAATTAATGTCATAGTGGGAAGGTCCCATTAAATGCCGACTGAAAGTTTGATGTCAAGGTCATTCAAGGTTAATTACCTATGATTAGCAAGACCTATTCCCCATAATGTACAATATAATTGGCACTGTAGCAGCCTTTAGGCAGAAATGAGGGTTTGATCTTGAAATATCCTTTGACCTTGACCAGTGACATTGACCTTGACAGTGAGTAACCAAAACTATGAAGTCAAAGCATCGCATACGTTATGCTGAGTACTGTCATCTGTCCGGAAGCAGTGAGGTCAATGACCTCGACAGGTGACCCTGATCTTTATTTGGGGTGACTTTGACATAAAACCCGATTATATGACTATTATTCTACTACTTACGGTTATTTAATAGGCGCTCCGAGCTTAGCTCCTATGTCCACCTCTAATGCATCGAGGGAGAATTCAAATTCAAAACAATTTTAGGGAAGAGCAAAACGTAATTTAAAGCCTGGTCATCCGTAATCTAGTGTAGTGATTTCAGCCTATTTGTTAGCAATGTTATATGACGTTATTACGTCACCACTCGGTTTACAGTGCAGGCCAACAGGTGCGACTGCGCGATTGCGACGGTCTCAAAATATAAGTATGAATTTGAAAGTATGTAAGTAAACAAAATTGAACCATTTATTTTTTAATTCGTTCCCCAATCGCCGCACTCATGCGTTCTCTTAAATGTGGCCAAGTAGCGTATTCTGGCGGCAAACGGTTCCCCGGGCACCTTGGAAAATAGATGGGGGCACTTTAAGACCCCTGAACTTGGCATGTTAAGGTCTCCGAGCGGTGTTAGGACTCTTGAGCTGGTATGGACCTCCTGACCTGATTTGCCGCTCCTTGAGGTGATTCAGGGCCCTTTAGCTTGACTGGGCCTTTGAATTGGTGTGGAGCCCCCGCGTTGGTGTTGCCCCTTCCTTTAGCAGTTTTGGGATCCCGTGAAGCTGAGCTGGTCTGCGGTCCCTGAATCTGAATCTGGTCTGCGGTCCCTGAATCTCAATCCACCCCTGACCCATCACCTGATGCTGCGGCTGCCTCGACATCGACATCAGCGGAAACACGATCAGCAGTCCTCCCGCTGACCTGCCTCCAGGCTGAATAAAACCAGGGCTCTGACAACGATGGTCAGTCAGTCATCAACAGCTATCACCATGGCCGCAACCCCAGCTTTACCCACCATCCAGTTCGCGGTGGACCATCGAGAGGATCAAGGGAAAATGCTACTCCTGGTGAAATGGCTGGGACACCCATTGTCCTGTGCCACATGGGTGCATCAGGAATTCCTCCCGGAGATCGTTAGCAGGAACTACTGGTCGAGCCACCTACAGACGCCACCACACCCCATCGAGCCTGGATGTTTGACAACTTTACAGCCAGTCCCTGCGACTGTTCCACCGCCTGAGGACACGGAAGCCGACGTTGAAGTAGAGGAATCCGAAGCTGAAGACGTTCTGGAGGACGACAACAATGTCGACACTACCGAGCTGGAAGAACAATTCTGGTATATAAACATCAACTACGTCCCCAGAACCCCAAGTGACAGCTCTACCATCGCGAACGCTGGTTCCGATGTAGATGAGGACCTGCTTTCGGACCTGAGAGAAATCCTCGGCTGCGAAATCGAATTTAGCCAGTTTTGAAAATGAAAACTTTTATATCAGATAGTGTACTCAGTGTTCAACAAACCTTAACCCTGTATGTATGTTTGGAAGAAAAATGTTTCGTATTGTTTGAAATAAATATGTACTCAACTTATTTTTCATTTAGGAACCCAATTTGATGGGAAATGAAAGGGAGGAAACGAAAATTTTGGATGATTATCCAAAATGTCATTTGAAAAGGACCTCGCGCTGTGATGTGACAAAGATTTTTGTCAGCCTCTAATTAATTCATAAATTTTAGTATCAATTATTCGACAGAATAGTCTCATCTGAAATCATTACCCACCAACATGCTCTCGTCAGGCTGTGTGCTCAGTCCTGTTCCCATGCACGAGCGTGTGAACGCCGGCGTACCATTCTGTGAACGCCCGGGTTATCTAAGACGGCTTTTAGTGGTATCAAGCGGCTACCTCTGATGTCTAATGTACACCTGCGCTGTACTGTGCGGCATTGCCTTTGATGTCTCAGAGTCCATCTGAGTTCCCAGCGACAGTGATAGGCGGCCCCTTTGTCATATGCCACATGCATTAGTAGCGTCCGTCGGCTGTGACCGAACTTCCGTGTGAAGCCAGGCTTGTTTCATTAATGTTATCGAGATGTATCCTTAGTGTAAGTGCTGCCGCCTTTGATATTAGCCGCCGCCGACGTATATAAACTTCCCGTGTTTTGTCAATAGCAGGTCAGTATCAAGCAAATGCCAGTGTTAGCACGAGCCTCAGTGCAACGCTCAGTAGACGCTGTTGTGACAGCGAGTAGATAAATGTAACAGTGTGAAGAACTGTCTTGGTAGAGTGTTTGGTCTAAAAGCTAAGTCATAAAATAGATATATTAAAATCAGAAGAATTGCCTGTCCATCGCAAACACAACAGACTAGAGGTCCACCATTACGCAACGCACTCACAGTCAGGCCCAAGAACAACTCTTGGCTACATGCATATTTGCACATTGCACATTGCATATTAACCATGTTTTTTCGGATACTGAGTGCAACTCCTGAATCTTTTCTTGCATGTCCGGTTGAATTTGTTTTTAAGTTGTATTATTATTATTGCCCGGCATTCTATTTATTTTCCCTTTTTCCTTACTGACGGTGCCTTATATTTCCCCCCCGAACCTATGCGCCCCGTCTCAGCATTGCTGACTATGCACCGAATTTCTGCATCGCTCGAACTGGCGTGTGCCTGCCGCTGCCCCCTTCCCCGCCGCCTCCGCGCCGGAGCGAGATGCTCCTCCCCCTGCGCTCGGGTGTGGGTGCCCGTTTTTCGTTATTCATCACTCGCCCGATTGTATTCTGCCACCATGTTTCATCCCATTTTATGTGTTCGGTTTCATTTCAAGTGTACAAGTGTACAAATTTACATGTTTGGATGTAAATAATTACAAATTTTACATGGATTCGCTCAAATTTAGTTATTATTTTGAGGCTGCAGAGCCAGTATTCATCAATGTTAATTGAATGTCTCCACTGTTCCGTGAGAGTAGATCACTCAATATGTGTTTAGAATTTATAGGAAACGCATCCCAACAAATGGTTAAAGGGAATGTGGCACCTTGTAATTAGGCGTACTTTTAGCCGAAAATAATGAAACCACACGTGATTTCTTTGAAAATGTACAATACGCTCAATATTTTTCGCTGATACTCAATATTTCTAAAATACTCCTCTAGATAAAAATAAATATCTGCCCGTGGATGATGTCACGATCTGGCAACCACTACTATACTCGAAACGCTTCAAGGGCTTCAATTGACTGATGCTCACCGTGACGTCAGCATATGTCGTCACACCAACAGCTGACAACTGTGGCCTGCTGCTAAGAGTAATTGAGGGGTACATTGCACGCATGTTTTAGCTTTTTTCTACGGAAATCTCGAGTTCCAAGATAAATGATATATTGAGTAACGGGTTTTCCTACTTGTTTTACAACTTGGCAATCTCAGTTAATAAAACGTTATGAAGGTGTCACATTCCCTTTAAAGGTGGATAGCCCACGATTATCAATTACCAAATACGATCAGTACCAAGACGTGGGACCAGAAAATTATCACTCCCATTGATCACATCAGGAAATGTCCCGGAATATAAACCATGAGATACAGACAAACATGTCTGTTTTGACCGACTTGTTTTCATTTTTCGTAATAACGCATCAAATCATTAGTGAGTGTAACCATTGTGTCACGTGGCTTTTGGATATGGTGCAAGAAAATTGTCACACTGTTCCACCTAGTGAGCATTCCTGACACGAGACTAAGAAAGTCTGACTCACAGTTTCATTCACATGAAGACATCTAAAAGGTTAATGGAGTAAAGTTGGCTTTGGTTCGGCAGTTCGACCTAGTACACCCTCCCCCTGCAGAGAGCTGGTCTGTCACCGCCTCCTTTCTCGAAATCGGAAGATATTGAGGAGGGAACAGAAAATACTTGTATATTCGTGTGCACCTCCAACGGTGGTGTTCCGTAGCCAGTAGGCATGCCTAATGCCGTCGAGAAATATCCATATATAACCTATTTTATGTAATTTACACGGGCAGATGAGCATTATTCGACAACTAATCGTTTCGATCAGCACGGGCCTGCCCGGAAAACTGTTTTCAGATAAAAAATCATGATGAAAACGCCTACCAAATAACAATCATCGCAAACCATCTGATTGCAAATGCCGAATAATCACGAGTTACCCCACAGCGAGTCAGTTCTAACGCTCAAGGAAGTAAGCATTTCTTAGATCCGCAGGAGTTCTCCTTGCAGGAGCACCCGTCGCCATCCTGACAGCAGTATGGCTTATAAAAACTTTTGGTTGAGAAGACGCCTACAATTTTTATAAGCTGCGTGTTTTCTCTATCCTGTATAGGAGCCGAATTCGAGGGGAGGTGTTTAAACCCCTTCCCCACCAGGGAGAAGGTGGCTCGGAGACCCGGCGAGGGGGGTGTTAAATAATACAAATCCGGTACACGGTGCCTTTTTAAACCCCATGAAACTCTAATCCACCCGAATGAATATTTCAAGATGAGCCTGTGAGCTTTATGAGGCTGGAAACATTGTTTGAAGCCATAACTCAGACATATCCAGCCTCGGAACTCTCTTGCCCAGGCGCCTCGGTCAGTGGACGGACCGGACCACCTATGATTTTCAACGAATATATAATAACGAATAATATAATAACGAATTTCACCTATGATTTCACCAAAGGGGCCCCAAGTTAGCCTACTCTATAAACCTAAAGCGGGTGACCACCACTCTAACAATAGCGAATTGAATTTAAAAATTGAATTTCGCTCCGCTACGTGAGTACGCCACTTGCCTCAATTCGAAACTATCCGGAACCAGGGACAGCATTCTCAATCTCCTAACATTGAAATTGGTGGCGTTACTCCTTATTAACTCAAAAAACGGCGACGAACACTCCTTTCTCATATAAATTATGGCTTTTCTGTGAAAGATGATCATTTCCAAAATCCGAACTGGCTAACAATCCGAAGGGTTCAACTGGCTCAGTTTTCCTTTTTCTGCCAGTTCTCGAGAAGTTATTCATTTCTGTTTGAATTGTAGATACAATTATTTCCGCGTAGGTATCCGGATCATTGTTATCTGGGAAAATACCTAGCTTATTTTTAATATTTTGGCCAAGTTATTCTACCCAATTCATATCAAAATAAGGTTTCAGATGAATGAACATGTTTCCGAGTACTGAAGGGCAAAGAGAGGAAGACGGGTAAATGGTCACTTGTATCATCAATAATTATTCCGGAATGCATTGGGGATTGAAAAAAAATTCGTATATATGTTGTCAATAAGAGTGGCAGAATTTGCCGTAATACGGGTGGGTAGACTTACTGTGGGGAGGAGACCACCTGCGGTCATGCATGCCAGAAGTTTATGTGGAGCCTCTTGATGGTTAATGTGCAGCAGACCGATATTAAGGTCCCCAGCAATTATACATCTTTTTTAACAGAACTTCAGAACAAGAGGATCCTTAACTATTCTTTCGTGTAAATTCAAACATTGGCGACACAATTTCGGAATAAGATTGTATTGGGCACGATCTCCAGTTATAACACGTCTACCTTATTTGCGAGCATTACGAGAACCTTAATCATAACTGGATGAGAAAGAAGATAGTTACCTGCTGAAGCGAAACAATTCAATACAATATCCACAAATTACACAAGATATCACAATCATACACAGACCACAAATATCACATCCGACTGAACAGTCTTTGGGCCATTCTAAACTTGCTGTAGCTTTCAAGTTTCAATACTTGTGCACTACAGTGACATTCTGACATCCGCTGATGTTCAGGGTAACTGCAGGCGCAGATTCTACATTTCTTGATTTGCTGTTCACGGAGAACGGCAAACGACTCTCTACACTCACTGAGAGCTTTCTGGATGTTTATATCCGCGTCCACGTAGTTTTGTAAGCTTGCTACTGATTTGTGGCCCGTAAGCTGGGCCACATACTCCTGAGGCCAGCCTGACTCCAGAGCACGCTTGACACATGTTTCGCGGGCTGAGTGGTTCGTCATCCTTCCGCCGATCCCTGCAGCCTCACAGGCTGTTTTCACGAAGCCTGTGATCGAGTTTTTTCCTAGAGGAGCACATTGGTGCCAAATTTCTTCCTGCTTCCTCCTTGCGTTAACAGCCAAGTAGAAAGGGCTACCTTTTCCCTTCATCTTTTCCAGCCTCCTCTCAAACTCGAGGTATGCCCGAACCGGACAGCGCTTATCTTCGTCATTTTTTAACGCTTTCGGGCGAAATGCACGTCATCCACCCATGATCGCTCCATCTCGGGTCTTTGTCGTCCTTTCTAGGAACTCGAGATACTGGCCGGTTGCGTCTTCTTTCAGCTTGATATCTCCCCACTGAAGCTGACGCGCCTCATCTCTGCCACGGTGGCCGAAATGTATGGTGTTCAGCCCCCACACAGTGTGCTGTAGTGTCTCGGGCGTGCCGAATCCTAGCTGTACTTTTCAAAAGAGTTTCTTCATCTTCCTTCGTTGCGGCTGTAGATCGGTTGGCGCGATTCCACTTTCCTTCTGCTTTGAGCCGTTTCACTTTTGCCTTCTTAACGTCTCTGGCACCCTGAAACTCTCGGTCAGTTTCAAGGTCACCTACATGGGCATCCTTAAGGTGACGTCCAAGGATAGAGAAAAGGCTATGGAAAGTGCTTGTCTCGTAACTATCGCCGTTTTCCTTCCTTGCGTCCATAAAAAACGAGCATATTAGCGTGTTCCATCTTGTTTTGTCCATGTTGTCATGTATTTCCAGTCCAGTTTTAATTGCATGTTCTGACCGTCGTTTGAGCCAAAATTTCATTTTGCGTTCCGTTTCTGGGCAGCGGCTTGCCTCTATAAACTCTCTCATTTTGTCTACTACCTTTTCTTCGTCTAGTTGAAGGCCTAAATATGTCGGAAAAAGGTATTTCACTATCCATGGCTCTCTCGGGTACGAAATCAGAGAGAAAACGGAAAAAATTAATCAGTCTGAATTGAAGACACAACAGCATATGGTAAACATTATACCGCACTTGGTCCGGAATGTTTTTGCAGAACCTCGGTCATTTTTGAATTTTCCAAAGTGACCTCGGTCCTGCACAAACATTGCACCGGCCCCGTGCGGCATTATATAATACCAGTATCGTTTTTTTCAATTTGTGAAACCAGTTAACAAGATACCACAAAAGGTATCGAAATATGTATATGTTGTAATTTGTAAAGACATTTTCTTCACCCAGTGATAGCCCGAAAAACGTAGAGTTCTGCATTTATCAACCTGAGTAAAAACGACTTTCAAAGCTTGTCTTCGTACTTAGCACGCGCCCCGCTGGGGAGGGCGAATTTCCCCCAACCTTGGTTTTTCCCAGATAACACAAAAACGAAGAGACGCAGAACATCAAAACTTACAGTACCTTATCCCTGATCAATTTAACGCATCTTATCATTTTTAAGTCAGGTCGTGTCAAGTCAAAGAGCTATCCAAGGTCAAGCGACCCAGCCTCAAAACCTAAAATCACGAGTTTGAAGCGGCGCCTAAGGAACATCCGCCAACCGATCAGTTTGAAACTTCCACAATATGATGAGGATATTAGGGTCTATAAATCTGCTATCTCGGAATTTTATATTGTTGACCCAAGGTGGGGTCAATTTTTTGGTCACCCCATTGGTGAAAAATTGTGAAAAATTGAAAGGGCTCGTTTTCAGTAAATACAGGATAGGTAAACCTGAAAATCCTCAAACCGTGTATTCTTACAACGATATTGACCATAAAGTTGAGTTTTTGACCATCTGACGTCTCAAAGGTCATGTCAGGTCACAGTAGCATACAGTGATTGTATTGCCAATAACTCCTCACTGAACTGAGATAAAGCTCCTATTCTGTTTGCAATGTGTTTATATTGTCACGGGGAGTCGATTGATATGAATCATGACCATACCAGGTCACCCTGTGACCCTGACCTTGCTCGATGTCAGGTCATTTTCACAATTTGACCTAGCAAGGTCATATTATACATTATTCGATTTACCACGATGAGAGAAATCAAATGATGCATAAATATTTGCCCTAGCTCTGCTGAGTAAAAATATAGAGTGGAAAACGTACACTGCCCTGTTGTAAGCCTATGGGAAGTTCTCTGACCTATGCTAACCTCAATATTGACCTGACTTCAAAACACTTCATATAATTTGTCTTCGTCTTGTAAAAGGCTTTCGAACACCGTCCGTAATTTTTATTTAGCTTTCATGGGAAATGAGATACGGACGGGGTGCAATTCCCCCAGCGGGGCGCGTCATAACAGGGACCCCAGCGGGGCGCGTGATATATCAATTTACTGACGTTTGGTCTTGTGAATTCTGATTTTTGCCAGAAAGATTTATGCCGTTTGATTAGTTTCGTAAACGTACGGTATGTAGTTATCGCTTCTCTAGTTTGCGTGTTTATCTCTGGTGGTACCCATGAGTTCCTGTCAATAAAACGTTGCTGTTTCAGTTAGTCCGATTTAAGTGTGAGGTTGTGATGTATCTGGTAGTCTGACCGTGTGATTATCTGATTGGTGATGATTGGCGAATGGCCTGCTGTGATTGGTTGTTGAGTGTGTGCTATTGGTTTTACCCAGGATGTTTGTGCTGACTTCTTGGGTCAGTCTGGTTTGAGCGGCTCAAGTGGACAGTCAATACAGCGATGTAGCTGAGACATATCACCTGCCTAGTGCTGTCGAGAGATACCCATGCACAACCACTTCTATGTATTTTAGACAGTCCGAAGAACATAATTCGACAAAAAATAGTTTCCAGCACCACGGGCCAAGACGCAAAACTGTTTTCAGATAAACATCACGATGAAAACGCTTGCCAAATAACGATTATCGCAAACCATCTGATTGCACATGCCTAATAACCACGAACTGTTCCGCTGCGAGCCAATTCTAACGCTCAGGTAGAGCAATCCCTCTCTTTACCACAGGAGTAAGCCTGGCAAGAGCACCTGTTGCCATCCTGACAGCAATGCGGTGCAGGAAAAAATCCCGGGTCTAGGCATTCTCCTGTGGCGTATGTGCACGTTTTTCCGGCGGGACACGCATCTGCAATAGAACACGCCGTCTCAAGATAGTAATGGGCTCTGACCAATTCTCTCCCATTTAAACGAAGCCTGTGATACCCAACGTGTACAGTTCGATTATATACAAAGTAGGAAGGTTGAAAATGACAGAGCTAATGCTCAATTTTGATTTTGCAATGCTAAACATATGGGCTTGGTTCTCTCAGATAAACTTCAATACGAGAAGAGTAGAACACGCACGAAGTCAAGGTCAATTACATACAAATTGACAGTGCCTTTGAAGTAATGCTTTCTCCGGTAAATTCCTACAATCTATATATGTAACGCCCCATATTCTAATAGGTGGCAACCAGACGTCATATTTGTTTTTAGTTGATGGAAACAAAATAATATAAATATATTGATATTCTTACCTGTCAGCGTGGTCCCCAGAAAGGCTAAAAGCAGGAGTACGAGCAAACACCTCATGCTGAGATTGTATGATCAGTCCTGAACCGTGCAGACTGACTCTGGTAGCTCCTTACAGTGAGTGAGAGAGCGAACTGTGCCTGGAAGTGGCAACACCTGGCTTATAAGCAGCCCAGTTGCCAAAGCGGTACTGCAAATCCCGTGCAAGGGCCTTGAAATGGGTTTGGGGCGGGGGGGGCTTAGAACAGCAGGTTGGAAGGCAAGAGCGCAATTGAATAAAGACCATACCATCAGCAACAATAGCAAGAAAAATCATGTAAACTTTTTCAATTCCTAACAGTTTGAATTACAGTTTCAGGGTAGTTATAGGTACCTCCTATATGTACTTTTAGCACTTCAGAGCAGGGGAAAAAACGAGGATTTTGCTGAGGGTTTTGCTAAGGGTTGCAAAGCCTAGGCGCGGTCAAACTACTATCTGGGATGTGGCTTTTGGTATAAAGGGCGCTTTTGTGAAACTAATTTTGTCTTTGTCGATGCCATTTTGAAAAGCGCACACAAAGAAACGTCAGAAGTTTTTCTTTTAAGTGTCTCAGCTTAACACGCGCTAGGGTGGATCTCCGACCACCTTCTTCCTAGTGGAAGGGGGTGTTTGAACACCCCTCGGACTCGGCCTCTATGCGGGATAGCGAAAAAAACGCGAACGTTTGTGGATGCCTCATACAATGTCATGACGAAACTATATCAGTCAATGTTTGGCTCCGGTCAATATTGAAGTTATGACAGGTCAATGAAGTTTGCATTTTTAGCAAGGCTCTGGCATCTGACAGTTAAGTTAAAATCATTTTGTAAGCACTATTGCTTCCTCTTGTCACAGCAAATCGAATGATGTATAATATGACCATACTAGATCAAGACACGAAAATACCTGACTTAGGTCAGGGCAAGGTTACTTTTCGACCTAGCATAGTACATACACATATCAATCGACTCGTAATAGCAATCACAACGCAATGATATAAAAATAAAAGCTGTATCATGTCATGCAAAGTTAAGTAATATTGCAAAGTTAAGTTTAGCTGCAATGTAGTCATAGGTCTGAAAATTGCTTAACACGCGCATTGACGGGGGTCTGAGCCACCTTCGCATTGACGGGGGGGCGGGTACCCGCCCCCCTAAGATCTCGAGAACCACGGTAGGTAGCGAAAAACGGTAAACGGCGTTGGGCTGCCCATCCACTTCTCCATCGAAAACATTTGAACCATTTTTTTGTCAGGTCACATTTAAGGTCACGAGAGGTCAAAACATGCCCGTCATAGGGATAACATATAAAATTCAGTTTTTCGGGCATTACATCTGAACAAGTAAAGATAGAGCAAAACGACTTGAACTATATGAATCCTCTTAGCAAGCCGAACCGAATGATATATAATTTGACCTTGCTAGGTCAAGTCAAGGATTTGACCTGACCTGAGGTCAGGTCAGGTTCAAATTATATAAAATGCATATCATTAGAACCGCAAAGCCCAGGCGAGTCTAATGCAGTTAAAATAAATGCTCTATCACCATCCGTTACTGAGTTATTCCGTAAAAAAACATTTTTCCCATGTATTTCCAATGGAGAGGTCATGCCTCGTACCTGACCTTAGGTCATCGATATAAAAAATACCGGAACATATGTTAGAGAACTCAGTGGGGCCATTATGTGATATGAGTTTCAATCGGATAAGTTCACCCTGCTCCGACTTATGCTATCTTAAACTTTTTTTTAGGTCGGGTCACTTGACCTGTACTGGTGACCTGACCTGAGATGAGTTAACCTTAAAATTTTCACAGAAGTTGTAAAAATGATGAGGGAAAAAGTATACCAAGTACGGCGGCGCTACGCGCCGTCGTTTTTCTACTGTCCCCGAAAAACCTGAGGGGGCGGGTACCCGCCCCCCCCCGTCAATGCGTGTGTTAAATAGCCTCAAATGACCTCTCACCTGTCAGGTCAAAAACTGAAACATGAGCCTGGAAAGAGCCCAGGATACTGCGATTAGAAAATGTGAAGGTATTCTCAGCTGTATCTATACAAATACAGCCAAATTTCTGTTTTCCCATGTATTGCCAAATGGAGCGTCCATGGTTCGTACTTGAGCTTAGGTCATCGATAGGAAAAATCCCAGGATTTCTCTTGTAGCACTCGGTGATCCTATTATGTGGTATAAGTTTCAATCCGATAGATTCACCCATTTCTTAATAATGTTACCTGAAACATTTTTGGAGGTGTGGTCACGTGACCTGCGCTGGCGACCTAAACTGAAATGACTTAACCTTAAAAATTTGGGGAAAGTTGCAGAATTGATAATAAGGTGTGCTAAGTACGTCGGCGCTTCGCTCCGCCGTTTTTCGTACCGCCAGAAAAACCCGAAGGGGTGTTCAAACACCCCCTCTCCCACACACGGGCGAGTGTTATAGATATTCTCTGTGGTCAGAGGTAGTTTCAGTGGTTGACCTGCAGTTTATATAAAAATAAGGTCATTAAATGAGACAACTTTTAACGGTTTTAGTATCGATGAACTAGTGGCCGGTCATTACCGTAGTCTCTCCATTGCAATAAACGGAGAAATTTTGGAAAAAAATTTAGGATTAAGGGGCATTAAATATCAAAACGTGCTTCTAACTGCAGTCAAGCAGTTTTCTCAGAGAACCTACGAGGGTCTAGGTAATATCAAAATGGACATATGATCGCTGAGAGGTAGCCTTGGAGTCACTTAACACGCGCCCCGCTGGGGGCCCCCTTAGGGCTGCCCATTTTACTGGCACTCCCAGGTTTCCAAAATAGTCCACCAGATTCCCATTGTTTGGCCTAAATACTACTCAGAACTGGTTTTTGTTTCCTCGAGACTCAAAAACTGACCATGCGCAGCGGGATGCACATAGCCCCTATATTGTACCAATGCACAGTGGTGCAGGAGGCCAGAAGAAAGCGTGATGAAGTCTCTAGCTCAAAAACCAATTACGATGGAATGATTTTGGCTTCAAATGAAGACTTTTTATTGGGTGGTTCAAGCAGGCACGGGCAATGCTGGTTTTCGACATTGGGCTTTCGAAAAATGACCATTTAGTGATGTCAGCAGAATATCATAATTGTGCATTGGGGACAAACACTTTTAATTAAGAACTTATGACGATAGAACGATGATTTTTACTTGAACTGACAGTTGGTGGTCAAATGGTGTAAATAAAAACACAAAATATCAATTTTGATTCCAGATCTCGACAAATTATAATATAGTGATGGCATAAAAATGTCACTACACGTTGGTAATGCCATGGGCGGATCCAAGGGTGGGGGCAAAGAGGGGCAAGTGCCATCCCCCGACCGACCGTCAGCGCCCCCTCAAATGGTCACGGCGCACCTCTAAAGTGTCGATGGCGCCCACTGAAGCATGTCGCTTCCTTCCCACATTGCCTTCGCCAATTCCGGACATGTATAGGGTAAGGTATTTTAGAAATTCATCGCAAAGTAACGAATTTCACCAGAGGGGCCCCTGGTTAGCCTACCCTGCAAACATAAAGCGGGTGACCACCACTCTAACAAGAGCGAATTGAATTTAAAACCAGGTCGCCCCGCTACGTGAGTATGCCACATGCCTCAATTCGAAACTATCCGGAACCAGGGACAGCATTCTCACTCTCCTAACATTAAAATTGGTGGCGTTACTCCTTATTAACTCAACAAACGGCGACGAACACTCCTTTCTCATATAAATTATGGCTTTTCTGTGAAAGATGATCATTTCCAAAATCCGAATCTAACCCATTTTCTCCCATCAAAATTACACGTCATGGGTGAAAATGATCGGAAACAAAATAAAAACGTCAACGCCCTGTACCATTTTGGATATTTTAGCGCCAACATTACCTAACGGAACACAGAATGCAACAGTGGCGGTGACGAACCAATCGGGATCACCAACAGGCTTGCGAGACCTGGACAGAACGGCAGCTGCCTGCAGGGCCCGGGGGCGTTCGACCTTGAGCACAGAGCACGTGCCGACCACAGGTGAGGGGGCCGACCAGTGACCATTCCCGTCCGACTAATCTCGCCATCACCCGCCTGCAAACGCGGTGCTGGCGATGAGGCGAATGGCGAGAAGTGTAGCACAAGGCTGGGTGTGCACACCGAACAGGGTACACACGTCGCACCGAAAGGGTTAGGTCACCAACAACAATACACATTGCTGTGTAGCTGCCAAATCCCGACACCTGGAGCACGCTTCCTGAGCTTTTTTCCCACGCGACTTCAATATCCACAAAACGGGCATTAAAAGTGTTGCCGAGGCTGCTGAAATCGTTACTCATGCAGCAGCCTGTGTCCACTCCTTCCAAATAATTTCCAAGCACGCATTAGTCTGTGTGCACTGTTTCCAAATAATTTTCAAATACGCACCAGCCTGTCCACGCCTCCCAAATAATGTCAAATACGCACCAGCCCGTCCACGCCTCCCAAATAATGTCAAGTACGCACCAGCCTGTCCACGCCTCCCAAATAATGTCAAATACGTACCGACCTGTCCACGCCTCCCAAATAATATCAAGTACGCACCAGCCTGTCCACGCCTCCCAAATAATTTTCAAAATACGCACCAGCCTGCCCACGCCTCCCAAATAATGTCAAGTACGCACCTGGCTGTCCACTCTTTCCAAATCATTTTCAAATACGCACCAGTCTGTGCACGCCTCCCAAATAATATCAAGTACGCATCTGCCTTTCCATGTCTCCCAAAAAATGTCAAATACGCACCAGCCTGTCCACGCCTCCCAAATGTCAAGTAGGCACCAGCCTGTCCACGCCTCCCAAATAATATCAAGTACGCACTTGCCTTTCCATGCCTCCCAAATAATGTCAAGTACGCACCTGCCTTTCCACGCCTCCCAAATAATGTCAAATACGCACCAGTCTGTCCACGCCTCCCAAATAATGTCAAGTACGCACCTGGCTGTCCACTCTTTCCACATCATTTTCAAGTACGCACCAGTCTGTCCACGCCTCCCAATTAATATCAAGTACGCACCAGGCTGTCCACGCCTCCCAAATAATATCAAGTACGCACCAGGCTGTCCACGCCTCCCAAATAATGTCAAATACGCACCAGCCTGTCCACGCCTTCCAAATAATAACAAGTACGCACCTGCCTTTCCATGCCTTCCAAATAATATCAAGTACGCACCAGGCTGTCCACACCTCCAAAATAATATCAAGTACGCACCAGGCTGTCCACGCCTCCCAAATAATGTCAAATACGCACCAGGCTGTCCACGCCTCCCAAATAATATCAAGTACACACCTGCCTTTCCATGCCTTCCAAATAATGTCAAATACGCACCAGGCTGTCCACGCCTCCCAAATAATGGCAAGTACGCACCAGCCTGTCCACGCCTACCAAATAATTTTCAAAATACGCACCAGGTTGTCCCGCCTCCCAAATAATGTCAAATACGCACCAGGCTGTCCACGCCTCCCAAATAATGTCAAGTACGCACCTGCCTGTCCACGCCTCCCAAAAATGTCAAGTACGCACCTGCCTTCCACACCTCCCAAATAATGTCAAATACGCACCAGTCTGTCCACGCCTCCCAAATAATATCAAGTACGCACCAGCCTGCCCACGCCTCTCAAATAATGTCAAGTACGCACCTGGCTGTCCACTCTTTCCACATCATTTTCAAGTACGCACCAGTCTGTCCACGCCTCCCAATTAATATCAAGTACGCACCAGGCTGTCCACGCCTCCCAAATAATATCAAGTACGCACCAGGCTGTCCACGCCTCCCAAATAATGTCAAATACGCACCAGCCTGTCCACGCCTTCCAAATAATAACAAGTACGCACCTGCCTTTCCATGCCTTCCAAATAATATCAAGTACGCACCAGGCTGTCCACGCCTCCCAAATAGTGACAAATACGCACCAGGCTGTCCACGCCTCCCAAATAATATCAAGTACGCACCTGCCTTTCCATGCCTTCCAAATAATGTCAAATACGCACCTGGCTGTCCACTCTTTCCAAATCATTTTCAAGTACGCAACAGCCTGTTCACGCCTCCCAAATAATATCAAGTACGCACCTGCCTTTCCATGCCTCCCAAATAATGTCAAATACGCACCTGCCTTTCCACGCCTCCCAAATAATGTCAAGTACGCACCTGCCTTTCCACGCCTCCCAAATAATGTCAAGTACGCACCTGGCTGTCCACTCTTTCCGAATCATTTTCAAGTACGCACCAGCCTGTCCCTGCCTCCCAAATAATATCAAGTACGCACCTGCCTTTCCATGCCTCCCAAATAATGTCAAATACGCACCTGCCTTTCCACGCCTCCCAAAAAATGTCAAGTACGCACCTGCCTTTCCACGCCTCCCAAATAATGTCAAGTACACACCTGCCTTTCCACGCCTTCCAAATAATGTCAAGTACGCACCTGCCTTTCCACGCCTTCCAAATAAAGTCAAATACGCACCAGCCTGTCCACGTCTTCCAATTAATTTTAAGGCACGTACTAGCGTGCGTGCAGAGTGCACTCCTTCCAAATAATTTTGAAATGAGTGTGTACCTGGAACCTATTAATAAAAAAACGTAACAGACGTACACAATAAGGCTAACGTACCAGCCTGTGTCGGGGAGACCCCAAATCCATAGGGTCCTGACGGTACGAAAACGGAACGGTACGAAAACTACGAGAAACGATAAGACTTCACAGGCAAAGGCAGTCGAAATGGCCGCATAATATTGGGAAAAACAAGTATTTCCGTGCATTGCAGCAAGCCCTGAACAGTAGCAATGCTACAATAGGTGATACAGACCAATAAAGCAGTCTGGACAGGTAGCCAGGGCCCGAGGTATAAGCCCTACACAACAAGACAGGAGACAGCGAACACTGGGAGAGCAGCGGCGAACGTTCCCAGAGCAGTCACGATTGTGCATCGAGCTTCTAACTGAACACTGCCCAGACGGGCGCTAATCCAATCATCACCACCACCTGAATCAACCGCGGCTCCCACTGACGCTCAGCTCAACAGCCAGCGCGCGCAAGCAATGCCCCAGACTATGTACCGCAACGGCAGCTCTGGTCGCTGGCCGAAAGGAATGGTCCCAGTTTTGGCGACGTGCACCCAGCCAGCAACAAACTAAGGCATATTGTTGTTGTTTTAAGCGCGCACAAGTATTAGTTGAACGGGTAGCCTGGGCCCGGCTCTCCAAAGAAGCATGGGACCAAGCTGTTCGCGCAAGAAGTATATGGCTCGTTCCAGTGACAAAACACCAAGGCAGATATGAATACGTTTGCGATCGCAAATCAGATCTCTCCCGAGTTTAAATTTCAGTTTGAGTAAACGAAACTAAGTATCGAATTATTGCCAGGACCCACAGTCACCCAGGGCACGAGATAAGGCTCAGCGAGTTTGGGGCGTTGTTAGAGGCATTAAGCCGGATACAATTTTCATCTTAAACATGACGAAGATGATAAAGAATGCCGCTAATTTAAAATTAACAAATACGGGCTTTCTGCTAAAAAAGGTAGCCCATGACTTCAGGCTATATCTTGACCTGGTGACCGTTTCTTAAAATCCTGGCAATTAAATGGAAACCTAGTTTAGTGCCTATGGTGAAAAATCTGAAGTATTGCACTTGGGGTCATTTGGAAACCGCGTGGCATTTGTCCAAGACCCGACGTAAGCTACTCCATCTACTAAAACAGCAAAAAGATACGGCCCATGTGGATATAATTTTAAAAAACGTGGCTGATGAATCATTTGCAGCTAGTGTCCGGAGATATCCGTGCACCACTTGCATAATGCGGCGGTAGTTGGGTTGGGGGGATGAGGGGATGAAGGGGGCCACTAGACGCAAAGCTTCAGGTGGGTCGGTGGGCGCCGACGCATGGGGGGAGAATTTCAGGGGGCGACCTAGGGGGCGAGGATGGGCGTGCCGCCCCTGGATGCCTGGCATATTGTGATATCTTCACTAGCTCCCTGCTGGCATACCTAACATCACGCACCTTGTTGAGGGGGCGGGCGATGCTCCCCCAGCGGACGCGTTGCCTAGGTATCTCATTTCCTGGGAGAGTTCAAGTCAAAATTATTGGCGGCGTTCGAAAGCTCTTGTCGAGACGATGCAAAACTGTCATGGATTTTTCCGTAAGGTTAATATCAAGGTCAACACGGCCCAAAGAAGTTTCCTTAGAATTACAATGGGACATTATAGATTTCCGCTTGTAGATTCTTACTAAATGGCACTACAGCAAGTGTGTAGGCACCATTACAGTCCCCTCGTCACGGTGAATCGAATGATGTATTACTACACAAGGTCTAATGGTGAATGATACATGGTCCCATGGTACATGACTATGCTAGGTCTAATGGCGAAAGTGGAATCACATCAGGACAGGGTCATGTGTTGACCTGATATTGTTTGCCGCATTTTAAAGGGAATGAGACACCTTCATAAAGGTATTTGAACTGAGATAACCATATGATAGAGCATGCCAAGAAACCACTTGGTCGGTATTTTATTTGTCCAAGAACCTACCATTCACAGAAAAAAGGTTAAAATCAATCCTTATAAACCCCTTCTCCTCAGGTGGTAATGTGATATTAGTTCACCTTAAGAAAGTGACATCTTGCTCAAGCCAGCTAAAAACGTCTTGGGAAAGTGACAAGATTTTTGCAACACATGTTTTGTCTCAACAAGCACAATACAAACTTTTGTTGGTCATAGAAATGAGAGGCATGGCCTTTCCATTCCTAATCACCTTTAAACAGCTAGCCCAGATGTTTAAGTAGGTCTTGGCCAATGAATGTATGGCCAAGAACTTTAAATTTGTTGGCTGAGAAAACCATAGAAAAAATAGCACAGAAATTTGATATATTTGACCTATGCAAGCAAGTGAGAAATAATGTACAGATCCTCTGCACGTGAGCATCAAACTCAAAGTGTGTGGGTGTGGCTTACCACCTACCACCCAGTATTTTACAACACTGAACCATCTGTTTTCTCAACCCATTACATGATAATCTAGATGGATGTCATAAGAGGAGGGCATGGGTGGACAATAAGTCAATTTTCATCAGAAAAGTTTCTGATTTTAGTCATGTTGAAGAAAATATTTAGGTATCCATGGAATTTTATGTAGAATATCATGAGATTATGTGTCACTATCAACACTCACAACCATTGTGCACCCCCCCTCACCACTTTCCACAGGAGGCATGCTCTATTGCTTACCTGAATGTTATTGTGGTCTGTGTATTGAAGACCGAAGTAATCCTTTTCAATCAGGTCCAGCGAATAAAACACCTGGTCACACAGGGCTGCTCCAAGCTCCTTTTTCTGAAAAAGATGAGGACCACATAAAAAAGTGATAATGATGGGGCATCTAGCTAGCATGATGATATGCTAGCAAATTTATAAATTCAAAACCAAACCTCAATTGCCCCTTTGTTTATAAATTGTTTTATCAATTCTGAGTTAATGCCACCAAAAACTTGCTTTCAAAGCATCATTGTATTCACATTAATATTTAAGGAAAAATTATGGAGGCATACACATACATTTTAAAAGAAATCATTTTATACAGGCATAGAGCTAGATTTCAAGAAAGCAAAACCTGGCCAAAAACAACCAAGGTTAAACTGATCATGGGCCAGTATTCAATGGGGTGCACACAATACTTACTGGAAGTTCAACTGATACATCTGTTCCATCTAATAGCTGAACCTTGCAAGGTAACACATGTTTATTATACTTAATGATATTCTGCTCATTTAGCCCATTATTGTCCAAGCGCTGGGCTGCACGGCCTTTGTGTCGCTTGCTGAAAAACTTTAACATTTTGGACGTTTCGAATTTGTTTGAATATCACACTGTGCAAAACTTAAGCATTTCCAAATGTTTACATTACACTTTCAAGCCGGAAAAGTTCAAATCAAATTAAGTACTTCGGAGAACGTCGCGCTTCGCAAGTATGCACAACACTAGCGCCTTGACACAAATTAAATTCTAGAGATACGTCGCCATGATGCATGAACCCTCAGCCATCCACTTATGTCTCTCTCTCAGATATGCTAGAACGCATTTCACCTCAAACTAAAATTCACCCCAAAACCTCTTCTCCAATTGCACGATACCACAAACAATCGCGCCACATTCGTTCTGCGACTGCCGCAGCTTCCAGGGCTGCCATCTTCTTACAGTATTGCCATTCCTATTTAAACTTCTGTACCAGATATTTAGATTATACTAGAGATTTGGTACCATCATATGTTTCGAGTTTGTCAGCTTGAGAGTAGGTATTCTCTGAATTAGGTATTCACTAATTCAGTAGGTGTTCACTTATCTGAGAGTAGGTATTCTGTAAAAAATTTAATTTTTCAGGCATATAATCAGACAAATCAATGAGTGAGTCTTAACACCCTCACTTTTTGTCCACACATGTGTTTCACTTTGCACGGGCAAACGCGGATAAAGATGCGCGTATCCAGTGCCGATTCTTAGCCTGTGTCTATTGAAATATATTTATGGCTCCAAAAGACATTAGCTCAGGTGGCCACCCCAAACACTTGCTTAGCCGATTGGGATAATCGCATGCCTCGACTTTCGAAGATGGTATATCTGATGATATATACAATACATATATGTATTGGTCTCGTAACGACGTTTACAGGGTGGGGCTTGGATGCTGCTATTCGAGTCTCCGCAATTTGTGGAGGCCGCAAATGCTTAAAATCTTTGTTGATTTATTATTAGTTTAGTGCCTTGCATGGATTATTACGCCAGTCAGCATAGCAAGTTTTATACGGTACCTTCTTTCTCACTGAATAAAGAATTACATATAATTAACAGGGCAGGGCCAGAGGCCCCCAACGAAAAAGGGCGTAGAAAAAAGGCAAAGAAAGCGGAAAGTAGAAAACTATGTTTTAGTGCAGGCATGGTTTGACCAGAGGTCAAATAGGTCAAGATCGGCATTACCAAATAGCAAGATTAAGCAAAGGCAAACATGTCAAGAGCAAGGCGAAAGAATTTGATACAAAGCCAGTACTCGCTAGGAACGTAAAGACCCCAGTGGTTACGCCAGAGGCACCGTGACCTAATAGACCGAGGACGAAAGGTCAACAAGTGACCGTATATCAAAGAAACCAGTGACAAGACAAACACGATGGTGTTTGTTTCACCGCCAGCCAATTAGGTCAAAAGTTATTGTCAAAATACTGTTTTGACCTCGGACATGACCTGAAAAGTCAAATGCAAAAGACCCCAGGGACGGAAGGGTGTCCAAAAACGTTGTTCGAGCAGTCTGAGTATTTGCAATCATTTTTGTGGCTTTTATATCATGAAATAGCTTTCCCCATGCTTTTCCAATGGGAGAGGTCGCCTCGTGACCTGACCTCAGGGCACGAAATCGAAAAATCCCGGATATACA